>OY757939.1:25350322-25377822 GCA_963585895.1 Sepioteuthis lessoniana
GCCTACGAAAAAACGCCACACGAACAGCAACCACCAAACACTATGACTGGACCCTTCTCAACAACAGAGATATAAGAGATAAATATGTAGTAGAATTGGCACGACGCGATGATGATGATGATGATATATATATATATATATATATATATATAATTTAACTCGAAAATAGTCGAAATCAGTGGAAAATGGTATTCCATGCAAAAGAATATTTCAACCGTAAAATAAGATAAAACAGGATACAAAATTAAGACTCTGAACTTCACGTGGCTAATATTCAAGTGCGATTGATCCACACGTGTAAAGTTTGTTAAATTCCTTTGGTTTGGTTTGGTTTGGTTTTATGGCATATCAACCATTGTCGGTTATTTAATGCCAAATCAATTTTATACAGACAAACAGTTCTATTTCAAACAATTCAGTTTAGCATGAGTATAGTTTTTTATTTACACTCAGTTAAATGTAAAAACAATTCTATTTCAAGCAGTTCAGTTTAGCATAAGTAAGCAGTTTAGTTCTATTTAACCCATTGATAGGACCCTATCAGGTGCTACCACTACGGGTCGGAGTGGACCTGGGAGTGGTAGCAGTGATGGGGTGATCTACATTCCCCAAAGCGCCTGCATTACTCAAGCGTCGCCATCTGATTATTTTTTTGTCATATTCAGGACACTATTTGGGGGAGTTTTATTCTTCGGCAGAGATGCAATCGGTGTATTGAATTCTCTTTATATTAACTGAATAGATACCTCTTTTCAATGCAATATTTGAGTCTTCTATATACCTTATCCATCACTTCGTCACGTGCTTCTATCGGGGACCAAATTACGAAGTAAATGTTTATTCTCATAGTGACATTTAGTTACCAATTCCGATTTATATTCAACAGACCTCAAGAATTCAGAAAAGTGACGGTGTGATACTTTCCTTCAGGAACAATTTTCATTGTAAGCAGACGCTTTTTATCAAATGGAGCTGTGAATTTCTTGTTCTTCACTGTATATTATAATAATGTATGTATTTAGACAGTCACTTACTATTAGCACAGAGTTAGTTCCTGAGGAAAACTTTGTGATTATAGTATCTTTCCTTCTTGTTGGAACAAGAGAGAATACAGAGCTAGCCACATTTTTGTAGAAAAACAGAGACCGTTGAACTGACATACGTCATTGGACTCTTCCAACGTACTTCAAACATTAATATTTAACACGGGGTGGAAGTATGAGGGTAAAGTTTGAGTGACGTGGTCAGTTCAACGGTCTCATTTGGTTCTCTGCAAAAATGCAGCTGGGTCTGCAGTTATACAATCTGGAGCAAGGGACATAATTCCCTCTTGTTCCTCAACTTCCACATTTACCTTCATATGATATAGACTATATTCTATCTTTAGCCCGGGCTATTGACCTAATGAGAAGAGTGTTCGCTGTTGGTCTGGGAGACCGGGACTCAATTCCAGGCCGAGTCCTACCAAAGACTCAAAAATAGTACATGATGCCACTTAGCTTAATAATCAGCAATATAAAGTAAGAATCAAGGGTAAAGTGGAGCAATCCAAGGAAAGGAGTTGCGTACTCCTCTACATCTCGGTGTAGTAGCTATTAAAAGGTAGCCTTCGGTCGTCCTCGATTAAGGATCGCCAACTTCACTTATATCTGTTAAAACCTCTTATTTTGGCTTAAAAAATTACCTTTTAAAGAGTATATTGTCCTATCCCGACATTCGCATCTCTCATTTTAGTTATGAAAATTTTCATTTATTATTTCAAAAATAAATGTGCTAATATATATATATATATATATATATATATATATATATATATAGGCATTCTTCTATCCAGTAAATCCGGAGTAGGGAACAATTCCATCAGGAAAAATAAATTATTCAAATTTCGAATATTTAAATATTCCTGGTAAAAAGCTCTATGTAAATATGTAAATTCTCTGAGCAAATAATATTATTTCAAGAAAAAACAATATTTGGTCACATTAGGATAATAGATTTATTTTTCTCCTGTTAAGAGCATTGACAAAGGGATTATTTTCTCAAAAGAAAACTTAAAAAAAAAAAAATACTTATAACGGAATTTCTTTTAATAACCACATTTATTCGTTCTCTCATGAATGCTTAAAATCAAGTAGCCTTGTCCAAACAATTTTGGAAATTGAAAAATAAGGGTTTAACCCCAGAAATTCAATGAAGTATATTAAAAAGGTCCAATACTTCGAGCTGCTTTGATGGTCGATGCAAATTGTGTCTAGAAGAAAAGATATAAATTATGTTGTATACTGATCCCGGTAACCTATTAAATCAGAGATGTGATTTAATAGCTTGCTATAGACATATAAATAAATTTAGACTATAGTCGAAAATTTGAGTAGATGGTCAAACTTAATATCTAACTCTAATTTATTAAATTGGTATATTCTTACATAGTTAAAGAAGTCTTACCATTAACGGCAGGAATTTTGGTACCTCTCAAAGAAAAAATGATAACATACTAGAATTAAAATTGAGAATTTTCCTAGAAATGGTTGAAATATGGATATGTATTACTGCAATTGCTAAATTGTTGATTTTATTGGTTTTGTAGTTGTCTAAATCTGAAACGAGAAGGGACCGGAACTAGCCTTACATGGGTAAAGGCTATGCATTGCTGAAAGAGATTTCGTTTCTCCTTTTCTTTCCCTTGTTAGACTATCCCTCCAATCTGCTTCTAATTTATTTTATTTTTCTACTGGATCTGATGAAGTCTTGTTAAAAATTATTTTGGAGTCTTTGATTCATATCAATGCTCTGAACAGGATGGAAATAAATCTATTATCCTAATGTGACCGAATATTGTTTTTTCTTGAAATACTATATATATATATATATATATATTGGGTGAATTTTGGACTGTTATATGGGTGATGAAAGTGAACTTAGGCATGTGATAATGATAGTTATAAGTAACCATTTTCTTTCAGATACAATAACATAGGCAAAAACCTGTGTGAACTCTGCGTTTGTAGTAGAAACTTTTTTCCTGCTCATTTCATGTTTCGTCGGAATGATGCTGTTCGGGTTAGAAAACCGATACTGCAATAGTTTGAAAATTCTGTCCGGAACATCATCGTTCACATGTAAAATGAACTGAGCCCGAAAAGTCCTTCTGTAGGAATTACAGATTCGCCAGCTTAAAAAAATGTTTTAACATCAAACGTATGGTGTGTGTGTGTGTGTGTGTGTTTATGTTTGTGTGCATGTGTGTGTATGTGCATGTGAGTTTATGTGTTCTTTCTTTCTTACTCTCTGTCCCCATTTCAGTAAATATCTACGTGCCCGCGTGTATACGCCGTTCTCCTTTTGAGCACCCACAATAAGCTCTTTCAAATACTACCACTTTTAAAAGAAAGGAAGCTGGATCGTGATAAAACCAGAAAAGAAGAAACTGCCCTTACTCGACTACGCAGTGGACTCACTCGATCGACTCATTCCTTCATTCTTAAAGACGAAACTCCCCCAAAATGTCCATATGTAAACCAATACTCAATCAAGCACAAAATTCAACCACCCCTGGAAAAAATTTTATAAGGCGAACAGCATGAAGGAAATATTTTTAAAAAAAGCTCTAAAAAATATAATCAACTTCTTAAAAACAATTTGCCTCCTATTAAAGATATAGGCTGTGGTGCCAACACATTCGACCATCAAGTGTATACAAACAAAAAGCTTTGACCTATTTTAAAATACTAATTCCAGACTAGTTATTTACAATTGATATTCATATATATATATATATATATATATATATATATATATATATACGCACATTTATATCAGAATTTGACATTCAATGACCCTTAAGAGGTTAATACGCCATAAAACCCAACCAACCAAAAAATATGCGTTTATAAATCATATATATATATATATATATATGTGTGTGTGTGTGTGTGTGTGTGTGTGTGTGTGTGTGTGCGTGTGCGTAAAAAAGCCCTGGCATTAAATAATCTATAGAGGTTGATATGCCATTAAATCCAACCAACCAACCAACCTTTTGAGCATTACACTTGAAGGTTTCTAAAGCTTAACGATCTCATGTTCTCGGATCGATTCCCTAGTGGTATGAGTTCGATTTCTGCTAGCTCCCAGGTATGTTTTTTTTCAAAATATAGTTATTCTCAAAATTTACATTTCTGATTATACTTTAAATAAACGACAGCCCAGCCGGCTGGGGCTGTAAAATACGCTGACTGCATCATTGCTGAAGGATAAGATCCCTCGCCAACGAATGTCCTGGATATGATATAAAATAATCTGATGGCGAGTCAGTCTCGAGTAATACTAGAGGTTTGAGGAATGCAGAGTACCTATTCATTGCTATCACTCCCAGCTCCACTCTGGTCCGTAGAGGTATCAGCTGATGGGTTCCTATCTATGGGTCAAATAGAACTGTTTGACATTTAATCTGAATGCAAATAAATAACTAGGGGGTATCCTCGTGGCGTAATGGTTAAAGCGATGGACTGCGGAATCGTAGTACGCGAGTTCGTACTCCAGTCGCGCTATTACCTTCACTTTCGGGCAAATACCCTTGGGAAAGGTATGAACCCCCCAGCTATGGGTTAAATAGTACCTCTACTGTTCTTCTAGGAGAATGGCTTTGGCATTAAAAAACCTAAAAAGAGTTGATATGCCATTAAAAACAAAAAAACCAAACCAAACCAAATAAATAACTGATGCTAAATTGAATCGTTTCTCATGGAACTGTTGGATCATTTAACTGTGTGTAAACAAATTGAATTATTCGTGATACATAGAAATACTTGAAAACATTAGAATGTGTTCAAACAAATGATTAATAGTAAAGAGAATTATTTTTGTTTGATAGAAAAAGAAACATTTAACGGCGTGAAAAAGAAACATTTAACGGTGTGAAAAAGAAACATTTAACTGTTGGCAAAAAATGAGTTCAGACACGGTTAAAAATGGTATCACCTAAATGTGCTCATAAATCATATTTAAAATGTATACATAAAAAGGACTTAGCATTAAATTACTTGCAGTGGTTGATATGCCATTAAACTCGATCAAATTAAAAATGCTATCAGCAAAATGTGTTTACAGTTGGTTGGTTGGTTGGGTTTTTGGCATATCAACTTTTGTACGTTACTTAATGCCAAATCTATTTTCCTGCAAATAATCAGTTCGATTTCAAACAATTCCGTTTAGCATGATTGCACGGATTAATTGTCAAAAACATTTCTATTTCAAGCAATTCAAAAGGTTCTTGTTGAGCCAATTTAGTATAATTATAGATTTTGTTTACACACAATTAAAGTCAAAACAGTCCTATATTAAACAATTCTCTTTTGTGTAGCTACGGATTCAATGTCAAATACAGTTCTATTTCAAACAACTCACTTTAAATGTAAGTACACAGTTTGTCAAAAAAATTTCTATTTCAAGCAATTCAGTTTAGTCGAACAGTTCTAATTCAAACAATTCAGTTTAGCATAAGTATGCAGTTAGTTCTATTTAACCCATAGATAGGACCCTATAAGGTGCTGCCACTCCGGGCCGGAGTGGACCTGGGAGTGATGCAGGGGTAGTCCATATTTCCCAAACTCCAGCATCACTTGAACCTCACTATCATATTGTTTAGTGCCATATTAAGGACACTCACTGGCAGGGTTTTACCCTTCTGCGGAGGTGCAGTCAGTATATTCTACAGCCGCAGCCGACTGGGCAATGTGCTTACCGATCATATCTAATTTATATATATATATATATATATATAAAGAGGATTTGGCATTAGATAACCTACAATGGTTGATATGCCATAAAACTCAACCAAACGAAAAAATTATTAAGAAAATTTGTTCAAATAGTATATCTAATACATATGTAAAAACTGGATGGAGTTTAGGCTTTTTTAAAAATGTTATCAACAAAATATGTTTATAATTATATGTAATATATATATATTGAGGATTTGACAGTAAACAACCAACAAAGGTTCATATGCCATAAAACCCAAATCATATATATGTATATATATAAGTAAGTAAAGTTAGCGACCATAGTCGAGGGTGACCCGAAGGCTCCCTTTTCGATAGCTACTACACCAAGGTGTAGGGGAGGGCGCTACTCCATTCCCTGGATTGCTCCACTTGACCCTTGAACCGTACCTTATAATGCTGAGTGTTAAGCAAGGTGGTATCAAGTTCCATTTTTAAAGTCTTTGGTATGACTCGACCTGGGATTGAACCCAGGTCTCCCTATATATATATATATATATATATATATATATATATATATATATATATATATATAAAGAGGATTTAGCATTAAATAACCTACAATGGTTGATGTGCCATTAAGCCCGACCAAACCAAATTATATATATTCAATATATATGTATAAAGAGGATTTAGCATGAAATGACCTAAAATAGTTGATATGCCATAAAACCAAACCAAACCAAACCAAATCATATATATTAAATACACATGTATAAAGGGGATTTGACATTAAATAACCAACAATGGATGATATTCCGTAAAACTAAACAAAGCAAACCAAATTACATGAAGAAAATTATGTTATTCAGATTAACCGTATAAGTCTTTTTTAAGACATGCGCTTTGCCCAGAATACACCAATTGCTTCTCTGCAGACGGGTAAGACCCCCCCCAACGTGTGTCCTGGATATGACACGAAACAATCTGATGGTGAGGTTCCAGCAATGCTGGAGCTTTGGGAATGCGGAGTACCCCTTCATTGCCATCGCTCCCAGGTCCACTCTGGTCTGGAGTGGTAGCACCTCATAGGGCCCTATCTATGGGTTAAATAGAACTAACAGCATACTTATGCTAAAATGAATTGAGTAAACTGAATAGCTTGAAATAGAAACGTTTTTGACAATTAAACCGTACTTACACTTAAACTGCGTGCTTAAACTTAACTGAATTATTTGAAATAGAACTGTTTTTCGACATTAAAACTGTATTTACACTAAACTGAATTATTACATATAACTGCTTAAATAGTTTGAAATGGAAATGTTTTTGACAATTAAACTCTGTACTTATGCTAAACTGAACTGTTTTCAATAGAACAGATTATTTACATAAAAATGGATTTGGCGTTAAATAACCTACAAAGGTTGATATGCCATAAAACCAAACAAACCAAACCAAACCAAACCAAGACATGCGCTAGAAAAAAATTATGCGACAACCCAATATGATGAAAAAATATTATGGAATTCATTGACAAAAATATATCCAATTAAAACTTTCTTTCCTCTTCAGCACCTTTTATGATAGCTTAATTCTTCCAGGTTTTACATTCATCACTTGAAAGCAATATTCTTTATGAAAGTGGTTCTAAATTTCCGGAATAACTGTTGAGATATCATCTTTGGTGTATTGAAAATTCTCTTGAACAATTTTAAAGAATATATTTGAAAGCTATATCTATATAAAGAATCTTAAGCTATAAAAGAAGAACATTTTTCGTTTCATTTGGTAATATCTTAATTACTGTTAAATAATAAACACTTAAGTCAAAATCCTCAAAGTGCACTAATTCCATAATTTTTGTCAGAGGATATATATATATATATATATATATATATATATATATATATGTGTGTGTGTGTGTGTGTGTGTGTGTGTGTGATCAACACACTGATAATCAATCTCCTAAAGAAGACAGAACGTCTAAAATGTATCAGTACAAGTATAGAAAAATTATAAGACCTAAATACCAAATTCAGATCTTTTAGAGGTTATATTCATTTTAAAATTTTTAGTTTTCTCCTTCTAGACGAACACTGATATATATATATATATATATATATATATATATATATATATATATATATATTTATATATATATATATATATATATATATATATATATATATATATATATATATTCAGTCAGGAAACTATTGCTACATACCTATAAGGTAAGTAGCAGTAGTATAGTATAAGTCATTTTAAAAATATTTACTTTTCTCCCGTTAAACCAGCATTCCAGCACTAATATATATATATATATATATATATATATATATATATATATATATATATATATATATATAAGTACTGCTAATAAGTACGTAATCAACCAGAAGAAAATTGTTTTTAATTGCTTAAGATTGTAGAGGTCATTTATGAAATGGACAATTTGGCACTTCTTCCAGAAAAAAATGTGAGTTTACCTTTTTAATCATTTTGACATTTTAGAAAGAAAAAAATATTTCTTTTTTTACAATTTAGTTATATTAAGTAATCTTTGTTGACTGTTCTGCTTTCTTTTCTTTAATAGACGCCACCGTCATAGATAAGTAGCAGTAGTTTTCTGAATGAACTCTTTAATCCAGACCGTTTACCTGTAACGTTCTTCTGACCAGCATCTGGTGATGCTCGTCAATGACCCAACTTTGGATTCATTCGCCTTATATTACAATCACCGTGCTCCTTCCCAAGGCTTCCAGTGATATTAGCTTAGAGAAAAAAGGTTTTACCTTAAATTTGCTAAGTTTTAACTTATGAAAAGTATTCCATGGTTCGGAAAAAGTAATTATGAGAGGGAGCTATAGGCATGGCGAACGCACATTTCTGCCAGTTATTTGATACCATGTTGATACTATTTCTTGTCATTTCATGCAACTAGAGTGACTCAATCATCTGTTCGATTATTTGGGCTATTTGACCTTCAACTCCTTTGGCATTTTGTTCGTTGTGAAATGTTTTGGAATATTTGCATTTGAGCTTGTTTTTCTGGAATTAACTCTAGGTGCTTGAAAGAGTCGAAATGATGCCTAACTTTACCCTGATCAGGCTCCCTGGGATTATTACTTGTTCCGCGTTTGCGATGCTTCAACAAGCAAATTGAGGTGGAAGCTTCAGTAAAGGAGTACTTAGCTTCGAAAGATAAGAACAGGTATCAGCGTTGTAGCTCCAGATTACTTTGAATGTTGGACTGCATCAGTTGCAACTTGAAGAATGAAGCAAATAGGTTACCAAAATATTGCAAAACTTTCGACCCACTGTCATAGATACTTGTCGAAGGAATTGTGCGTGGTTTGTTTAATAATTCAGAAATAACGGAGGTGATATCACTAGTTCCGTTCCAATTATGAATATTAATTAGTTCCTAAATTAAAGTATCTTTAAAAAACTGTAATCTAACAAGTAATTGATATTAGTTTTTGGACGGTGACTCAACGTCTCCATTGACTTCTTCATTGAAAAGACAATGTAATCAGGTAAAGCGTTAGGTTACAGAGATGGCTGATGGCCGAAGTGTTTTGGTTTTCACATTTCGTGGAATTAAAATAAAATTTAAAAATAAATAAAAGGACCCGAACTCGTCCCTTATCACATGACACCCCGGGGCTTCAAAACAGCCAAAATGAAATCTCTGGATATCCATTACCGTTCCAATGATCCGTTCCAATGATACTTTTCATTTATTTCGAATTGAAACAACCAATCAGCCCAGTAAATTGAAGAAAAAGCAACGTAGTCACATCGACAAGATTAAAATAATTACAAACAATTTGAAAATGATTTGGGCTTTAAATTTCCCTGGGGTGGGAGTTTCAATCGTGATGTGGCTAACATGCCACATCGAAATAGTCGAGTCCGAACTCCAGTCGAGCTGTTTCGTTCACTTTCGTTCACTTCTCCGTAGCATAGTGGCTAATGTGTTTGATTGGTTTCATGGCATATCAACCTTTGTAGGCTATTTAATGTTAAATCCATTTTTATACAAATAATTAATTCTATTTTAAACAATTCAGTTTAGCATGAGTACACAGTTTAATTGCCAAAAGCGTTTCTATTTCAAGCTATTCAGTTTTACACAAACAGCTCTATTTCAAACAAATCAGTTTAACATAAACATGCAGTTTAAATGTCAAAACAGTTCTTTTTCAAACAACTCTGTTTAGCATAAGTACGCAGTTTAGTTCTATTTGACCCATTGATAGGACTCTATCAAGTGTTACCACTCTGGGACAGAATAGACCGTGGAGCGATGGAAATGAAAGTGTACTCTGCATTCTCCAAAGCTCCAGTATCACTGGAACCTCACCATCAGCTTGTTTAGTGTCATGTACAGGACACTCATTGTGGTGGGGAGTTTCCTACCCCTCTGCAGAAGTGCAGTCAGTATATTCTACAGCCCTAGCCGACTAGAACACAATGTGCTGGACGGCGAGATTGTAGGAAGCGAGTCCTAACTCCAGTCAGGCTATCACATATACTTTTGGACTAATGCTCTTGGTAAAGGCATGAGCCTTCTTATTCCCTCAACTATGAGTTAAATAGTTCCACTATTTTTTTTCTACACGCACAACATTGGCATTAAATTACCCCCGTTGGTGGGAATGCCATAAAAAAAAGAAAAACTTTTGGACTAATACTCTTGGGAAAGGCATGAACTTCCTTATTCCCCTCCGTCTATGGGTTCAACAGTATCACGACTGTCATTCTACAAGGATGGCTTTGGGATTAAATAACCCATGAAGGTTGATATGCCATTAAACAAAGAAACCAAATAAAATGTCCTTCATTCTTTCTATTTCTTTTCTTTTTCTCGTGGCTTCCATCTTGTCTCCTTTTCATTTAAATACAACTCCCGCTACTGTCCATTTTACTAGGATGAATAAAACATGTTGCAATATTTTGGTAACTTGAGTCACAATTATACTGCCCCTGGGTGCTTTGTATATGATAGACAAAGAGACCTTTGTTTCGTTTTAGCGTTAAGTAAATCATAGATTCGTTGTCGTTCCTTTTTTTTTTTTTTTTGCTCACTCATATTGATCTGAATTTTAATGAAAAAGGGTTTTAATATTAGAGTTAATCTTGAAAATTTAGATTTATTGCGTTTTTTTTCAAAAATGGTTCGAATCAAACCAAAAAAAAAAACGATTTGAAAATATTTTCACATTTCCTTCTGCACCCTGTATTGCCAAAACAATCATTCATAATTGCTTTGTTATGCGGAACTTGGTAAACATTTAACTTTTTTATAAACAGTTCACAAAAGTCCGGGTTAAAAGCGCGGTAAGGAATACCTTTACTGCTTCTTTTAACGTAGACTACTCCAGACCATCATCATTATCATTCATCATCATCATCATCATATCGTGCAGCTAACACGGATTTCCCTGACCCTCAATCGCCACCCGTCTTTATCGTACATCGCTCCCGGCAGGTCTGCCAGGTTATGTCCTCTGTCGGCACAGAGCTGCTGTCGATAGATACAAGGTGGTCGTCCATGTGAAAGGGTTCACGGGGGTATATCGCTTATGAATTCGATCTTACTTCGCCTGTAGTGTCCCGCATATCTGGTTTGTCTAATTTGAATGGTTTTCGTGATGTGTAGTTGGTGGACGTACAACTGCTATTTGGGAGGGGGGCGTTGCCTCCAGGATTTGTTCAATATTGCTCATATCATTCTTGCTTAATTGCCGTCATCATCATTAAGTCATGCTAATAGCACAAGTTCCCTTGACTTTCTCGCCACCTGTCTCTTGACAGTTTGTCTAGACGCCTTCAAGTATCTGCTCAGCGCTAATGAATATAAATCTTTGTTGATTAGCCAAACCTAGTGTCTTTTTGTGTAGGAATCCATTGGAGAACTTGTGCCACTCCCTAATTTTCCAGCAGTGTCTTGTTCGTCTTTCTTGGATGGTTTATGAGTGTCCGTACAGCAGTTGTCTGGTGGGTTGCTATTTCCTGGATTTGTTCAAAACAACACATAGCCTATTTGTGTAGGTCCAACGCAGATTTTTTCCTAGTACTCCGTTAAAGTCCAAGTGCTACATGCAATAGTACTAATATGACTAAAACTTGAAACAATTCCTGTTTTATTTCATTGGAGGGATCAAATTTTCATATCTATCTATCTATCTATCTATCTATCTATCTTTCTATCTATCTATCTATCTATCTATCTCAGTCTCTTCATATCTATCAATCTACGGATCTCGGTTTATTTCTACCTATTGATCTATTTATCTAAGTTTCTTCATATCCATCACAGTCCATTAATATCTATCTATCTATCTATCTATCTATCTATCTATATATATATCAATCTCAATGTTTTTATTATCCATCAACAGGACTCAAAACTGAAAGTTTTGTGTTACAACGTCTCTTTCATCCACAAGCCTTAGGATTATATTTTTTAACTTATTTAAGTTATTAAAAGCAACACTTCTCGCAGAAACAGCAAGATTTTCCGATAAAATATTCATTTTTAAACTCGTAGTCAAACAAAAATTCACACTAAAACACACAAAATACGAAGTGTTCATATTTTGGGATATTAAACATTTTAGAGAATTTTACTGAACTTAAATTTTATTGAAATGGCCGTGACAAGTGCTTCACTTCAAAATATAAATATTAAGTCATTTATAATTTTTTCAGATGATCGTCATCTCAGGATATATCCAAATTTAAAAGCCTTTGACAGGCAAACAGAACAACCTATCAATTTTTGGCAGTCACATTTTCAGCTAAAGTTTAAACCATCTGTTAGGAAAAAAAATCAATGGGCCAAATATTTGAGGCAACAAAAATAAAAGAAAAACTCGAAAAAACTCGATATTCTCGAATTATTCCTTTTTTTTTTTTTGAGGTTAGGATTTTTCTGATGTTGTCCAATTAGGATGGGGGCGAAATATGAAACATTTTGTGATTTAAATTTTAACCGACTCCCTGACACAAGTCCATCCCTCATCTTTAATAATTGTGCTTCACCAATTAGTACTCCCAGGTCCACTTTGATCGAGTGTGGTAGTACCTGGTATGATCTCATCTGCGAGTCAAGTAGATGTGATGAAAATTATTTGCAGATTGATTTCTTTGTTTAATGGCATAGCAACATTCGTGTGTTATTTAATATCGAAGCCATCTTTGAAAAAGAAAAGTAGTGACACTATTTATCTGATTGCTGCGGAGAGAAGAGGATTCATATCTTTCCGAAGGGTATTACTCCGAAAGTGAAAATGCTAATGCAACTGGAATTTGAACTCGCTTCCTACACCATTGCAGCCCAATACATTAGTCTCTACAACGCCACGACGACTCATTCGAGATTACTAGCATTAGATAAAAATACTGCCGCAGACGAAGTATCATTATTAGTATACTCTTTGAAATTTTTTTTACACCAGCCTTAGCCGATAGTCTTTCACGAGAGTCTCAGTGACAGCAAGTCTCATTTGGTGTCTAGGACTCTCCTCAGTATTCTGGCTGATCATCAGAATGCTGGAGTTTTGATGGTATTACTATTATTATTATAAACTGATGGTTTTTCCTCAGAAGTCTGAGTGACAGCTAGTCTCCTTAGGTCGCTTGGGCTCTCCTCCGTATTCTGTCCAATCTTAACAATTCGATGTTATCATTATTATTATTGTTGTTGTTGTTGTAAACTGGTGTTTTTTTTTCTACAGAATTTTAAGTGACAGCAGGTCTTCTCGTGTCTCCTATACTCTTCTAAATATCCTGACTGATTTTAGCAGTGCTGTGGTCTGGATAGTCTTCATTCCCTCTCTGATCTCCTGCTTACCCATTTTTCTAGGTTATTTGGGGCCTTTTCCAAAGGATCCATATGTCAATGATATCACTGTCGCCTTAATGTTCAGGAACTTTTTCAGATCCCTGGCAAGGTCCAGTTTTCCGGTTTCTTTCATTTTCACTGTCATCTGTTCCAACGCCGAAAATAATGAAATGGTGCGTTCTTTTTTCCTTGTTTATTAACTCAAGTTTTAGTCTTCTAGTCTGAATTAAGTGATCCCTTTGTATCTCAAAGTCACAAATAATAATAATAATAATAATAATAATAATAATAATAATAATAATAATAATAATAATAATAATCCCGGCCAGAAGACCAGACCTCATAATAATCAACAAAAAAAAAAAAAGAAAATTTGTAAAATTGTCGACTTTGCTGTCCCGGCGGACCACAGAATAAATCTGAAGGAAAGTGAAAAGAAAGATAAGTACCACGACCTTGCTAGAGAATTGAAAAAGCTGTGGAACATGAAAGTAACGATTGTGCCAATTGTGATCAGTGCGTTAGGTACAATGACTAAAGGATTGTTAAAAGACTTGGAAGACTTGGAAATTGGCGGACGGACAGAGACTATCCAAACGACAGCATTGCTAAGAACGGCCAGAATCCTGAGACGAGTCCTGGAGACTTGAGGAGACTTGCTGTCACTCAAACTCCAGTGAAAAACCATCAGTTAACACTGATGTGAAAAACCCTAAAGGAGTAAATAATAATAATAATAATAATACAATCACATATTAAGCGAATGCAGCAAATTTGCACCAAAAGAGTATAAGACTAGACACGACTGGCTCGGAAACTGTGTGAGGAATTTAAATTTGATCTTACAAACAAATGATATATGTATAACCTTGACTCTCTCCTGGAAAATGAGACGAACAAACTCCTCTGGGATTTTAACGGACCACCTCACCTCGACCAGATATTTTTATAATCAAAAAAAAAAAAAAAAAAGAGCGAACAAGCAGAATTGTGGACTTTCCTGTCCCGGTTGACCAATAAGCAAAATTGAAAGCAAGTAAAAAGAAGGACAAGTACTTCGGCATCACTTGGGAAATGAAGAAACGATGATGCTGATACCAATTGTAATTGGTGCTCTTGGTACTGTCACTGAAGGATTGGTAAAGGAACTAGAAGACCTGGAAATAAGAGGACGAATGGAGATCATCCACAGCATTTTTGAGATCGGCTAGAATACTGAGAAGAGTCCTGAAGACTAGGGGAAACTTGTTGTCACTCAAACTCCAGTGAAAGACCACCAGCTGACGCTGATGTGAAAAACTCTCGAGGAATAATGATAATAATAATAATAACTACCAAATTAAAGAAAAATCAGAACACTCGGAGAAAAGAAAACTTCCTCATTCATTGGAATATTGGAAGCGAACGCGATCAAACAAGTGAAGATTAAAAAGAAACTACGAAAGAGTATTTCAGGTGAACGAGAAAACTACTCGAAGCAAAATTATATAGCAGGAATCTCATCAAAGGGATAACACCTTGGCTACACCCCTCGTAAGATACTCGGAACCATTCTTGAAGCGGACAAGGGAAGAAATTAAACAAATGGACCAGAGAAAAAGAAAACTCATTGTGATGTATCTGGCCTTACATCCCAGCGATGACGGTAACAGACAATATGTGGGAGGTGCCCGTGGTGCAATGCTTATCGTCGTAGGAAATGGACACGGCGACACGAGTTCAAATCCTGAACGAGACTGATTGCATTTCACGTAGCATTAATACCCTTGGGAAAGGTATGAATCCAATAATTCTCCCTCCAGCTATGTGTAAATAGCAGAGCAGACAGTTCTTCAGCCTTTGTGAGTGAACCAGTCTAGGAGAAGGAAAACTCTGAATTCAAACCTGTTAAACTCCGCTTAAGAATTGACCTTGTGCCCGAGCGGAGGGGTTGGGTAAATATAGTAACAGACAATATGTTCAAAGAAAAGAAGGAGAAAGACGACTTGCCTGCATTAAAGATAGTGTAGACGCATCAATACAACAACTTGAAGAATACATAAAAACGCACGAAGGAAGACTGTACAGCCAATAGAAACAATTCAGACAACACGAGCATCAACAGAACAAAAATAACCTGAAAAAAATAGGAAGAAAAAATATGTATGGACATTTCAGTCGACTGACAAACGAAATGTCACTCGGTTAAACTTGGACATGGCTAAGAAAATGAAACCTTAAGAGAAAAAGTGAATCACTTTTGCTTGCACTACAAAACAACGCCATAAGGACTAATTACATCAAGGCAAGAATAGATAAGACGCAACAAGATAGCAAATGTTGGCCATGTGATGACAATGAAACGATCAATCACATAATCAGCGAATGCAGCAAATTAGCACAAAAAGAGTATAAGACTAGACACGAGTGGGTAGGGAAGGGAATCCACTGGGAATTATGCAAGAAGATTAAATTTGACCATACTAACAAATGGTATATACACAACCGCCCTGAAAATTGAGACGCACAAATTTCTCTGGGATTTTGAGATACAAACGGATCATCTAATCTCAGCCAGATGACTAGACCTAGTGATAATCAACAAAAAAAAGAGAACTTGCCGGATTGTGGCCTTTGCCGTCCAAGCATACCCCAGAGTAAAATTGAAAGAAAGCGAAAAGAAAGATAAATACTAAGACCTTGCTAGGGAACTGAAAAAACTATGAAAAAAATGAAGTGACGGTGACACCGGTTGTAATCGGTGCACTCGGTACAGTCATGGAGGATTGGTAAAAGAACTGGAGGAATTGGAAATGAAAACACTGGTAGAGACTATCAACATTATTAATATCGGCCGGAATACTGAGAAAAGTCCTGGAGACTTGAGATGACTTGTTTTACTTTATCTTCAGTGGAAGACCATCAGCTAACGCTGGTCTGGTGTGAAAAACTCATAAAGGAGTAAAATAACAAAAATATAATTTTGAAAAATAAAACAAAATGAAAAGATATACCAGTACTTGAACCTTGTCGGAGAACTTAAATGCCTGTTGATCATGTGGGTTGACGTTGATACAAATTGTATTTAGTTCTATTGAAAAGGTCCCGAGAAAGGGAACCTTAAGAGTTGGAAACTGGAGGACGAATAAAGACCATCCAAACTATAACATTATTGAGATCGGCGAGAATACCGAAAGAGACCCGAAACTGGAGACCCGAAAAAAATGGTTGTCTCTCAGATTCTAATAAAATCCGACCAACTAACGCAAGTATGATAAAGTCACAAGAATTAAAGAAAGCGAAAAGGGAGTTGAATACCAAGACCTTGCTTGAGAACTGGAAAAACCATGGAATATGAAAGTTATGGTGATATCAATTGTAAATGGTGCACTCTGAACGGTCACCAAAGAATTGGTACAGGGAGTGGGTACATGAAAAAAAAGGATGAGTGGAGACCATCCAAACTATGGCATTGTTGAGAATACTAAGAAGAGTCCTCGAGAGTTGAAGAGATTTACCGTCACTCAGAATCCAGAGAGAAATCATCAGGTAACGCTAGTGCGAAAAACTCTCAAATGAGTAAAAAAATATAATTTGCTGTCTATTAGGTTATGGAATTTCGGTTGACCACAGAGTGAAATCAAAAGAAAACAAATATTCGAAACTTGCCAGAGAATTAAAAAAGAAAAACAACCCCCCTAAAAAAACAACAACAACTGTATAGCATAAGGATAATTGTGATACGGATTAAAGTTACTACGCTTGGAACCGTACCAAAGGGCCCGGGAAAAACTGGAACTGGAATCCAGAAAAAGAATCGTGACCATTTAGACCACAGCCTTGTTAAGATCGGCTAGAATACTGGAGACCTGACGAAACTTGTTGTTACGCAGAACCCTGGAAAATGCCACAAACTGAACGTTGATGTGAAAAACTCAGTGAGAGTAACGCATTAATAATAATAATAATAATAATAATAATAATAATAATAGTAATGATTATTATTAATCATATTTACCAACCCCTCCACTCGAGCAGGATATAACATAAGGTCAATTTTTAAGTGGAGTTTAACAGGTTTGAATTCAGAGTTTTCCTTCTCCTAGACTAGTTGCCTAACCAAGTCTAAAGAAACCAGTCTGCCCTATTATTTACCCATAGCTGGAAGGAGAATAATTGGATTCATACCTTTCCCAAGGGTATTAGTGCTATGTGAAATGCAATCATTATAATAATTATAATAATTATCATTATTATTATTGGACCAAGAAAACTAATGACCATGCATAAGGCATTACATTCTAGAGACGACATTGACAGACTATATGTATCAAGAAAAGAAGGAGTAAGAGGACTTGCCAGCACTGAAGACAGCGATACAACGACTCGAGGACTACATAGAAAAACACGAAGAACTGATTACAGCCATAAGAAATGATACTGACAACACGATGGCCAACAGAATGACAATAACCTGGAAAGTAAAATGGGAAGAAAAGGATCTCTATTGGCGTTTATAACGACTAATCAACAACAACTCACATGAAAAAACCTGGACGTGGCAAAGAAAAGCAAACTTTATGAAAGAAGCAGAATCTCTCCTGATAGGAGCACAAAACAACGCTATAAGAACCAATCATACCAAAGCGAGAATAAATAAAACCCAACAAAATAGCAAATGTAGGTTATGTGGTGAAAGAGACGAAACCATCTATCACATAATAAACGAATGCAGCAAATTAGCTCAGAAGGAGTATAAAACTAGATATGACTGGGTGGGCAGAGTGATCCACTGTGAGATGTGTAAAAAAATTAAATTTGACCATACGAACAAATGGTATATGCACAACCCAGCAGCTGTCCTGGAGAATGACACACACAAACTTCTATGGGACTTTGACATACACACGGATCATCAAATCTCGGCCAGAAGATCGGACCTTATAATAATCAACAACAAAAAAGAGAACTTGCAAAATTGTGGACTTTCCTATCCTAGCTGACTAAAGAATATAACTGAAAGAAAGTGAAATGTAGGATAAGTACCTGGACCTTGCTAGGGAATTAAAAAAACTAAAGAACATGAAGGTGACAATTATACAAATTGTGTCTATATTTCTGAGATGAGGTATTATGTACATTATTTACATTTTTTGATTTTGTTCCAGACTAGTCAAAGAAAACGTTGTGATAAACATGGCGATAAAGATGAGGACAATAGTCCGAAAAATGTAAATAATATACCAATTGTGATTGGTGTTTTCGGTACCGAAATAAAAGGATTATTAAAGGGACTGGAGGACGTGAAAGTTGGAGGACAAGTGAAGACCATCCAAACTACAGCATTATTGAGAAAGGCCAGAATACTGAGAAGAGTTCTAGAGACTTGAGGAGACTTCCTGTCACTCAAACTCTAATGAGTGAATAATAATAATAATAATAATAATAATAATGATTATTATTATTATTATTATTATTATTATTATTATTTTAATTAAACATGAATAGTCACTGGATATCATGTACAAATGTATATAATATATTATTATAAGTTTAAAACATCTAAGTCTGAGAAAGTTAGGCGTATTAAGAATAATCAATAAAAGCTAATCAATTTCAGTTCGAGTCATACCAAAGACTCAAAAAATGGTACTTGACACCTCCTTGCAAAACACTCTGCATTATGAGTTACATATCAAGGGTAAAGTGGAGCAAACCAGTGAAAGGAGTAGTGCCCTTTCCTCGACCACGATCGCCAACTTTATATGATTGATTACGAAGGATTATTATTAGTTTTCTGAAATCATAGAATAGCTTAGAAAAGAAAAAAAAAAACCTAAGAAACTAAATAACCCAACAAGGGTTGATATGCCGTAAAAACCACCAACCGATCATTCATATATTTATACATTCATGTATATCTATGTAGGGATTGAAATATTTACAAGCAGATAAGAGAGAATGCGTTTATTGTAATTACAAAGAAATGTTATTACAAGGAAACGTTATTACAAAGGAATATTATTACGAAGAAATGAAAAAGAAAATGAAGTTAAATGGTAAATTGAGTGGAGACACATTTGTCACCTATCTATATCTTTTTTTCTCTCTCTTTCTGTCAATAGCCATGTTATAAGAAAAATTACAAAAATTAAGAAATCATTTAATTTCAGTCTAACATTTTAGTTATTTCCTCCTTATGAGCTTACAAAGTTTTCTTATTGTCCAGTCGTCTGGGGCTGTAGAATACACGGACTGCACCTCTGCAACGAGTGTCCTGAATATGGCACTAAACAATCTGATGGCGAGGTTCTAGTAATGCCGGGGCTTTGAGGAATGCGGAGTACCCCTTTATTCCCATTGCTCCCAGGTCGACTCTGGCCCGGCGTGGTACCACCTGATAAGGCCCTATCTATAGGTTAAATAGAAATAACAACATACCTATGCTAAATTGAATTGTTTGACTAAAATGAATAGCTTGAAATAGAAATATTTTTGACAATTAAACCGTACTTACATTTAAACTGCAGGCTTATGCTAAACTGAATTATTTGAAATCGAACTGTTTTTTGACATTGAAACTCTACTTACACTAAACTGATTTGTTTAATATAGAAGTGTTTTGACATTTAACTGAATGCAAACAAAATCTGTACTTATACTAAACTGAATGAGCTAAATAGAACTGCATGACTAAACTGAATAGCTTTAAATAGAAATGTTTTTCACGGTTAAACTGTACTTACATTTAAACTGCGTGCTTATGATGAACTGAATTGTTTGAATTTAAACTGTTTTTGACATTAAAACTGTACTTACACTAAACTGAATTGTTATATATAGAACTGTTTTGACATGTTACTCTGCAAACAAAATTTGTACTTACGCTCAACTGAATTAGCTTAATTAGAACTGTTTGAATAAACTGAATAGCTTAAAATAGAAATGCTTTTGACAATTAAACTGTGTACTCCTGCTAAACTGAATTGTTTGAAATAGAATTGATTATTTGTATAAAAATGGATTTGGCGTTAAATAACTTACAAAGGTTGATATGCCATAAAACCCAACTAACCAACCAACCAACGAAAGTTATATATATATATATATATATATATATATATGAAAAAATCTGGACTATCTGTGGACCAATGGGGAAAATGGCTTCAGATAGAAGTAAGTGGCGGAAACTGATTCACGAAAGCATAGAATCCTTTGAGTATAGCCCGAAGCAGTACAGCGCTTAGAAACGTCTGATTCGCAAAGACGAACAGGGTCCAGCACCGGGTCCACAAAGTCACCACGCTAACTGTGACATACGTGGTAAATTGTGCCTATGTCTTGCTAGTCTCAAAAGTCATCTGCGTAAATGTGCAAAATCTATCTTGCAAACAAATAATGTGACTGCAAACAAAACTGATCAGTTGTGCCAATTCAGTGGCAAAATCTGTTGCAGCCTGGCTGGCCTGAAGAGTCACCTACGAACACATACAATTTAAAGGGGGAGTAGGGGGGAGAGGACATGAGATAAAGGAGGTGGTCACGCTCGAAACCGAAATGACAGCCATCATGTATATATATATATATGATTTATGAACGAATACTTTGTTGGAAGAATGTAAACTCATGTAAATAGTTTCAAGTATTGCCATTTAACATTGTTAATTCTATTTTTTGTTATTCCTATCTAATCTAATACTGACGATTAGTTTACACATAGTTAAATGGTTTCAAGTATTGTTATCTAATACTAATAGGTCTATTTGCAATCAGTGAAAGGGTTTCAAGTATTGCTGTCAAATACTAGTAGGTCTATTTGCAATCAGTGGAACGGTTTCAAGTATTGCTGTCTAATACTAGTAGGTCTATTTTCAATCAGTGGAACGGTTTCAAGTATTGCTGTCTAATACTAGTAGGTCTATTTTCAATCAGTGGAACGGTTTCAAGTATTGCTGTCTAATACTAATAGGTCTATTTGCAATCAGTGAAATGGTTTCAAGTATTGCTGTCAATTACTAATAATTCTATCTAACGTTAATCATTTATTTGAACACATTTAAATGTTTACAAGTATTGTCAATGATTAAATAGTTCTATTTGACCCATACACAGGGAATATTATAAGCACACACAAGGGAATACATTCTGTGTTGAAACTAAGAAATGATTTAGAAAATGATTTTAAATTGTAAAGCGAATGTAAATACATTTGTCGCAATATCTTTCATGTGTTTTTGTTTTCAACGTGTCTTATCTACGCGTGCGCAGAATTTGTCTTCTTTTTACTTTCTTTTTTCTTTCTGGATTTCTTTTACTTCATTTATGGCATTCCATACTTTCCTTATATTTTTTGATATGTCATTAATATTTTTAAAGTCGTCATGCGGTGAGTGTAAGTCTGTTAAAGAATACCAGTCATCAATACGTCTAGTACTTAAATTCAATAGCGAATATTGCAACATTATAGATGTTAGTACATTGTCGGTGTTTGTGAAGAAGAGCTAATTAGAAAGGAAGAGGAGGGAATGGAGAAAACGGGATGGGAGAATGATATATTAGAATAAGAGAAAGAAAAGGAGAAAGTAGGTAGGAAGGATAAAGAAGGTGACAAAAAAGAGAAGAATGAAAGAAAGAAAGAAAGAAAGAAAAAATCCGAAATTTAGAATTAGAAGGAAGGGTTGAAAGTTAGCGAGAAGGCATAACTTAAGAATAGAGAAGGGCGAATAAGAAGAGAAAAAGAAGAAGAGAAACGTAAAGAAGACGAAGTAGAAGGTTGGAAAAAGAGATGTGAAAGAGAGCATAGAGATAAGAGACACGGCGAGACCTGGAAGAACTAGTGTAAAAAAATCATGCAGTGAAATAGAGGACGTGACAAGAAAACATAAATTGTGATCAAGGAAAGAAAGAAAGAAAAATTGAGGGAATAAAGGGAAAAATTACATTGAAAGAAAGAAAGAAAGAAAGAAGGAAAGAAGAGTCAGGAAAGAATAGAAAAAGAAAAAACATAATAATAACGTCATGGAAAGAGGGAGGAGCTCAAATGACAAGTGGTGGTGAAGATAGTAACTAGTCGGGAGGAAAAAAGAGAGAAAATATATTGTCTGGGGGAAAGATGTTTTAGAATGAAGGAAAACTGAGAACGAGGTGAAAAATGATAAAAAAACGGGATAAGAAAGAAAGAAAGAAGGAAGAATCACTCAAAAAAAAGAAAGAAAGAAAGAAAGAAAAAAAGAATCACTGAAAAAAAGAGAAAGAAAGAAAGAATAACTAAAGAGTAAAAAAGTAAGAGAAGAATATGAATGAAAAATATTAAGATTGATGGAAAAGAAAGAAAGAAAGAAAAAAAGAAAGAAAAAAGGCTCTAATTTTCTTGTATCTCCTCGCTGAAAACATTCACTAAGGAAAGAAAGAAAGAAAGAAAAATCTACCAAAGGAAGAAAGAAAAAAAAGAAGAAAAAAGACGAGTAGGTCGACAAAAAGAAAGACAAGGAAAAATAAGAAAAAGAGAGAAAGATAGAAAGAGTAGGAGACAGAAAGTGATAGAGAGAGAAATAAACAGAAACAGGAAAAAAGAAAATATGACACAAAATCATATTGAAACAGATAGAGAGAGAAAAAGAAAAAAAAACAGAGAAGGCATGACATGAAGAAAGAGGTAGAGAGACTGCAAAAGACTGAGAGAGAGAGAGAGAGTGGGGGGATGACGAGACAGCGAAAAAACGACAGAGGAAAAGCTTGACAAGAACTGAGAGAAAAAGAAAGGAAGAGAGAGAGAGAGAGATAAAGAGAGAGAGAGAGAGAGAGAGAGAGAGAGAGAGAAAATAGATATAGAAATCATTGATTAAAGAGATTGAGAAAGAGATAGAGAAAGAGAAAAATATGGAGGGCAAATGCGAGAAAGAGACAGAAAAAGAAATAGATAAAGAGAAAAGAGTAAAAAGTGAAGCAGTGAGAAAAAGAAAGAGATGAAGGGGAAAATGAGTGAGAAAGAAAGAAAGAAAGAAAGAAAGAAAGCGAGATAGAGAGGTAAAGAAAAGGGAGAGAGAGAGAGAGAGAGGGGGGAGAGAGAGAGATTGTCAAAGATCCACAGACGAAAATAAAAGTAAAAGAATCAAAATAAAAACCAGAAAGTCTCAGTTAAAGATGCTAATGAAAGAATAGTTAATGGCGCCGTTGTTAGTAAAGGTAGCCTAGCACTCAACATTGCCTGAAGAATATTTTTCTGAAAGTCACGACTGCTCTTTGAAAAGCAAACCAAAACGCTGTGTTTGGAAATAATTTTGCGTGATTCACAGTGCCACGTTCTTCAATTGGCTTCTGAGGACATCTTGGCAATAAAGGCATGACAGCCACGGCATCTGGAAGACCAACAATCATTAAACTCTCGATAACAAACAAAACATTCACCAAAGTAATCGTGATTTTCTTTCCTGAAACATTTAGAAAAACAACATTAATTTGTCGAAATAAGAATGAAGAAATAAAAAAAGATACATTTCGGCGTCTTAATTCTAAAAATGATCAGAAGTGGAAAGGTGGAACATTCGAAATAAAAATAAGGGAAGAATCATTTTGGGAAGAAGGGTTGTAAAAAATCTGAAGAATAGTGACATGTAAGAGAGAGAGAGAGAGAGAGAGAGAGAGAGAGAGAGAGAGAGTGAGAGAGAGAGAGAAGAATGAGGTTAAAAACTACTTCTAAAAATGAGCCTTTATAAAAAATCTAATGAATTTTGTTTTAGGAATCCATTATAAATTATTTTATAATTCAAATGCATCGCAAGTTATTTCTATATATAAATGCATTACAATGTTTTTTTTACGATACAAATTTGTTGTAAATAATTCTACTATAAAAGTAGAATTACAAATGATGTCATGAGACAAAAATATTGCAAAGGATTTTACTTTAAAAATGTATTGCAAATAATTTTACTATATAAACACATTATAAAGGATTTTACTATTCAAATTGGTTATAAAGGATTTTGCTTTACAAATGGACTGTAAATGATTTTATTATACAAATGCATTGCAAATGATTTTATTATAGAAATTCATGGTAAATAATTTTACTATACAAATGCATTGCATATAATTTTATTAACAAATGCATTGCTAATTATTTACGACACAATAATTCTACTATAAAAGTGCATTACAAATGATATCTCGAGACAATTGCATTGCAAAAGATTTAACAATGCAAATACATTCCAAACAATTTTACTATAAAAAAAAGCATTCGATATAATTCTACAAGTGCATTGCAAATAATTCTACAATACAAATGAATTGATTAAGATTTGCTTATGCAAATGCATTACAAATAATTCTACTATATAAATGCATTGGAAATCATTTTTCTATACAAATTAATTGTAAATGATTTTATTATATAGATGCATTGCAAATAATTTTACTATATAAATGCATTGGAAATCATTTTTCTATACAAATGAATTGTAAATGATTTTATTATATAGATGCATTGCAAATAATTTTACTATATAAATGCATTGGAAATCATTTTTCTATACAAATTAATTGTAAATGATTTTATTATATAGATGCATTGCAAATAATTTTACTATATAAATGCATTGGAAATCATTTTTCTATACAAATGAATTGTAAATGATTTTATTATATAGATGCATTGCAAATAATTTTACTATATAAATGCATTGGAAATCATTTTTCTATACAAATGAATTGTAAATGATTTTATTATATAGATGCATTGCAAATGATTTTACAATACAAATGCATTGGAAATCATTTTTCTATACAAATTCATTGTAATTAATTTCATTATATAAATTTATTACAAATGATTCTCCCGTAAAACTGCCTTACAAATAATCTTACTTAGTAAATGAATAATAAATGGTTGTAGAACTAAAGTGCATTGTAAGTTATTTTTCGATATTTTTTTAATATTTAATACGAACATATAGATAATGTGTATTAATCACAATGATTTTATTGTAAAATAACTTTCAATATGTGTAACATAAACATGCAGAAACATAGTCAACACAATAATGACGAACGAAAAACAGTTCTTTAGAAAAATATATCTCTCACACTTTATTCGAAATGGTACGAAAGGGTTGCGAAAGGGTTATGTGTGAGAGGTGAGTTGGGGACTGAACAAAGACTGCAACATATTGACCCCCAGCCTTTCTGGCTATAACAGTTCTTCTTTCTCGTTCTCCTGGGCTGATCAACAAGCCTCTGCTGGGACCTGGTTTTCACTCCTCAAACTGAAACAATTGACTCCAAACTCTGATCTCCAACTAACTCGAACTTCCTGTGGCACCGGGTTATATAATTGTTTGACGTTCACCTGCTTCAGTGGGCGTCGCATCTGTACTTAATTCAACCCGTCCACAGGCAAGGTATCCCCTTATATCCTCGACCGGATGCACCTGTTATTTACACAGGTGCCTTTCTTATTTGACAGCTCGGCCGGGTCGGGGGTCAATATGTTGCATATATTTCTTTTCTACAACCCTTTTTATTTCATTTGTATAGTAAAAACATCGGTCATTCATTTATATAGTATATTAATTTACCACGTTTATCTAGAGTAAAACATTTACAACCACTTCCTATATTGAAATCACTTGTCATGCATTCATATTGTAAAATAGTAAGTACAAGTTAATAATATTTTTATGATTCTACAATGTTCGGCTACTAATAATAAATTCTTAGTATTTTTGCATTTGAAGAAAATTAACTTTTTCGAAAGAAATATTTGGGGTGTTCTATTCAATTATCCCTACTCAATAGGTAGAGAGCTTGATTGATAGAAAATCAATGGCCACGCATGTTTGGAGCAAATTAATTCACAATTTATTTCCATTCTAAAATCTTTTACACTCTATCAGTAAAACAATGAATTATACCAATGAACATTGCTTATGATTGCATAATGTTCCCCTAGAAAAAATGAAATATGGATATGTATTGTTCCAAAGAAAATTAACTTTTTATAAGAAAAGTTTTGTCGGTTTACTTTCTCCTGGGATATCTATACAGTTTCGGTAGTACCGCCTTGATCTACCGAAACTGTGTTATCACCCTGCTTGGCGGCTGATGAGGCTAGGGTATCGCACGTGCTTTAACACGTTGTATGATGAACATATATATATATATATATATATATAGTCGTCATCCACAGACAGACTGTTTCGTTCTATCAGAACTCTTCAGTGTGGCTAGACACGCAGGACGCTCGAAGCCGGGTTCGAAACCCGTCCAACTTTACCTTAGACTGTGTTTCAGACCACTCGGCCACCAAGCGGACCAAGTTGGCTAAAGGAATTTTTTAAGGTATTTTTTATTTTTTAGAAACAGCAGCAGCAGCAGCAGCCTTTGCTTACATTTTTTATATCCTATCGGCTACCAGAGTGCTCAGTTCTTTCGAAATATATATATATATAGTCATCCACAGACAGATCTGTTTCGTTCTATCAGAACTCATCAGTGTGGCTAGACAGTATCTCCCCGTAGCTGGGATCGAAACTCGGTTGACTGAAATACCAAGCCAAAGCTTCTAACCATTTAGCTACGAGGAGATATTTGCTACGAAGTACATTTTTAAACGGTTATGAATCACAATTATTATTGTTTACATACATCCGTTCAACGGCTGCCGAGATCTCAATTCGAATACGAAGAGACTTGCAAAGGCGCTAATGGCAACACGATTACTTCTTCGCTAGAGAACTCAACCTTACGGGGGTAGGGGAGTATATATCTATAGTCATCCACAGACAGATCTGTTTCGTTCTATCAGAAATCATCAGTGTGGCTAGACAGTATATATATATATATATATACCTTAGAAAAATCCCTTAGCGATATATACATATATATCAGGGGCGGAGATGGGACTAGTGCTACTCGTGCCCGGCACGACCAATAACTCGGTC
>OY757939.1:25380322-25460322 GCA_963585895.1 Sepioteuthis lessoniana
CTGGCGAGACATGTTAGAAGAAAACTTCAACGTCAACTGCTGATTCAACGAACATTTTTAAATAGTCACCAAACAGACAATTAGTTTATGCCGACTCGGCAAAGCTGATTTGGTTCGCTCCGGTTGGTCAATTCAGTATCAACTAGTCTAATATTGCTAAATTGATTAAAATCGACGTGAGTTTTACAGCTTTCTTTTTAGTCTGCACACAGTATTCATATTTGCTAAATGGCATTTGCCGATGGACGACGCAGAAGTTCGTTAACTCTATCGGAAGAGGTACCTCGTCTTTTTCGCAGTAAGATGACAAACGGAGTTTTTGTAACTTAAGAAAATATAATCACAAATTTAAAAAAATATTCTGTTGGCCTTTATTATTTAACTTCATTTACTCAGATTGGCATGATGGTTGAATGGCCGGACTGCGGCCTTGCAAGAAGCGAGTTCAAACTCCAGTCGCGCTAAAATGTTCACTTTCGGATAAATACCCTTGGGAAAGCTATTTTTCATACTTACCAGGCACTTTCGCGTTGGCTGAGTGAAAAATTGATCGCTTACTTCCAGGAGGCTGTTCCTCTAGGCAATGCCTGTTTTGTAGGGCTGAGTTCATTGCTTTGTGCCAGAAGTACCCCCAAAATGTGGGATCGAGCATTTTTTTCGATAGCCACGCATCTCTTCATTCATGCAAGCGCTCCACCCCCCAATAAAATTGAATTGTGTCATATCTGGCGAGGTGGGATCAATATCACCTTTGGGAATGGCATGAACCACTTATTCCACCCCCCAGTTAAGGGTTTAAATGATTCTAATGCCTTTTTTCTGTAGATTCGGCTTTGGCATTAAGTAACCTGCCAAGATATCAAATTAAGACAAACCAAATGAATTGATAGATTGGTTTGGTTTGGTTTTATGGCATATCAACTATTGTTGGTTATTTAATGCCGAATCTATTTTTATTCATATAAATAGTTATATTTGAAACAATTCAGTTGTGTAGAAATATAGTTTTTTGTTTACAAACAGTTTCAATGACAAAACAGTTCTATTTCAAACAATTCACTTTTGCATATGTTCACATTTTAGTTCTATTTAGCCTATAGGTATGACCCTATCCGGTGCAACAACTCCGGGCCAAAGTGGACCAGGGAGCGATGGCTATGAAGTGGTACTTTGAATTTCCCAAAGGTCCAGCATTACTGGAGCCTCGCCATCAGATTGTTTAGTGTTGTTGGTTGGTAGGCGTCAGCAATCTTTGATCCGGTCCGAAATGTGACGTGTGACGGTACTCTCTACTAGCGGTCCCGTAAAAGGGTTTTTAATCGGAAGTTAGCGCTGCTCAGTCTGTCATTGATAATAAACACACGTACACATACACACACACATCGACAAACACACACACACATATATATATATATATATATATATATATATATATATATATATATATATATACTTATATTATCCAATGCTAAGTAACCCGATGGTGGGAACGATTATATTTTTGGACTTTCTTTCTACAATATCCATGTAATTCAAAGTCCAAAAGAGGACTAATAATAATAATAAATTGAAATACAGAGCAAATAATTCCATATAAAAGAAAAACCTTTAAAATTTACTCATATTTTTTTGTAATAATGTCTTTTAAAAGGTTAGATCTGCATCTTCAGACAAAGAAATAATTATATCTGTATCTGAAGATGCAGATCTAACATTCTTAAATATATAGCGTCTGCTGACGCACATATTACAAAAAAATATTACTACAAATAAATATGAGTATTTTAAAAGGTTTTTCTTATATATATATATATATATATATATATACTATCTATGAGCCATCAACATTTCTATGATACAAGAACAGTGTTATGGGTTTGAGATATGATTAGTTCATGTTATTATTTCGAGGATTGTATTAAAGATTAAGAAAAATGTGAAACGTTAATCGCAATCCATTCTTTCGATCAGGTGTGAATCCAGGATTAGCTCTGACTGAAACTGCAACAAGGTATTAAGAAATAATTGTCAATGCAATGCATGAGGGTTATTGGCACCGGAACAATTCAATTTAGACTGTGATTATTTCCCAGAGTTAATTAAACTAGGAATTGGTAAACGGCATTTGAGTTCGAAAATTGAACGTCATCGAAGAATTACACAAGGGAGGAGTTGGTTAAACAAACTAGCAGGGGAAGACAAAAGAAATAATGCGTGAAATGATTAACTTTAATAAATCTCCTTCCAAAACTAATACTAGTAGATCTATGAGTGCCTCGTAGGCTCTGCTGGGACTGATAGGTGCTGAGGATAGTCTTTTTCAGAATTTTTTCCTTTAAATCTAAATTGTGCATTATTTGGTATTGGTAAATAGCGAATTTTTTTTTAAGGGATGCATACTCCCCTTCCCTAAAAAGGGGGACCTCGGATTAGCCAAAAACTACCGAGGCATAACACTTACATCCATAGCTGCCAAAATCTACAATGCCCTACTACGAAACCGAATAGAACCCAAAATCGACAACATACTTAGAAAAAGACAAAATGGCTTCCGAAGAAATAGATCTACGACCTCACAAATATTAACCATCCGCAGAATCCTTGAAGGTGTACGGGCAAAGAACCTACAAGCGACATTAATATTTGTCGACTTTACCAAGGCTTTCGACTCCATTCACAGAGGAAAGATGGAACAAATCCTACTAGCGTACGGCATACCTAAAGAAACCGTAGCGGCAATAACGATTCTCTATAGAAACACTAAAGTAAAAGTACGATCACCAGATGGAGACACAGAATACTTCGACATTGTAGCAGGAGTACTACAAGGGGACACGCTGGCTCCGTATCTCTTTATCATTTGTCTAGACTACGTACTTAGAACATCGATTGACAAAATCAAAGAGAATGGCTTCGAACTGACGAAGAAAAGAAGCAGAAGATACCCCGCAACAACAATTACCGACGCCGACTACGCCGATGACATAGCGATACTGGCAAATACACCTGACCAAGCCGAAACACTTCTGCATAGTTTGGAACGAGCAGCAGCAAGCATAGGCCTCCATGTTAATGCACACAAAACGGAATATATGTGCTATAACCAAACGGGGGACATCTCCACTCTAGAAGGAACCCCTCTTAAACTAGTAGACAAATTCACGTACCTAGGAAGCAGCATCGAATCAACCGAAAAGGACATCGAAACGAGGTTAACGAAAGCATGGACAGCTATCAATAGGCTATCGACTATATGGAAATCAGACCTAACCGATAAAATGAAACGCAGTTTCTTCCAGGCAGCGGTCGCATCGATACTGCTATATGGATGCACTACATGGACGCTAACAAAACGGCTCGAGAAGAAACTAGATGGCAATTACACAAGAATGCTGCGTGCAATCCTGAACAAGTCCTGGCAGCAACACCCCACAAGACACCAACTGTACGGCCACCTGCCCCCTATCACGAAAACTATTCAAGTTAGGCGAACCAGACATGCAGGACATTGCTGGAGAAGCAGAGATGAACTCATAAGAGATGTACTCTTATGGATCCCCACACACGGCCGCGCAAAAGCAGGACGACCAGCACGAACGTACATTCAGCAGCTATGTGAGGATACAGGTTGTTGTCCTGAAGACCTGCCTAGGGCGATGAACGATAGGGAGGAGTGGCGAGAGAGGGTCAGGGATATCCGTGCTGCCAGCACGATATGATGATGATGAAATAGCGAAAATTAGTTTAATCTTGCAAATCAAACAGAGTGCTCCAGGCTTGAACAGAGGTCGGTCAACAAAGTTTAGTGGCTCAGAAGTGCAAGTTATGTGAAATTTACAGAATACTGCGTGGTGTGTTCAGAAAGGCATGTCAAAATATGTCTATAAGTTGGATAAACATGGATTTGCCACTAAAAACCTCAGTTAAAAAGGATAGTCAATGTAGTTAAAACACATTGACTTTCCGGTAAAGAAAGAGTCCCAGGCACGACGTTCAGAAAAGAAGATGACGCTGACAGTCTTCTGTGACATGAAAGGACCCATCGCCATTGATTTCCTTGAGAAAAGTCTGAATGTGCGAACGATTCTTTTGGCAAAATTCACCTGATTTATTGAATGACAATCGTTGATAGATAGATAAATATGAATTGAGTTACAATGACTGGAATATAAATATGAATAAAATTAGATAGATAGATAGATCGATAGATATGAAGAATTAGATAGATAGATAGATAGATTTGAAGAGGTTTAGAAAAACTGATATGGAGAGACTTTGAATGTTAGAAATTATTTAACTTATATCTAGAGGAACATTGATAGGTATGAATAAATGGATTTGCTCGGTTTCTTTGTGTAATGGTATAGCAACATACATAGTTTGTTTAAGGCTAAAGCCATTCCTTGTAGACGAACACCAGTGATATTCTTTGACCAATAACTGGGCGGGGGCATAAGTGTTCCATACTTTTCCCTGGAATATTCGTCTGAAAGTGAACGTAATAGCGCTAGTGGAGTTCGAACTCACTTACTTCAAAGTTACAGTCCAGCACTTTAGCTATAACACAACGGGAATTCCTGTAACCTGAATAGACTTAGATCGGTAAGCAAATAGATGGAAATGAATAGACTTACTGATAGATATATAGATAAATATGAAAAAACTAAAATAGGTGGATAGATACAAGGGAAAAGACTCAGATAGCAAGATAGATAGATATAAATGACTTAGATAGATAGATAAAAAAAAAATAAAATAGCTTGATAGAGAGATGGGAAAAGACCTAGATAGATAGATATGAAAAGACTTAGATAGATTGATAGATAGGTAGATAGTAATCAAAAGAAAAAAGATATATAGAATAAAAACAGTCAAATAGATTGGTAGGAAGAAACAAGTCTGTATCCATGTGTAGTTCTATGGGTGTCTCAAAAAAGTTGATGGAGACGACTAGACAAACGCGAGAAGAGATAACGGCGAGTTCATATCAGGAAAAAAAGCCAGACACGTGGTCACAGAAAAATCTATTCTCCTCAGTTTTGCTTAACATTTAAATATAGGTTGTTACTTGTCACTCTCATGGCAATTAACTGACTGCTCTATTTGAAAAATCTCCAAGTCTCGCGTTAGACCATCCCTCACGCCTAAAACGAAAATTCTCGTGATTAACCTTTTGCTGTCGTGTCACACAGCCGTGTATTACACAGGTTAAGCTAGCTAGGTGGACAAATAGAATAACTTATTGATCGATAAATAGATTCGAGCTTTAGCAAGGACCTAGTGGCTCTTTCACAAGCCTCAGTCAAATCTAATTCTTTCAGATTAAGATGATTTTACTTGTACGATCAGAAAACGCTGTATATACCAAACTGGATGTGTAGACTCACATGATTGAGACGTCATATTGACGAAGGGAAAATTTTATGTAATGTTTATCGAAGAGACATATTTTAAAGTCAATTTTAACAACTGAATAGTGTTTTTCAGCGTGAAATTTCTCATTACTGCTGAACAAGCGTCATTTGAGCTTTTCAAAAATCATTTGGAACTTGTCTTTATATTTTTTCCTTCCTGAGAAAATTGTAGTTAAAATTAGAGAATTTTTCAAGAACCATAATTTAAAATGATGAAAATGTGAAAGTTTAAATTGGAGCCTCTGGCTCATCACTGCCCTTGTAAAGCTCAGTTATTATAGACTTGCTAAAATATATGACTTTTAAATGCAGTTTTACTGGTAACCAGAGTTTTAAAAAAAAGCAGTGGCAAAATTTCATGTTTCAGTTTAAAAAAAAACGGTTTATTGGTCTTGTAGGTAGAGTGTTCGCCAATGGTCCGGGAGACCTGGGTTCAATCCCAGGTCGCGTCATACCAAAGACTTTAAAAATGGTACTTGACAACTCCTTGCTTAACACTCAGCATTATGAGGTACGTATCAAGGGCAAAGTGGAGCAATCCAGGGAAAGGAGTAGCGCCCTCCCCTATATATCGGTATAGTACCTAATGAAAAGGGAGTCTTAGGGTCACCCTTGACTACGGTATCCAAGTTTACTTTACTTTATTACCGGCTCATTGATCTAGTGAGTAGTGTGTTCGCCAATGACCCGGGAGACTTGGGTTCAATCCCTGGTCGAGTCATACCAAAGACTTAAAAAATGGTACTTCATAACTCCTTGCTTAACACTCAGCATTAGGTGGTATGTATCAAGGGTAAAGTGGAGCAATCCTGGGAAAGGAGTAGCACCCTCCCTTACACATCAGTGTAGTAGCTAATGAAATGGGATACTTAGGGTCACCTTTGACTAAAGGGAGACAACTTTACCTTTACTTTATGTATGATGAAAAAAAACAAACATTAACACGAAGCCAATAAAACACTCAGAGAGATTTGAGTGAAAATAACTTTTTTGAATAAAATCAAAATTTTCACTTTCTCTGTTTAATGGCACATCAACCATCGTGGGTTATTTAATGCCAAGGCCAAATGAGAGAGGGAGACAATTAATTATCACTTTATTACTATTGATATTCATACAACAAAAAATGGTGAACAATTTAACCTATGTTTGCGTTCTTGCTTTAATGGAATATCAACCTTTCGGGCTTACTTAAATGCCAAAGCCATTCTTCTAGAAGAACAGCTATTTAAACCATAGCTGGAAGGATAAGGGGGTTCTTAACTTTTCCAAATGTATTACTTAACATTTTTAACTAAAAATTTAAGATTTAAATCATATCAATAAATGTAAAAAAAAAAAAGAAACAGATACCAGATGACATGTTTTTAAAAAGTACCAAAAATTTTTGGCAAAAATTTAAGATTTAACTTGTGTCAATAAAAGTAAAAAAAACAGAAAGAAAGAAAGAGGTACGTGATGACATATATATCAAAAAATTACTTCAAATCTCATACAAAAAAATTCATGATTTAAATTATATCAATAAATGTGAAAAAAAAAGAAACTGCTTAAGGATGATAAATTTTGTAAAATTTTCTGAAATTACCCAAAATTTCATACTATAAATTTAAGATTTAAATTGTATCAATAAATGTAAAAAAAAAAAAAAAAAAAAAAAGGCTATCGGATGACATATTTAAAAAAATTACTTAAAATTTCATACTAAAAATCTAAGATTTAAATTGTGTCAATAAATGAAAAGAGAAAAAAAAAGCTACTGATGATTTATTTTAACAGAAATTACTAAAAATTTCATACTAGAAATTTAAGTTTTAATTATACCAATAAATGTAAAAAAAAGAAACATCTACAGGATGTTTTAAACAATTACTTAAAATATCATTCTAAAAAGTTAAGATTTAAATTCTATCAATAGATTAAAAAAAAAGAAACAAATACCGGATGACATATATTTTTTTAAATTACTAAAAATTTCATACTTACAATTTAAGATTTCAATTGTATCAATAAATGTTAAAAAACAAACAAACAAACAAACAAACAAGAAACAGCTACCGGATAACATATTTAAAAAAATACTTAAAATTTCATATTAAAAATTAAAAATTGCAATTATATCAATAAATGTAAAATGTAAAAAAAAAAGAAAAAAGAAACGGCTACCGGATGACATATTTAAAAAATTATTTAAAATTTCATTATAGAAAGTCAAGATTTAGATTATATCAATAAATGCAAAAAAAAACAAAAAAAAGAATTTGATTGTAACTGGGCAGATGCATCGTTTGCATATTGTTCATTAACTTAATCGTTTATGAAGTGAATACATTTACAAAGTAATGAAATAATCAAGGGAAAACATCACCCAACCCAACCCAAAATTTCCGTGTAAGAAGTACAAGAGTAACTGGTTGATTTTTTTATAGATAAATCTATCAATAAAAATGGATTTATCAAGTAAGCATACTTGATAAATCCATTTTTATTGATAGATTCATGCTTACTTAATAAATCGATTAAAAATTCAGTGAAAAAAAAATTCACTTCATTTTTTTAATCATTTATTAAGTAAACATTTAAATAGAGAATAAATTAATCAATATTGTAACTAATTTAATCTTTTTAATTAACATTTATCTTACTGCAAATTAGACTTGCGAAAAATGTTCTCTTTTTAGACTGACATCAAAACCTAATTTAACTATCTAACTGAAAAAGTAGAAAAATATAATTGCTTCTTTTTTTAAAATATTAGTTGTGTGTGTGTGTGTGTGTGTGTGTGTGTGTGTGTGTGTGTGTGTGTGTGTGTGTGTGTGTGTGTGTGTGTCTGTCTGTCTATCTGTCTGTCTGTGTCTGTCTGTGTGTCTATAAAAAATAATTTAAACTTCTGTTCAGCATAATTTGATTACATTTTTTATCGATAAATTTATTTCGTTATTTTTCTATTTATAAGTCTATTATTAATTTTTTTGAGTTCGTGTCTGTAAATAAGTAAAAGATCTTAATACAGTGTAAAGCAAAAAATAAGTAAATATATGAATTCATTAATTAATTTAAAAAATGACATTTGAATTTTTTAAATTTACTTATTACATCAAACTTATTTGAAACAGAGGCGGGAGTGGACTGAATTGCTACCTTTGACGATCACTATTCTATTCATTTCCGCCTTTCATTGCTAAATTTGCCTGTTTTAACTTTTTAACTAAATTAGACAGTAGAAAATAAAATATCAGATATTTCTTTTCGTTAATGAAATTTTTTGAAGATGTTTCGACATAAGCTTTCCTTATATACTGTTATGACTAAAGCGAATTTAGGGTAAGTGTCTCTGCATATATCTGGTCCCCATAAATCATAACACTATAAGTTGACACAAACAAAGAATAGTCAAGTAAAACAAGGGTTTGTAATGCTAAACCAAGTTTATTTACAGGGGAATTACCAGGGAAAGAGGAGGCATACAAAGGTAAAATTGACAGAATATATAAGCAAGAGGGGTGAACATAAAGTACAGGTTAAAATCAACATTAAATCTGTTAATGCTATGAAGAGAAATACATGACATAAAATCTATTTGGATTATGAAGTTTAAAAGATGAAGTTTGGCCAGCGAAAACAGCCGCAACAAGACCTGAATAAATGGTTGAACACAGCATATGTAAAAAGAATTACCTGATAGTTCCTTGACCGGGAGAAGAATTTAGGCACGTCTTCCTCTGTCAACAGTCGGATTCATTCTGACCCTAACCTGTAGAGCTGGTTAAGGCCAAGAGGCAGCAGTTTGAAACCCTGGCGGTAAAGCAGCAGGGGGTTGGGCAAATACAATAAGGAGGGCCATGCATAATAGTTTTCAAAATGACCTAGATAAAGCTGTACCGAAAATTCTATTCCTACTTCACAGAGAAGACATGAAGTCTGCTCCCAAGGACAAGTTGAAAAAGGGTCCTTAGGCTGTAGCAATACATCAAAATAAAACTAAAGAAAATGAAATTAATCATATTGGGCTATTATTAACTAAAATCAAACGTTTAATGATATTTATGAAAATTATTTTCCTGTTTGCACTGTAAACATCTATTTGATTATACATATAGAATATATTGCATGTTATATGTGCGTAGCTAAGACCATGAATATTCATAAATAACGATAATACCATGGAGAATGTAACTCAAATAACTAAGGATATTGTGATGACGGTAGTGACGTAGTTTCGTTAATAAACAAATACATAATCTCCATCAAAATAAGATAAGACATGGAATTGTATTATAGGCAAGGATAAAAATCAACTCTCCGAACATTGCACCTTGGGGATTTCACCGAAATTGGATAAAATCAGAAAACTCGTAAAAAATACTAGAATAATTATTATATCTTGCTATAGCGGTTATACCTCAAATTAAAAAAATATATCGAGCCAATTCGCCCTTTCCATGGATATTCAAATGGTGGCTGAAATTCTAAATACTAAAGATTGCTAGTTTGAACTATTTGGATGTCAGAAACGTCTAAATTTCGCAATTTCCTAACATAATAGTCTGCAATTTTTCAATGTCACAGAATATTTACCTTTTGAAGTGTAGTGCTTTTTTATTTCAATGAAATACAAGTTCAGCGAAATTCTATAGAATGTTCAGTCTTCAAATCCCTCGAAAACCTAAAACAAAAATTCTCGTGATTAACTTTTTGCTGTCGGTCACACAGCCGTACACTAACGTCGCCAGGTGGTGAGGGGCTGCGAAAATATTAACCCGGCTAAGCTTGCATGATAGATCGATTGATAGATAGTCGTGCTAAGAGCCCACCACCTCTTTCCCAAACCCCAGTCAAACCAAATATTTTCAAACTAAAAAAGATTTACTCATATGGCCAGTGAACATTATACGTCCAAAGTCAGAAGTGTAGACTCAACTGAAAATGACATCATCAATCGTGGAAAATTGTATGCAACTTTGGGAAATATTTCAATACTGCTGAGCGATCATTAGTTAAGCTTTCCAGAAATCATTTTACACTTTGTTCGATAGATAGATAGATAGATATTGTGACTTTTAAAGACCTGTGACTGACAGGGGACTTGTGCCATATTTCAACATTGTGAGATGTCAAATAAAGAGGCGTTGTAACATAATTGTTATTGTTAGATTAATAGATATATATTGATAGACTAAGATTAAACAAGGCAGACTTGGAAAGCATTTATCGTCCAAAATACCCCATTAAATATTTTACAAGGTTAAAAGTAAGGTCAACTGAAGACTTTGGAAGTATACCCTTTTTTTATACCTGAACATTTTGGCTTCTTAAAACATGATGAAAAAAATAGATTAAATTACTAAAATTAATGGTACAATTTTTTCGAAGCAAAAAATGTTTTGTGTCTTATCTATCATTAGTTTATTTACTGCTAAATTGAATAAAACCTCAATTGAACATCCTCTAATGGTGCTAATCCCATGATTTTTGTCACTTGTAGTATTCTTGAAGATGACATCGAAATGCTACTTTGCGAAGCCGATTACCTCTTTTGAAAAACAAATAAATATCACTGTAAGGGAGGGGTTAATACTCATTGGGGTGACAGCTAATAGCTATCATAATGGGAGAAATAAATACCCTAGTGAGGAGAATCCATTCGGCCGGGGTCGGGGCTGTAGAAAACAGCGACTACGTCACTGCAGAGGGATTAGACCCCCCGCGAAGAGTGTCTCTATATAACTCTAAACAATCTGATGGCTAGGCTCCAGCCCTGGAGCTTTGGGGAATATGTAGTAACCCATCATTGCCATTGCTCCGAGGTCCACTCTGACTCGGAGTGGGAGCTCCTGATAAGATACAATCAATGGTTCAAATAGAAATGTTTGACTTTTAAACTGTGTGTAAACAAATAACTGATGTTTAATTGAGTTGTATTAGGTTTGGTTTAGGTTCTTTGTTTAATGGCATACCAACATTTGTAGGTTATCTAATACCAAAGCCATTCTCTCAGAAGAACAGTAGTCGTACTAAATAGTACCACGACTGTTCTACTAAAAAAAGAACGGCTTTGGAAAGGTATGAAGCCACTTATCCTGCCATAGCTGGAAGGATTAGGGTGTTCATACCTTTCCCAAGGGTATTTGTATTTGAAAGGGAAATTAATAGCGCAACTGGATTTCAAACTTGCTTACTACGATTCCATCGTCCATCGCTTTAACCATTACACCACGATGACACCCTCTTGTAAGTATTAGGTTGTGATGCTTGAAACTATTTCACAGTGAGTAAAACTATTTATGTTAGCAATATTTTAAACCACTTAACTGTGTATAAACAAATGTCTGATGTTCAATTAAATTATTAGTGATAAATAGAAATATTCTGAACAATTTAACAGTGCGCAAACGAATGAGAAATGTTGAATAGAATTATTAGGGTTAAATAGTAATACTTGAAACCCTTTAACTGTGTGCCTAAATTGAATTGTTAGTGTAATATAACGATGCCTAAAACCATTTAACTCTGTGTAAATAAAAAACTATTTATGTTACACAGCAATATTTGAAACCATTTAAGTGAGTGCAAACAAATGATTAATTCTAAATTGAACAAATCGCATAAGAATATTTTCACTATGTAACTGTGTGCAAAAACTGTAATACTTGTATGCAAACATTTTAGCTGTGACTCATTTAAAAATAAGATTACCTTCAGACTTATAAATCATACGCATAAGAATTTAACAGTATGGAAACAAATGAGCTCTAGCTCGTTCATAGATGTTATCTTGAAATGATGCGTTTAAAATACATATATAGAATGTATAAAGAGGATTTGGAATTAAACAAACGACAAGGGTTGATATGCCATAAAACCCAATCAACCAAAAGGGTAAACAATTAAATGCCCTTGTGAGTAGATAATTGAATACCCGAGTAGATCAGAAAATAAACACAACGCACGATCACAATACGAAGCAAAGTCAATTTTTGAGCATAGTTTAACAGGTTTGAATTCTGAGCTTTCCTTCTTTTACTTTGGTTACCATACAAAAATTAGAAAGCCAGACTATCCTACTATTTACTCTGACCTAGAAGGAGAATAGTTACATTTATACCTTTCCCGAAGTTGCTAGCCCCTTTTGAAATGCAAACAACCTCCTCCAGGATTTGAACTTGGGTCACCGAATCCAGTTTTTATGACAGTAACCATTACACAACGAGCGCCTCCAAATATATTTTGTTCGAACTAAACTAATCAGCATAGAATACATCGTATATCATGCAAGTCTAATGAAATAGAAATGACTTTCTTTTACCTGCGTTTCATTCAGTTATATTTTTAATACATATTTTCCCTTAGCAACGTTTCTCTCTGCAGAGACATGTTGCGCTTTCAGAATCGTGCGTGAACACGCAAGCGTGATTGACGCATGCGCACAGCCTTCGAGACAGCCATCTTTTTCATCGACGTAGATGAACCGCCTCTCCTGTCTTTTTTTTTTCTTCTTCATCTGCCGTGTCTTTTTGCGTTGAAATTGCTTTGCCATCTAAGGAAGTCGAAAGAAGAAGGCGGAGAAAACAGTTTACGTGAAAATATTCAGTGCCTCCCTGGTGCAGACGCTGCAGCCTCCGCTATCTCCTCCGCCATCACATATTGCCGTTGCCACTGCCGCCGCCGCCGCCGCCGCCGCCGTTCACCTGTTATATTGATTTTTAAGCGAGCCAGTTACTTCCTCAGAACAATATCGGCTCACAGCGGACGCCGGCAATTCTTCGCTTGTTCAAGATATGTCACAATTCTGTGACTGCGCAAAATGGCGTCTTATGAGAGAAAGTAAACAAAATAACAATAAAAAAAAAACAAAAGAAATACATACACACACGCACAACAGCCGTTTGGGGATTGGGTGATTGATTTTAACGGCTTGTCAACCCATCTAGTATTATTTTATCACAAGTCCACTCCATAATAATTAAATGACCCATCCATCGGGGGCTGCAGAATGCATTGACTGCACTACTTTAGTGGGGTAAAACTCCCCAATAAGTTTCTTGGATATGGCACTAAACAATCTGATGGTGAGGTTCCAGTAATGCTGGAGTTTTGGGGAATGTAGAGTACCCCTTTATTGCCATTGTTCCTAGGTTCACTCTGGCCCGGAGTGGTTGCACTGGATAGGGTCCTATCTATGGGTAAATAGAACTAAAGTGTGTACTGATGCTAAACTGAATTGTTTGAAATAGAACTGTGTTTGATATTCAAACTGTGTACTTATGCTAAACTGAATCGTTTGAAACAGAACTGTTTTTAAATTAAAACTAAACTGTGTACTTACGCTAAACTGAATTGTTTGAAATATAACTGTTTTTGACATGTAAACTGTGTATTTATGCTAAACTGAATTGTCTGAAATAGAACTTTTTGATATTAACAGTGTGTAAGTTAAAGAATGTACTTACGCTAAACGGAATTGTCTGAAATAGAAGTGTTTTTGACATTTAACCTGTGTCGTTATGCTAAATTGGATTATTTGAAAAAGACTGTTTATATGTTTAAAAATGGATTTGGCATTGAATAACCTACAAAAGTTGATATGCCATAAAACCAAACCAAACCAAACCAAAACGCACTCACTAGTGGGAAATGATCTTATTTCCCCATTCCTTTCGTCACGAACAGTAGCACAAGGTAAATTTTTATCGGAGTAAAGATAGTTTAAATTGAGAGTTTTCCTTCTCCTACACAGGTTGCTTAAACAAAGATAAGGAACCAATTCAACCCAACTATTATCCAGAAGAGAAGATATGGTTTCATGCCTTTCCTCAACGCCATTAGTGCCAAGTGAAACGCCTACATTCTCGTCCAGTCAATGATTCTATTTTCTACGACGATACCGTTGCCACTGCATGTAAATAATTGAAGATTGAATAAATGATATTAACGGCACGTCAACCAGTCTGGGGTGTTTTATGCCTAAAATTTGTTAATTGTCTAAATTTTAAGTTTATATTTGCATTACTTGTTTCGTTACTCCTTGAGATTTTTTTTTTACACACAATTATGATATCAAATATTCCTATTTTATATAAGTTCTTATAATATAGTTTAAAGTACTCCTATCATATATAAATTACTATACGGAGCCCAGTTGGCTGGAGCAGTAGAATACACCGACTGCATCTTTGCAAAGGGGTAAGATCCTCCAACGAGTGTCCTGTATATGACATTATACAATCTGATGGTGAGGCTCCAGTAATGCTGGATGTTTAGGGAATGAGGAGTACTCCTTCACTGCCATTGCTCCCTGGTCCACTCTGGCTCAGAGTAGTACCAGCTGATAGGGTCCTATCTATAGGTCAAATAGAACTGTATGAAATTTATACTGTAAAAACAAATTACCTATGCTAAATTGAATTGCTTAAAATAGAACTGTTTGTCATTTAACAGTGTGTAAACAAATAACTGATGTTCAACTGAATTGTTAGTGATATATAGCAATACTCTGAACCATTATACTTGTCGACTTATGCCAAATTGAATTGGTATGAAAAGAACTGTTTGATCACTTAACTGTGTGTTTTTCAATAAATAACCCACAATAGTTGATATGCTAAAAAAACATACCCAACCAAACCAAATAATTACAAGGTTTCAAATTCATATTTCTATTTAATGAAATTCATTTGATTGCACGGAGTTATATGGTTTCAAGTAAATAATATGGGAAATTTACATGGTGTATGGTTTGTTTTGCTTTGGTTTTCTGGTAAATCAACTATTGTAGGTTTTTAATATAATGGCCGACGGATTTCGTTTTATATATCATGCCTTTGGGTTTAGTTAGGCTGAGAACCTTTCGGCTCAACACATGGGTTAGTTAGGTGCAAACTTGAGCGCAAGTGTCATCGCGCGCGCGGGGAGGATGTGTCATTCACAGATGTCAAAATAAAAATCTCGGGACCAGGGGATGTGAATGACGTCATGCACCGGAAGCATGCGCGGAGGATTTTGGGGGATTTGAAAAAAGTAAGTTAGTTGAGTCTTGCGGTCCGAAGAAGAAGGTTGACTTTCGCGAGCACGCAGTGGCCTTGTGGCGGGTGCCACGCGTGTTGGGTGGGTGGGGGTGCAGATGGAAAAGCCAGAATAGAAAGAATGTGTATCTCTCTCCTTATTTCGAAACCTTTAACTCAAAGGTAATAAAAAGTTTCGTACCGGAACTAAGAAGTCGTAACGTGTTTTTCGTGTTTCGGGATTCCTATGTCCTATGTATATATGTTACGAACATTCTATGTACGTTTCACATATCCGTATCTAGCTATGGTACAGGTTATTTAATGGCAAATCCATTTTTACACATGATAACAGTTCTATTTCAAACAATTCAGTTTTGCATAAGTACACTGTTTAGTTTTATTTGATCCATAGATACAACTCTATCAAGTGCTGCCACTCTGGGCCAAAGTGAACCTGGGAGCGAAGGCAATGAGCGGATACTCTGCATTTCCCAAAACTCCAGCATTACTGGAACCTCACCATCAGATTGTTTAGTGCCATATACAGGACATTAGTTGTGCGGGGGTCTTACCCCTCTGCAGAGGTGCAGTCGGTGTATTTTTTTGCCTGAGCCGACTGGGCCCTTTACATGGTGTAGTGGATAACATGCTAGAGTGCGAGGTAATATTAAGAAAGTTCACTTTCGGACTAATACCATTGAAAAAGGTATGAACCCCTTATCAACCAAGCGTTGGGTGAAGTAGTACCCCTACTCTTCTCTTACAAATATGACTGTGACACTAAATAACCCCCGAAGGTTGATATGCCATTAAACACAGAAATAGAACCAACATATGATAATCCTTAGTAAATGACTACATCTTCAAAGTTTAGTTGGTTTAGTTTCTTTGTTTAATGGTATACCAACCCTGGTAGCTTATTTGATGCCAAAGCTATCCTTGTGGAACGGCAGTGATACTATTCAATCCATAGCTGGGGAGAGGTAAGAGGATTCATGCCTTTCCTAAGGGTATTTATTCGAAAGTGAACGTAATAGCGAAGTAACTGGGGTTCGAACTCGCTTACTTCGTGGCACGAGTCAGAGTGGATTTGGGAGTAATATTCCAGATCTCCCAAAATAGATCCTCACCATCAGATATAATTTGGAGTCATACCCAGAAAACCCACTTTTTTCAGAGGTCTTTCATCACTGCATAGGATACAGTCAGCATGATACCACACCGAAAGGGCGGGCAGTACTTACAGTGACTAGTAGTCATCTTCAATATGTCTGCTTCAGACATACAGGTAGGCGTAGACCATTTCCCTTGCAAATCTAACTTTACTAGTCTTGTGTAACCTTACCTTCTAATTCCTAGACTTTCCACTGACGTGTTGCCGAGTTTTTTTGACGATATAAATAGATAAATCGAAATGCAAATAGGAATCGAAAAGTTAATAATCAATTTAAAAATAAAACAGTGTATAAATAGTTGTATTTTTGGTATTTAAAACTAAAGACATTCTTACAATTAGAATTATGGTAACTTCTGAATTCACTTCATGGTTTTAGAACTGTCATTTCTAAGATTAACTCGGCAGATTTCTTGTACGCAGAGACCGACTTACCGAGAAAGAAAGGGAGGTGGGGAGAAAGAAAAGAAAAGAAAAGAAAAAGAATCACAAGAAATAAAACAAGTACACACTGTCTGCGTAATGGAGGCGCGCTTAGTGGAACAGAAGGAGTCCTCATGGTGTAGTGGTTAACGTGCCGGACTGTGACATCATTGTAAACGAGTTCGAATTTCACTCTCTCCATTATGTTCACTTTTGGACAAATATCATTGGGAAAGTTATCAACTCTCCTGTGTCCCAAGCGACTCCTTCTCTACAAAAATGGCTTTGGCATTGAATAAACCATGGAGGTTGATATGCCATTAAAACAAAGAAACTTGGTGTAACGGTTATCGTCGATGGAAATGGAATCAGTGACCCGAATTCAAATCCTCAATAAGGCTGTCTGCTTTCCACACCACTTTATATGCTATGTGGAAAGGCATGAATCCATATGTTCTCCCATTTATGGGTAAATAATAGGGCCAACAGTGTTGTCCACTCTGTGGGTGGGGTTAAGAATACACTGAATGAATCCCCTGTTGAGAGGAAGACCTCACAAAAAAGATGTTCTGTTGATGACTCTAAACTTCATTATACAATCGGCAAAGTCAGCTGGGGTTGCAGAATTCACCGACTGCATCTCTGCAGAGAAGTAAGAATCCTCCAACCTGTGTCCTACACATGACATTAAGCAATCTGATAGTCAAGCTCCAGTAATACTAGTGCTTTGGGAATGCTGAGTACCCCTTCAATGCTATTGCTCCCAGGTCAACTCTCACCCAGAGTGATAACGCCTGATAGGGTCTTATCAGTGGGTCAAATAGAATTAAACTCTGTACTAAACAGTTTGAAATAGAACTGTTTTTGATATCTAAACTGTGTACTTATGCTAAACAGAATTGTTTGAACCTCTTGGCATTAAACAACACTAGACGTGTTGACATGCCCTTAAGAATCAGTCAATCAAACGACTCGGTTACTTAGTCGTTGTTTGGCATCAGTCTAGGATTGACCTTGAGTCAGATCTTGACCGTGGCGTAAGGTGGGGGTAGATACATTATGCTCGTTTACATAATATCTTATTGGTTTTCATTTACAAAGAGTGAATTTGATTCTCACTGGGTGCCTCATACTTCTTGTCTTATACTAAATTGAGTTAACTTTAGTCATTGATAACATTCACAAGCCATCAGAATGTCTCACATGAGTGAGTTTGATTCTAACTGGGTGCCTCATACTTCTCGCCTTTTCTCAAACTGAGCTTAATCAATGATAACATTTAGCTACTCTTAACAGGGTGTTGTCAAGTTGTTACATGATTCCAAACAGGGTTCAAATACTGTTGATCGTCATTTTCTCACGGATGATAGAAGAAATAGAAAAATGCTTTATATATTTTAATTTCGCCTTTTACTAGGCGTTTTCTTTCGTGTCTGCCTTTTTTTTTTAAGCTATCATTTTTTTGCCAGCGGAGAAATGATGTATTCAACTCTAAAATGCTGTCGCCGGTCTCACTGCATTAGATCTAAGGAGTCCGGTCTAATTGCAATACCTGCGTCCGTTAGCCAACTGCCATGAAAATCTAAAACACAGACTCTACCTCAATATTAAACCACTCCCCAACGATTTAATGTGCAGTGTAGTAACAACAACACTACACTCTAAGACAAATGCGAAGACGTAATGCAATAGCAGAATTGGTCGTAATAACCACTTATGAATGCACTGATCGGACGAGAATCAGTTTTTGAAGTATGCTTCCCGGGGTTGGGAGGGCGGTTAAAAAATCCGTATTGTTTGCGGGTAAAGTCATTGATTTTATATGCCGTTTCCTGAGAAAAGTCTTTGATCCTCTTTGCTCCGTGACAAGATGCATTATCGTCCTGAAAAATGACATCATCGTCACCAAGCTAATTCTCTACTGATGACATGAGAATATTAATCAACATTTTAATATGCCCACGTGGATTGATTGTTGGGGTAAAAATTTGCCTTTTCCTTTGATTCTTTAAATGACATGCAACCCCACATCATGAATGATTTGTGAAATTTACTTGCTTTCTTCATGCAATCATCTGTATCTGCTTCATTTGAATGGTACCATACAAAAGTCCCTATATCGTCCCCTTAGTTGAGTCTCAATTCATCACTGGACATTACTCTCATCCAATCATCCACACGTTATGACCGTTTCTGATTTAAACTCTTCTACATTATCCTAGCGAAACGGGTGAAAATTTCTTTATATAGATGAGAGTGGATGAACTCTTCCCATTGGCTAGCACTGAAGATAAAAGATATAAGTTTGCTGCAAGGAAAAAAGAAAGTTATGTAGCACAAAGCTGTTAAGGAGACAGTCTGGTAATTTCCGGACCCCGGTCGGGGTTTCTGTCAACGCCGATATGATGTGTAACCCCACGAAATCGGCAATGAAAATAGCACATCACTGAAGATCATCCTTGAGGCATCTATAAATGAATTCTTTGATTAGCAGTGATGACGTGTTTTTGATAAAGGATAATGTTAGATAGCCATTTAGTTCTTCGTCGGACTATCGTTGCATTCTCCGCCATTTCGTCCTCGCAACTCCATCATTTTTCCATCTTCTTTGTGGGCCGCTCTATTTACTTCGATGAGGCAAATAACAAATATCAAGTGTTCTTTTCTTGTGCACACAAATTACTCCATTTATTTCATGTATATATTACCAAACCCGTTGGCGAATCAGGAGCGCTTGTACCAAAGATGGAAAATTAAGTGCTATTACTTCTAATGGTCTTGTTAACTAAAAGTTGAAATCTAACTTCTAACTTCTATGATTTTAGTCACTGAATAAAGAAATTTTCAATGACAGCCAAACTTTGAAGTGCCTTTAAAGATTATTACCTGTCTGATGCACATAACTCACTCACAGTATCTTTCCAGCCATTTACAGTTTATTCAAATTCTACACCACATGCCAAATGAAAGATTCAGTCAATCTATTATCTAACAATAATTCTAGTCAAAATTATTAATCATAAGAACATCTAAAAATAATCCTTAAAATATATTATTAGACACCCTTGTGGTATTTGTAAGGCGAACTTGTGACCACTCTTAAAACAATCCTATCTTCGTCACCACTTCCTTCTGGCTTCAACTGATATCTTCACACTGAAACCTGACACTCCTTGCAACCTCTGTTTAAACTCTGTGTCTGTGCCTTCCTAGTTCGCTCGTTTCTGACTTTGATTCCGTCAATTCCTTTCAAATACATCTGTAAATATATATGCATACATCCGTCGTAATATTCTAGATATGATGTCTGGAAGGTCTTTTCTTGATTTTTGTTAAATATATACATATGTATTTACCAATGTCACCGGGCAAGCACTGTATTTAGCAAAACTTGGCATTTCCTTAACCCTAGCTTCCGATTGAATAAACTGATGTCCGTACAAGAAAACAATGAATGACGCAGTTAAAAGAATAAACAAACCAGCATAGTATCATAAAGAATAAATATCCTCAAGAAGTATTAAAAACATTCAGATTGAAGCTGTATATACCAAGAGAGAAATGAACAAAGGATGAAATGTTCAATATCTTGGTTGGTTGGTTGTTTGGGTTTTATGGCATATCAAAAACAGTTCCATTTCAAACAATTCAGTTTAGCATTAGTACGCAGTTTAAATGTAAGTACACAATGTAATTGTCAAAACATTTCTATTTCAAGCTATTCAGTTAGTTAAACAGTTCTAATTCGAACAATTCGGTTAAGCATAAGTATGCAGTTAGTTCTGTTTAACCCATAGATAAGGCCTGAGTGGAACTGTTAGAAATGGCAATGAAGGGGTGCTCTGCATTCCCCCAGGCCCCAGCATCACTGGAACCTCACCATTAGATTGTTTAGTGTCATATCCTGGACACCCGTTGGTGAGGGTCTTAACCCTGTGCAGAGGTGCAGTCGGTGTATTCCACAGCCCCAACCGACTGGTCAATTCACAGAGTAAATGTCAAAACAGTTTTATTTCCGATAATTCAGTTTAGCATAAGTACACAGTTTAAACGTCAAAACAGTTCTATTTTAAACAATTAAGTTTAGCATGTATACGCAGTTTAAATGCAAAAAAACAGTAATCGCAAGAAACAACGGTGTAGTTCTATTTAACCCAGAGATAGGACCCTTATCAAGTGCTATCAGTCCGGGCTAGAGTGGACCTGGGAGCAATGGCAATAAAGGGGTAGTCCGCATTCCCCAAAGTTCCAGCAATACTGGAACCTCACCATCAGATTGTTTAATGTCATTATCAGGACACTCGCTCTAGGGGTCTTACCCCTCTGCAGTGAAATAGTCGGAGTATTCTACTGCCCAGCCGACTGGGCGAGAAATACCAATAGTGTGTTTAAACCATCGAGATTGAAGCTGTAATTTCCCTGAGAGAAATGAACAAAAAATGAAACGTTCATTTTCTTCGAAATATCAGGCGTGTCTAAAAAGTATCACCATTGAAGCTGTATTCACCTAAAGAGAAATGATGTAAAAATTTAGTGGGTCTTGGCCCAGCTATCCTGTACTTGGAGAGTAGACTTCCAGTTTTTCAACAAGAGCAGACTTAATATATATTTTGCTCCTTCTCAAACTGCTGAACAAAAGTATCAGTTTCAAATTTCACAGAATGATAAGTAAGTTTAATCTTCAAAGGAATTCAAGATTGAAACAAAAATGAAATAGCCCAGTTAGCTTGGGCTGTTGAATACACTGATTGCACCTCTGCAGAGGGGAAAGACACCACTCCTGACGTGGTTGCTCAGTTGGCTGGGCTTTAGAATACACCAAGTGAATCTCTGCAGAATAGTAAGACTCCCCCGATGAGTTGGTCTACTCAGCATGGTTGGGCTGCAGTCTTTCATTTAAGCATGTTTGATTAAATAATAATGACATATTTTGTCAATATATTTAAGATCCTTTCTGCATAAATAGTTTCCACTGTGCGTTGAGCACTTGAGTAGTGAATTGCCGGCTACTGCATAAATGCAAAATCTCTTCTCTTGAACTGAGCACTCAGACAGCGGATAAGCGTATATGTAAATGAATATATCCGTAAAAATTCCTTCGCTTACGCTGAGTTGGAGGATAGCTTTGGAGTAATATATCTGAGTGACGTAAAGTCAGCCAGGTTTTGATTCCAGGTTAGAGCGTCTCGCAGGTCTAGCCACATAGAAGAGTTATGATACAACGAAACAGTCAGTCTGTGGATCTCTCTCGCTCTCTCGCTCAATATATATATATATATATATATATATATATATATATATATATCATTACGAAACTGGTGTACAAGACTCCCAAACATCTGCGCATAAAATAACCCCAGACGTTTGAAATGCTTTTAAAATCAATCAGTTATTCAAAATTAAAGCATACTAAGAGTAATGCGATTCTAATTACTGTTGGTGTATATATGTAAGTATATGTATGTGTGTGTAAATATATGTGTATATGTATAATCTTGAAAGCTTGTGTTTGGGGTCACATTTTTATACGCATGCATGTGTGTGACCATGACGTGCATACTTATGTATGAACGTATATATGTTTACTGAGCGTACATGTATGTATCCACTTGTATGTGTGTGTGTGTGTGTGTGTGTGCTTGAGAGCGCATGTGCAAAACAATCCAAATCAAGGAGTAACTGCGTTTTCGGTTTTGAGGAAAATAGGACGTTAAATGACATAGAATGAGAGAAAGAATAAGTCTTTCATCTTTGTTTCATCTTATTTTGTCTCAGAGAGGAATTCCTTTGATCTTTAAAAAATGTTTGTTTTTGTCTGGCCATTCTTCATTATTATTATTATCATTATTATTTAACGATTCAAAAACATTGGAATCGCTAGAAGACCCATCCGTTTGGCCTGACCTAAAAATCTGGTTTCATTATTATTCAGCTGGTATAGCCATCTTTGAATGAAATATTTTTAGCTCGAAGAAAGGCCACGAGTTTAACTTGAAATACGCAGCAGGTAAACACACCATTTCGTGAAAAAAGAAAGGAAAAGAAAAGAAAGATACTGTTATTTCTAATTTAGATTCTTATTCGGAATTAAAAATAAAATGAAAACTCAACGGTGTCCGGACAGCAATTTAAATAATTTGCTGCTCGCATAAAATAAGAAGTTATATCAACAAAGTGTTTCCTTGTATGTGTGTCCACATTTGTTTAGACAATATGGAGAATTAGTCTGTCTGTTTTTTTTTTTTTTGTTTTTTGTTTTTTTGTTTTTCTTTGAGATACATATTTTTGTGTGACCTCGAACAAAGATTGTGGAGAAAAGGTTCCGTTTTTTTTCGGAGACACTAGAGAAAAAAATATTCTTTCAAGAATGAATCCACTTGAAGTAACAATTTTGAAATTTAGTATATATATATATATATATATATATATATTGGCAACATTTCTTCGTTAATACAAATTTCGTTGAACATAATAGACATTTTCTGTCTACATATTTTCTTGTTGATCCGTTCGTATTGCCATATTGCTTTTAGCGTATTCGGCAGGAATTGATTGATCTATTTTCCATAATTGTATATATCCCTAATACTTTCTGCCCGACTTTGGGTCATCATCAGGGGAGGATCTATTACAAAAGTGATGTATCTTTTGTTTTTGCATTACTACTATGTGAGAGCGTCTTTGCCGTTGGAGAGTATTGCGTTTGGTTTTAAATGGGTTTTTATAACTAGTGTCTGTTGCTAATGACATTTAAGTACATTAGCACTGGTTTGAAAATTAATTCTGTTAAGTGTCGGTTGCATGTTTCTAATATGTAGAGCCAATTCTCGAAGCACTATATATCAGAAACATGCAACCGACATATCGTTCTTCTAAAGTGTCCTTACGTCCAGATTGCATTTTTGAAATTCACCAGCAGTGACAATCAGGTTTAAGTAGGGTGTATTCCAATTCCTGCCGTAGCTGTTCATTTGAACCCCAAATCATAAAAATTGGTCTGTCATCTCAAATGATGTATAGCAATAACATGCTGAATTTTCAAGAGTCTACGACAATTGTAAATACCTGTACAAAAAAGTCTGGAAACTTATTGAATGCAACACGTATATATATATATATATATATATATATTGTGTGTGTGTGCTTAGACAGCAAGTCATTATCTAAACATTTTTGTTTGAATACCGCAGATTGTTTCTTTTTTAAAATCTTCGACCATTATCGGTGGTTGTGTTAGGTCGTTTGTTCCTGTGACTTTTATTTATATTTATTTGGGGTCTTTTTTATTTTATATTTTTTTTATATTATCGAAGAGGTTGGCTTTGTGGCCCTATAAGTACATATTGCTCTGCGAACCACTTATAGGTCGAAGTTTCTGGTAGATCTGCTGGTCCGGATTTCCGTGACCACGTTGCGTTGCTCGACCCACGGGAAAGTTGGAGAAGAGCTGACTAGGATTTCTCTTGTGTCTGGCTGGGTCAGAAGACGGCTTATTTTACTAGTGCTGTTAGCTGGTAAACTACTTCAATAACTCAGGAACGCTTGTTAACAGTTGTAAATAACAGCATCTATTCATTATACAATGATTAAAAATTTAGTTCGGAGTAAGAAGTGATAAGTTGACAGGCGATAACATTTAGCCTCGAGTCTATTTTGAACAAATTAATGTTGCTAGTGACGGTCAAGTTGAGGAGTCTGGATAAAGCGGCAGTGGTGGCGAAGAGGGTGTCAAAGGCTTCAAGTCTTCAGAATCAGCTTTCAATCTGCCTATTCCCTTCTCGGGATCTTCTTTTAGGGGGGTCCAGACCGCTGAATACATGGCTCCGATTGGCCAGCCAATAGAAACGCTGGACGAATGTCCCCAGAGCGCAATTATCGGGGAGGGGGATTGTGAAACCCTACCCCAAGGCCCGTGTATAACCGGACAGCCAATCAAAAAGTATGGCCCCGCATTGCACGTCATGGGCAGGTGGGGGAAAGCTCCACCCCGCTTTTCTTTGATTAGTGAGCCACCCGGTAATATTCTGATATTATTTTAATGGCTTTGTGTCAGGCTTTTAGCCGTAATTTTCCGTAGATTCGGACTCGGCTGACATTAGAATTTGAAATAAAATTTTGTTTTTCTATCCCGTCAATCAAAACCAATATCGGCCGATTTTACCCTTACAGTTAACAATCTCGGTGTCCTTGTCAACTTAACCTATTCTAGCGCATGATGTCGCTCGGTGCAACTCCATTATTATTATCATTATTATTAGTTTTTCTACACTACCTTACCAAAAGACTATCACTAATTTGCAACAACTTATCCCAATTAGTCCTAAGTATTTAATTTAATATTGCCAGTCAACTTGAAACACTATGACAGTGTTACAGGTCATTCTGTTAGGTTGGATGGTTAGTTATTGAATATGTTTATACTTGTGGTGAACGCTATTTTATTCATAGTAAACCCCGAAGATCACCAGCGAAATGGTCGAAAACGCTTGGGCTAGTTTAGGGTATTTTCTTTACCAACTTGACCCAGACAAGAAGACGAGTTATAAGACTCGAACGTCTTCACTTGAAGATTTTAAAAAGGAAACGATCCGCGATATTCAACCAAACATCTTTATATATATATGTAAATATATATATATATATATATATATATATATATATATATATATATATATATATATATATGTGTGTGTGTGTGTGTGTGTGTGTGTGTAGTTAGGCGGGAGTTGTTCATTTAAGCATGTTTCATTAAGTAACAAAGACAAATTTTGTCTGTATAATTTATCTAAGACCCTTTTAAGTTTCCTAATAAGTGTCTTAGTTTCAGGTTGGAATTCGTTGATGAATTTCCCCAAATTGTCCCGAGCGCTTTCGGACCCTTCATATTTTCATCAGGGATTGCTTGCTTGTGTAAGGTGTGTTGTTTTTAAAATGAGTTTTGAATGTATTTTACAACATAACAAAAATATGCGAACGCACAGTTGGATAAAAGCAGGGTAACTGATGAATTCAAAAGAGGAACGCTATTTAAAAAGTGAATGCTATTTTAAAAGGGAACGCTATTAACGGAAATAGAATACAATAAAGTAATACTGGAAAAATACTAAAAACATTGAAAACGTCGCTATTTTCAAAATTAATTCCATTGATTTTAAGGTTTTTTTGTTTTTATATGTGGGGCTTCAAGAATTTGTAGTCGTAACTTATCAATTTGTATGCGATTATAGTGGTGTTTTCAACTAAAAATTTTCGAAACTTGAATTCATGAATATAATGGTTCGTAAGATGTAAGGCTATGGAACTGGAGTCTTTAAGGTGAATTGTAAGTCGTCTGGAAAGAGTTGTAGTGGTAAGACTAACATACGCACTATTTTCTTTGGAGACACAGTATCCCAGGGGATATTTAAACATATATACGACGTTGGTCGTATCGGGAAATTCAGTAAATGGAGCGGTTTTATTAGAAATAATTAGGTTGGAGGTTTTAAATTTCTTGTTGCATATAAAAGTCTAACATTTTTGGTAGGGTCAGTTGGGAGAACATTTTTATGGATAAGATTTTTTTAATATTTGTTCATCAATTTTATAATTACTGTAAAATTGGTTTTTGTTGAATAGGTTTATTGATTGTCTATGGTTTAGGTTATTGTCCATGTTATGTTGTTCAGATTTATCAATGAATTATTTAATTACGATATCAACAATGTAGTTGGGAAACCCATTATTGATAAGGGTTTATTTAATATTCTTAAGTTCGTTAAGGAAGATAATTCGCGAGGAGGATAGTAACTTTACTCAGGAAATAAGTGTTTTTATAATTGTTCTTTTATAGCGGAAGGGGAATTCACTTTGGAAATCAAGGGTACAGGGATTAATGTTAGCAGATGATTTTTCTTTTGAGTGCAACATCTGATGATGGTCATCACGACCTGAAATAAAGTTATAATGACACCAAAGACGTGAATTTCTTCTCTGTTTTATATAAAACGAATTTTTGGGTCTGTACGTTGAGTTTTGATGTATTTTTAATACCAAATTAATTGTACGTCCATAGTTGTTGACATTGAGCATTCAAATTGGATACTCCAAACCTTGGATTTTCTCCTCGGATTATTTATATATATATAGATACAAAATGCTAAAGAAATGTTTTCCAGTAATTTTCTAACGGTCAGTTAATTATAATTAACCGACTGTTAGAAAATTACTCTCAATAAAACATTCAGTATTTAATATAATAAATGGTGTCTTTTCTTTTCAGACATTTTTTTCCTAAAAGTCCAGCTGGCAAGATGTGTTTTTATTGTTTTTTTTGTTTTTGTTTTTGTTTTTTATTGATTTGTTGCCATGCGCCATCTCTCACTGAATCATTTTGTTAATTTAACTCTCGTAATAAAGCTGCAGGTGAATGAGTTTTATCTTTTTAAAGATAATTCCATTGAGAATTAGATTTTGTTTATATTTTTTATAACAGTTTATCTCTTTTGTTCATCCGATTGCCTTATTTTTGAAATTCAAAAAGTGGTAAAATAAGGTTCTTCTTGGTCTTTTTTTTTTTTACTTGATTCATTTTCTTAGCTGAATCTTCAACGAATGTGGCCAATAAAAGAGAAAAACATCAGGTTGAACATTTTCTTAGAGTTTTAAAACTGACATTCATAGATTAAGCTCTTCCACTCATTGCATGTGATTGGGATTTTCTTAATGAATGTAACGATACAGAATAAATAAATTTGAATGATTAAATAAAATAGCATTTTATCTAAATAATACTTTTTCTTTTTTTTTGTTTTTTCAATGTGATATTTTTTTCACTGGGGCTTGCAAGAGAATCGGTACAAAAGGAGATACACATTTTCCGTGAATTTATCAACATAAGACACACAAATTTTCGAGAATCTATTAACATGACTTTTTAATATACTTTAGAAGAAAAAGAGTGATTGATTTTTATGGTATATCAACCCTTGTTATTTATCTAATGTAAAATCCTTTTTATACATATGATGAATATAATAAAAATAAGTGGAAAAGTGGATAAATCAAGCACTTACAACGGGTTTAATGGAAATATTTAGTTCTTTATGTTAAGGAATAACTTCTCGTAAGAAGAACGAACTGTTACCACTAAATTAAATGTTTTATTTATCTACTTTTCCACTTATTATTATCATCGTTGAAAATTAAGCCAGTGACTTGAGTTCAAATTCTGGACGAGGGTTTTGGTGTTTCACTTCGTGCAAATGCCTTTGGGGAATGAATAAATCCACGTGTTCTTCTGCCAGCAAATGAGTGGATTGTAGGGCAGGCTGGGTTCTCTAGTTCTGTTTAGGCAACCAGTGTAGGAGAAGGAAAACTCTGAATTTAAACAAGTTGTCATATCCTGTCCGATGGCAGAGATGTTGGGTCAATAAAAACTGGGCTCTTTGCTTTGGTATGGCAACCAATCTGAGAGAAGAAAAATTATCACTTCCCCCCGCTAAAAAATAAACCTTGTGTTATATTCTGTCCGAGGCGGAGATGTTGGGTCAATACAATCATTTGATAGAAGAAGATCCGCTTTTAATCAAAGTATAGATTATTCGGAGCAATTTGTAGATCAATTGCGTACGAATATTGAGTTCGATCCCCTCCGCCTGTCTCATTCCAGTGGACTTCCGACAAATTCAAGCGTTTTTATATTTTTACTTTGCCGTTTGAGGTCAAAATCCTGGGTGTTTGGCTCGCAGACTATTAGTAGCGAGTTCATTTCTTGCAAGTTGCACCTTAATTCTAACTTTTTTCCAAACTACGCTATTCTTTGTAAATAACGACTTTCCTTATTAGTACCGTGCGACTTAAAGTAAATTCACACAGGGTGTTAGTATATTATTCTTATCGACCCTAAATGGACTGTTACAGCAATCACACTACTAGTACTAAGATTGTTTTAATATATAACATAGTCCATTTTACGACTTTATTACCATCTAAAAAACTTCGTCAAGAATTATACATGGTGTCAGACAAACCTTTCTCATTACTTGTAGAAATAAATAAATGATAGCCGACAAACAGCAACGCATAACACAAATTATTCTGCTGAGCTCGTTCGGCTGCCATGTTTGTAGGGATACAGTTCAGTCTGGACGCATTGATTACGTCGGTTAAGGCCACCTGATAGACATGCGGGGAAGCCTAGCATTCGTTTCTGGTAACTATGACTGACACTTCCTTGGCCTCCGGGGACCGTTCACCCATGTTTTCACCTGTTTCGGCAGGGTTAGCTTTATTTCCAGGCGCATCAAACGACCCTTTTTAAAGAAATACCGACAGGTACAAAGTATTTTCTACTCACCGCACATTTGAGCATCGGCTCGTGCTTGGCTCATACTATAAAAAAGGCCTTGAGCCGCATTCTGAATTGGCGGAGAAACAGAAAATACCCTCAAATTACTTTGCTTTTATAGATAAAGAATTTACCGTCAATTGATTTTGATTGGTTTAGTTGTTTTGTTTTACGGTGTATCAACAACCCTTTTTGGGTCATTTAACTCCGATTTAAATTTCAAACAATTCAGTTTAGTATAAGTATAGTTTTTATTTACAAACAGTTAAATGTCAAAACACTTCTATTTGGAATAATTCAGTTTAGCATAAGTAAACAATTTAATTTCAAAAACAGTTCTATTTCAAACAATTCAGTTTAGCATAAGTACACAGTCTAGCTCTATTTAAAAAAAGGTTTATTTCAAGCAGTTCAGTTTAGCATAAGTACGCAATATCAATGTTAGAAACAGTCCTATTTTTAAGAATTCAATTTAGCATAAGGACACTGTTTAATTCTATTCGACCCATAGATAGGACCCTATCAGGTGGTACCACTCCGGGCTAGAACAATGTCAATAAAGGGGTACTTCGCATTCTCCAAAGCTCCTGCATTACTGGAACCTCACCATTATATTGCTTAGTGTCATATCTGGGACACTCGTTTGGAGGGTCTTCCACCTCTGTAGAGAAGCAGTCGGTATACTCTACAGCTCCAGCCAACTGGGCAAACCGTCAATTGAAGTAGCGACGAAGCTCTGTTTTCCAGATCTATAATATGGATGCCGCAAAGTGTACAATTTATTGAGTTTCCCGAGTTACAATCAGATGGTTAAAAATGCTGATACTTAGAACAAGAAAGATCTAGAACTATTTGATTAATGGGGTTTAAAGAAGATCAAAATAATCTTAGTACCAGTCAATTTAAGATAGGTATGTTAGCAATTGCTCTGACCAGAACAAGCTCCAGTTCAAGCGACGAGTGTCACGTAAACCTCTGACTGCGCCAACAGCCGCTTCTCGACTAATGAAGATTTTACGACAGTACCTGTCGTAAAATCTGTTAATTTAATTTTCCAAACCACTGCTAATTCAAAGGTTTTCTAAATACCAATGGACGAATATTATTTTATTATTGTTTTATTTTTTTTTTATTATAGATAGGCTACTTAACAGATATACGAGGGTCATTAAATAAATACGGGGATCTTTTTTAAAATAAAATGATTTTCTTCGGAATTTTTGTTAAATGAAAATAAACAGCGGATTGTTTAGAATTGGTTTATAGAAAAAAAATTACTTTAATCTCCCTTTGCTTATGTTTCTTCACAGTTAAATGGTTTTACTTATTGCGATCGAACACTAATATTTCTATTAATCATTTGTTTGCACGCAGCAAAGTCCTTACAAGTATTGCTATTTCACACTAATTATTCTATTGATCATTATTCATTCATTTTCCCACAATCAAATAGCTTCAAGTATTGCTATGTAATACCAACAATTCTATTTTGCATACAGGTAGACAGTTTCAAGTATTCCACATTGATAATTTTATTTGCATACAGTTAAATTGTTCAAATCATTGCTATGTAACACGAACAATTCAATTAAACATCAGTCCTTCGTTTGGACACGGTTAAATGGTCAAAGAATTCTATTTCTAACAAATCAATTTAAATGATCAAACTGTTCTATTTGACCCATCGATTGAAGCCTATCAGATACTACCACCCCGGGTCAGAGTGGACCAGGCAGTAATGAAAATGAAGGGGTACTTCACTTTCCCGAAAATATCAGAATTGGAGTCGTATCCTCCAATGGGTTACTGTCATATCTCTTTTTTTCTCTTTGTAGAGATGCAATCGGTGTATTCTAGGCTGCGTATAGAAGTGTATTAGTCTGTTTAAAGACACTGATATTCAGAAGGATACTACAAGAATTGTTTTAATCCCTAAAAATCAATTTTGATTGTAACCTTCTCTATAACAGTGTTTTTATTCACAGATGAACCGTTCATGCTTTCTTTCCTGTTTGTTGTATAGCCATGACCACTATACATACACATATGCATGCAGAAACATAACGACGCAATGAAGACGAGCGGACACAGTTCTTTAGAAAAATATACCTCTCACTTTATTGAAAGGGTTGTCTGTGAGAGGAAGTTGGTGACTGAACAGAACTGCAACATGTTGACCCCCACTCTTATGGCCATAACAGCGTTTCTTTCCCGTTCTCCTGTGCTGCTCAACCGGGGGGGGGGCAGGGGGACTTGGTCCTCATTCCAGCATCTTCTCTCCAACTGATCTGTGGCTCTGAACTCCAACTGCAACTGCTCAATAGGGGGTCCTGAGGGCCCCCTCTGCTGGGTACTGGTTCTCTCTACTGTATCTTATCTCCAACTTTATCTTCTAGAAAGCCCCTTGTCATTAAAACTCATGCTTTCACCATTATAATCAATTTAAATTCTTTTTTCACGAACCCAATTATTAATCGACAGCAGAGACATAAAAGTTATACAATGAGCAATTTACTTATAGTCTCTCAGGTGTTTTATTTTCTTTGTTTTTGTTCTTCGTTGCTGGTCTGCTCTTGTTTTTTCTCTTTTTTTCTTCTTTACATCCAGCATGTTGCAGTTTTTCCTTTGTTCTTTCTTTTCTTTTTTCTGTTCTTTATCGTTGGTCTATTCCTTTTTCTTCTTTTTTCGCTGGGATTTTTCTAAATTTCCCTTCGCTCGCCTTCCAAGTGCCGTATTCTGCTTACTATTCTTTCTTTCCAGCCGTTCGTGCGATCGTCTACCCAGGTTCGAAACCATGCTATGATAGCATGACTGGCCCTTGGCACCAAATTAATACATGTTGCATAGCCATGAACAACTATACATACACATATACATGCAGAAACATAACGACGCAATCAAGACGAGCGACACAGTTCTTTAGAAAAATATACCTCTCACTTTATTGAAAGGGTTGCGTGTGAGAGGGTTACTAAAGGTTTTACTGTGTGAGAGGTGACTTAGAGACTGAACAGAACTGTAACATATTGACCCCCACTCTTATGGCTATAACAGCGTTTCTTTCTCGTTCTCTTGGGCTGCTCAACCGGGGGCCTGGGGGCCCAACCTCTCTGCGACATGGTCCTCATTCCTGCTTCTTCTCTCCAACCGCAACTCCTCAATCGGTGGTCCTGAGGGCCCCCTCTGCTGGATGCTGGTTCTCTCTACAGCATCTTTCTCCAACTGCCTGACTTCCTGTCTTCACCCGGGTTATATAATTGTTCGACGTACACCTTCTTCTTGTGGGCGTCACAAATCGCAATTCAACCCGTCCACGGTCAAGGTTATATCGTGATATTCCTCGACCCGATGCACCTGTTATTTACACAGGTGCATTTTTTATTTTGACTGCTTGGCCCGGTCCGAGGTCAATATACAATACTGTTTATCTAATTCTATATTTTCATAACTATCTATTCTTTGTTTCTGAAACAGCAATTTGTATGATGTATAATTTGTATGATGTATATACAGAAACAGTTGCAGAGGTTTGGACCCTTGGACCACTGGAACCCAAGACCACTGACCGTCCCTAAACTCTAACCCCTCCTCAACGTGGCAGGTCGGGGGCAACGGGCAGTGCTAGAGCCATGCTGTCGGGAACTTCGATTCCTGGTAGGGCCACCCAAGGCAGATTGGTCTGGCATCCAGTGGTATTAGGGCCACAACCCGGCTTAAGGGGCTCTTGTGAAAATCCAGGAGGTGTCTGTTCCGGCAACTGGCGACCTCGGGTCGCTCTGACAATGCATCTGTGGAAAATCTGCGGCAAACAGGGCGTTTTTCCGGGTAGGACTTGGAACCCTTCCCTCTATCAAATCCCAAAGTATCTTCTTCAATGAGGAACATATTACAGCTGGGGAGGAAGCCGGTTCAACCCGACCATGGTGAAAGCTGAAAGTAAGTAAGTAGACCACCGACCTCAGGGTTAAAAAAAAAAAATTAAAACATCTCATCCAGATATCCACTTATTTTCAATTCGGCAACAAAGAACAAAAATATTTGAGACGAGAGTAAAAATCAGACTTTTTGGATGAGCTGATAACAGAAGAATGGTGCAACATTGTGTCAGATTCTTGAAATAACAGTAGTTTTTAGTTTAGCATTTTTCCTTCTGTAAGGCTGGTTGCACTATGAATGTTATGAATAGAATTCAAATTTGATATTATTTGTATCACAACTCATAAACTTCATCAGAAGATCTAAACTAGATTTACTTAAACTTTAATTGAACCACCACATTTAGTCTCCATTTACCCACAAATAATTTACGTGAATATTAAATTACAAAACATTAGTAAATTCATCTCGTTGGATGGCATAACGAAGTGGGTAGTTGATTTTTGAATATTTTCGATATCAAGATTAAAACTTTTACAAAAATATGGAAAAGTTCTTATAGATGGAATATTGAATCATAATAACACAAACATCAATATATACCGGGCGATATTGAAACCGATTGAAGCAAGTGAAGATACCTTTGGTCTGAGCAGGCTTTATTAATCTAATATGAGATGTGTGTGCGCATGCGTGCGTGGGAAGACACTGATCTCTTTGCTTTAGTTTTCCTCCTTTAGATAGATGAAAAAAAAAAACCTTTCAAATCCCCGCAAACTTCAAAGAAAAACATTTAATTTACATAAACAGTGTCGTCACCAAAGTTTCTAGTTAGAGGATAAATCTATCAGGTGGGTTTTTTTTTTTTTTTTTGGTTGGTTGGTTGGTTTATTGATAACCCTTGCTGGGTTATTTTTTGACGAAATTAGTTTATCAATGATGGTCTTTAATTATATATATTGTAAATTGTGGCGTATAAGTCAACCTTTAACGCCTGAAGAAATCTCAACAGAATTAAGGGTCGACTTATATGGTGGGGCTAAAATCCAAATCTTTGTGTTTAACTAGTCGTAAGTAAAGTAAAGTTAGCGACCATAGTCGAGGGTGACCCGAAGGCTCCCTTTTCGATAGCTACTACACCAAGGTGTAGGGGAGGGCGCTACTCCATTCCCTGGATTGCTCCACTTTACCCTTGAACCGTACCTTATAATGCTGAGTGTTAAGCAAGGTGGTATCAAGTTCCATTTTTAAAGTCTTTGGTATGACTCGACCTGGGATTGAACCCAGAGACCTTTGAACTTGAAATCTTAGGCGAGTTTTTTTTTTTTTTTTTTTGCATTTCACTTAGCGCTAATACCTTTTGGGAAGGTATAGATCAAACAATGTTTCCTTTTCCAGCTCCAACCAATTTGGCTGGACCTGCAGAGAACACGGACTGAATTTCTGAAGAGAGACAAATCCCATTCCAGCAAGTGTCTGAATAGAACATTAAACAATTTGATTGTCAGGCTTCAGTAATACTGGAAGCTCACTATCAGACAGTATTAATTTGCTGTTGGCTTTGACCCAAGCGGACATTGTCAAAAAAAGGCAGACTAGAGGCCGAAACGCCCCCGGCTTGGGCTGGGCAATCCGAAGGTGGGCGACCTGCATCACTGAAAATGTTGTCTCCCTTGTATAGCACTAGACCTTACTGTCCAGTTTAAGCTAAAATCAGGCATACGTGCCTGGACCCAGATTTGGGTCCATGACCAGCTAGGCTCATCAGGCTCACATTGCACTAAGTAATCCGATGACCAGCATAGTTAAGCCGGGCTCGAGCCTCGGCTCGTGCCCGACTCCCCCACCTAAATGTCCACTATAATCGACCTTCAGCCTTGAGTCAAGTCCTGTCTGGTGGGAGGCAGACACAAATAAAGCTTCAGTAATGCTGGAGCTTTGGCAAGTGCAGAGTACCCTTTTATTGCCATTTCTCCCAGGTCCGCTTTGGTTCAGAGAGGTAGCACATGATACGGTCCTATGAATGAGTCAACTTGAGCTGTTTGATAATCAAACTGCATACAAACAAATATCTTATGCTAAAGTGAATTGTAAGAAATAGAACAGTTTGATCATTTAACTGTGTGTATATACAAAATGTATTTACAATTGACATATTTGATATATATGTAAAAACAAGATTTAGCATTAAATAATCAGTAATGGTTGATATGCCATAAAACCAAACTAAAACAAACCAAACTTCTCCAGCAATGAATAAACAGTAGGGCAGACTCGACCCTTTAACATTGGTATTGCAATCACATATTGGAGAAGGAAAACGCAATTCAAACCCCAGCCCAGTCGTGATATAACACTAAACAATCTGATGGTGGGGCTCCAGTAATGCTAGAGCTTTTGGGAATCTGAAGTAACAGTTCACTGCCATCGCTCCCAGATCCACTCTGGCCCGAACCGGAGTTGTAACACCTCTATGGGTCAAATAGAACTAAACAGCGTAATTAGGCTAAACTGAATTGCTTCAAATTAACTCTTTTTACATTTAACTGTGTTGAACAAAAAATTATAATTATTCTAAACTGAATTGTTTGAAACTTTTAACAAATTGACTTAATTCAGCGTCAAATAACCAGGAAAGGGTTGATACGCCTTTAAACAGAACAACCAAAAACCAACCAACCATCAATTCAAAACTCCGCTCAAAAATTGACCTTGTTTCGTATCCTGTTCGTGCCAAGGAGTTGTCTGCACAAACACACACACACACACACACACACACGTGTGTGTGTATATATATATATATATAGAGAGAGAGAGAGAGAGAGCTGATAATTATTTCCGTCGCTAATGAAACGGATGCTTGAACAGCTGGTATGACTTACAGAAAGACACTTGATAGAATAGCAAAGAATATTCATGATAAATATCTTGTTAATACAGTGGAGTCCTGTTGTCATAACCCAATTATTATGTTTATGTAGATAGAGTCTTTCAAGGGATACGTAATTTTTTCATGGGATGAAAGATAACAAGATTGAATTAAACGTTTATGCTTCACAATTATTAATATGATCGTCCCTTCGCTGTGCAACGTTTCTTTGTGTTTTTTTTTTTAAATCGTCGTATAATTTTGATTCATAAATTAAAACTGAAGGTATGGGTGGCTTAACGGTTAACGCCACAGGCAATTAAATTGGTCATCCAAATTCAGGTTTTGGCTATGGTAGTTGGAAATAATTTCTCGCTCTCGCACCGGATTGGGTTGCGACAGATGACCTTTATGTTTAACGTGGGAGCAGGTTTTATGTTGTCGGGTGTGTCAGGTTGAAGGTTGTTAGCTGTTCCCAAACAAGATTAAAAAGCCGTAGTTTTTATCCGAGGGACGAAAAGAAGCCGATAATTACATGCGAATCCCTTTTATTTATGCTTCCATTACCGACCTGTTTTTACGGGGTTTTCATTTTAAAACTTCAGTTAGATTTGTTTCTTTGGGTTTTATGACATATCAACCATCGTTGGTTATTTAATGCCACATCTTCTTTACACATATATATTAAATATATATGATTTGGTTAGGTTTGCTTTTATGGCATATCAACAATTATCGGTTATTTAATGGCAAATCCATTTTTTACATATATATTAGATATATGATTTGTAAACTTATTTTGTGGACACACTGTTAAATGATCAAACAGTTCTATTTCTAACAATTCAATTTAGCATAAGTCAACAAAGTTAAATGATTCCAAGTATTGCTATGTATCACAAACATTTCAATTAAATGTCAGTCATTTGCTTACGCACAGTTTAAAGATCAAATAGTTCTATTTTAAGCAATTCAATTTAGCACAAGTAATTTCTTTTTACAGAATAAATTTCAAACAGTTCTATTTTACACATAGATAGGACCCTATCAGCTGCTACCACTCCGGGCCAGAGTGGACCAGGGAGCAATGGCAGTGAAGGAGTACTCTTCATTCACTAAACATCCAGCATTACTGGGGCCTCACCATCAGATTGTATAATGTCATATACAGGACACTCGTTGGGAGGTCTTACCCCTTTGCAAAGATGCAGTCGGTGTATTTTACAGCTCCAGCCGACTAGGCTCCGTATAGCAATTTATATAAGATAGGAGTTTTACTTTAAACAATTCAATAAAGCATATGTCATTTGTTTGCTCTCAGTTTAAATGTCAAAAAATGCTATTACTAATGGTTCAGTTTAGCATACGCACACAATTTAGGTTTATTTGATCTATAGATAAGACTCTAGCAGGTGCTACCACTCCGGGCTTGAGTGGACCTGGAAGAAATGAAAATGAAGGGGCACTCCGCATTCGTCCAAAGCTTCAGCATAACTGGAACCTCACCATCAGATTGTTTAGTGTCATAACCAGGATACTCGTTGAGGTAGGGGGCTCTCGCCCTTCTGCAGAGATGCAGTCGATGTTTTCTACAGCCCTCGTTGACTGGGCTCCCCTCGGTTAGAGGGAAAAAAATTCTTCGTTACAATCATATGACTGCTATTAGACTTTTTCCTTCGACCCAGTCTAATATGACTAGCCTGTTACATATTTGAAACCCTATCACTCCGTTCAGTGCCAGAAAACAAACTGCTGAAGTAATCTAAATTTCATACACCTTTTTTTTTATCAGTTCTGTTAACCAGCCGGCATGCAGCTTTTTTCTTTAAAAAGATGAAAAACCGTCATTTCGTGTTCTTGCTGGTAGACGAGCAATGACCACTAGTCTGTCATTCATCGTATCTGTTATATCTACAGGTGTAGGCCTCAGCGTCACACATTCGTTGCTGAGCTTGTTACCTTCTTCACACGTGCCTAGGATCATGGACAAATATTAGCCATCACCATCGACATATATCAACCAACCAAATAGCTCTAAAAGTTTGGGCTCAGTTGGCTGATACAAGTTTCTAGGTCGCTAACCGTTAAATCACTTCACCTGTATTGAAGAGTTGATGTCTTTTTTTTTTCAGTCGAAACAATTCTCATTGCCAGATAAGTAATGACAGTCGTCGCTGTTTGCATATTTTTTGTACTCTCTATAAGCAGCAGCAATATCACAGATCGAGAAAAAGAAAAAAAAAAGAAAAAAAAAGAAAAACCAGTTTCCAAGAACTGTCGTCATTTTGGTCATTCGTTTTTAGCGTGTTCCTCGGAGCCGGTACTAATGATTTAATGGCTTTGCGTGGAATCCACTAGATTGAATTAGTTTTGCATTAGGCTCCGTTGCGATTCACAGGAGACAGCTGCCGGTGCTAAGCAGTGGGAGAGGGCAAGCACATTTACCATTACTCAATTAGTCAAATATAAATCCATGTTCCAAGTCGCAAAAGGTAGGTAGATTTTAAAGCAGGCTTTTTTAAAACTTTTATTTTTGGATTTCTTACCATCCATCAGAATGTGCCATGGAGGAAGAAGGAAGACCAATTCTAATAAGAAATTCTTGAATCATAATCAATGACAAATCAAAAGTTTAGCGCCATGCCGATCTACTGCAAATCAGACACATGCATGAAATATACGATTAGAATGGAAAGTTCGTTTTTTCTTTTTTTTTTTTTTTTTTTTGTTTAATGGCATATTAACCTTCGTGTGTTATTTAATGCCAAAGCCATAGCTGGCGGAATAAGGCAATTCATTTCTTCTGAGGAGTTCTAGCGTGAAAGTGAGCGTAATAACGCCGTGACTAGAGTTCGAACTCACTAACTTCAATACCGAAATCAAGTCCTTTAGCCATTACCCATACCAGCCTTTTAGCCATAATTCCCTCATAAACAGTATTTGTACTGGTTGGTAGTGTTTTATGGCATATCAACCTTTGGTGGTTACTTAACGCCAAGTCCATTTTTATGCAAATAATCAGTTCTATCTCAAACAATTCAGTTTAGCATGAGTGCATAGTATAATTGTGAAAAATATTTCTATTTCAAACTATTCAGTTTATTCAAACAGTTCTAATTCAGCTAATTCAGTTTAGTATAAGTTCATATTTTATTTACACCCAGTTAAATGTCAAAACAGTTCTATATATAACAGTTCAGTTTAGTGTAATTACTGTTTCAATGTCAAAAACAGTTCCATTTCAAACAATTCAGTTTAGCATTAGTACGCAGTTTAAATGTAAGTACAGTTTATTTGTCAAAAACATTTCTATTTAAAGCTATTCAGTTTAGTCAAACAGTTCTAATTCAAACAATACAGTTTAGCATAAATATGCAGTTAGTTCTATTTAACACATAGATAAGGCCCTGTAAGGTGCCACCACTTCGGGCCAGAATGGACCTGGGAGCAATGGCAATTATGGGGTACTTCGCATTCCCCAAAGCTCCAGAATCACTGGAACCTCACCATCAGATTGCTTAGTGTCATAACCAGGACACTCGTTTTGGGGGGTGTCTGACTCCTCTGCTGAGGTGCAGTCGGTGTATTCTACAGCTCCAGCCGACTGGGCAAAGTACTGATACTACTTAACACATAGCTCGGGGGTAAGAAGGTTATGCCTTTCCCAAGAGTATTTGTCAGAAAGGGGATGCAATAGAGTCAGTTGGGTTCGAACTCGTTTACTATGATATCACAGCCCAGTTCGTTAGCCACTACATTAAGGCTACTTTTTCCTTGAGAATCGAAAGTCTCCCAGCGTTTTTCTTTCCGACAAAATCTTTGATTCTTATAATTTCCCAGTTGATTATTCGGTCATTGAATTATTTTACTTTGCTGTACCGTTCTCTATGTCATGTGTTATCAAAGGAACACTATAATATTGTGGCCTGTGGACAAATATCCGTGTGTCTTGTGGTCAAGGGAATGTGCATTGCGTTGTCAGCGCCGGACTGCCGTACAGAGGGAAGGAGAATGAAACTCATAAAGCAGAGCTTGGCTCTTCACCTGTTCTTTCTGCAAATTATGGTACAAAATATTATTTTTTTCATTTCTTTCCTGAAAAGCAAGCAAATTCTCGATTCCTTCCTGGATGAAAAATAATGCTTACTAAAGTAAACCTAAGAAATTTCAGTTTTACTGTTAGCTTATATCATTTGTCCGTCTATTGCAAACCGAAAGAAAATTTAAATAAAATCAAGAGTATCGATTCGTGCTTGGTCCTCTCCATAAAATGGCCTTGTGTAGCATTCTGACTTAGTGGGAAATCAAATACATACCGACTTTGACGAGTGAATGAGTCTCGATTAATACGAAATCCCCACCCTAAAATGGCCTTGTGCCGCATTCTCCCTTGGTGACAAGTCAGATTCATACCGACATCGACGAGCGAATGAGTCTCGATTCATAGGAAATTCCCACCCTAAATGGCCTTGTGCCACATTCTGGCTTGGTGAGAAGTCAGATACATACGTACTTTGACGAGCGAATGCATTCCATCTATTGACTTTGTCGGTCTAATATTCTCTGAATGTATGGGGATGTGGCTCTGTATATCTAAGCAATCCAAATAATTAAAAGCTCTATAATCATAATGATCTCCGCTTCTTTTCTCGTTCTCATTCACGTGGTCTTACAGAATCTCTTTGAAGTCGCCAATATACCATTTCTAATTTGGCATCAAGCAGTCTTTCTTCTGAAGATCCTCAATATTTTTATAAACTTTTGAATTGCTGGATCCCTTTACCACAAAAAAACCCTTAGATTTAATTTAACCAGATCGTTTGCGTGACTTCAAAGGACCCGCTTTAGAGACGCTAAGGTGTTTGGGGTTTAATCATTTCCTCTGTGCATAGACTGACCGGTAATTTCTTTTTCAACCGCACTTAAAATTCCATAGTAAACAATTATAGCTTCCTGCAAATATTTTCGATAAAATTTAATCACAATTTTCTGGTATCAAGTATTCCTATTTATTACAAATAATTTTCAAAAAGATCTTTTGATCCATTGATGAGAACCAAACTGGTACTACCACTCCGAGTCAAAGGGGACTATAGTGAACATTCTTTTCCCACCTGCTTTTCATTTTAAAATTGACTGCTCAGGTTTATAAATAACAACTCATAATTCTGGTCTGCTTTGTTCAGCTCGTAGGTCAAGGCCACCTGACGTGTACCAGAGAAACCCAGTATTCATGTCACGTCACTAAGACCGATACTCCTTGGACCTCAGGGTGTCATTCCCCAGGATCTTACCTGCTTCGGCAGGCCTTGGTTTATCACCTGGTGCCTAAGGCACCCTTTTCTTAAAGGAATGCCGACGAGATCCAACGCATTTTTGAAGTCACTGGGTGTGTGTGGGCTTTATCCTGCACCCGGAACCCACTTAAAAAAACTTTGTGCTACAGTTTAGTGTTCGCAGGGAACTAGATAGTACTTATGTTGAATAAAGCCAAGATAAGATTTCCCTGCTTCGTACAGTTTATTCATTATATGGACCTAGGAGTAATGGAAAAGAAAGCGTAACTTTGCACTCTATAGGTCTCTAGAAGTGGATCCTCATCATCAGATCCAGTTTAGTGTTATGCCTAGGGCCCCTCATTTTGCAGGTAAGAATCTTACCCCTCTGAAGAGGATACAGTTAGCCTATTTTACACACCGACGCCATGATAAACTTTTAAATATAGATTTAATTCATATGTAGTGAGAATTGTGAAGATTTTAATTCCCTGTCTTCAACACGTGACCAAAATGTGCACGTACATATATATATATATATATATATATATATATATATATATATATATATATATATATATATATCGTCCGCAAATAAACTGTTTCGTTGTATCATAATTCGTCAGTGTAGCTATATATATCATCATCATCAAGTCTCACTGACGGCACGGATTTCACTGACTCTTTTTCCATCCATCTCTATCAACCATCTCACCCAGCAGATCTTCGAAACTAAATCCTGTGTCCGCACAGAGGTGAAGTAGATAAGTTCTTGCTAATCGGCCAACACTAGCACGTCCATGTCGAGGTGTCCGTGGAAGAACGTCACTTATGAGTTCGTCATTGCTTCTCCAGCAGTCGCTCTCGGGTCTTGTTCATCTTATTTGGATGGTTTATGAGATGGGAGTTAAGTGGCTGTACAGCTGTTGTTTCGTGGGGTATGACTTCCAGGATTTGTTCAATATAGCTCGTAGTATTTTTGAGTAATTCCTATGTAGTTTTTTCTTTATGCCTTTTCATAACGTCCATGTGGTGCTTTCACACACTGGTATTGACACAGGCACTGCTTGGAAGAAATCACGTTTTTTTTTTTACATCGGATGGATCAGACTTCTGAATTATTGATAATATATCGATGGAAGTCCAGACTTAAGCTAGGCGTCTGTTAACTTCCCTTTCAGTAGATGTGATATTACTGTTGAGGTATGTGAAATCTACTAATTTTTGAAAATTTATATATATATATATATATGTGTGTGTGTGTGTGTGTGTGGTGTATGTGTGTAGTGTATGTGTGTTTGCGCGTATGTGATATTACTATCGAGTTATATGAAGTCTAGTAATTTTGGAAAAAAATACACACACACACACACACACACACACACACACACACACACACACACACACACACACACACACATATATATATATTTATATATATATATATATATATATATACGTGGTGTCTTCAATAAGTTTCCAGACTTTTTTGAACAGGCATTTAAAATTGTCGTAGACTTTTGAAAATTCACTATGTTATTGCTATACATCTTATGGGATGACTGGCCAATTTTTATGATTTCAGGTTCAAATGATCAGCTACAGAAGGAATTAGAATACATCCTTCTAAAGCCTGATTGTCACAGCTGGTGAATTTCAAAAATGCAATCTGGACGAGAGGAAGAACGATATGCAATAAAATTCTGTTTTAAACTTGGAAAAAATGCCACAGAAACGTATGGAATGCCTAAGACTGCTTTTCGAACATCTTGTATGAATCGAGCATCAGTTTTTGAGTGGCATAAGGGATTCAAGGAAAGCAGGGAATCTGCTTGAGAAGATCAGAGGTGTTGGAGGAGTAAAGAAGTCAATACACTAGAGTTGATTGGCCAAAGGGATAAAGTTAGGGTTACTATGTTGAGGTTTTAAGGGAGTTCAGGAAGAGATTCCGAGGGAAGAGGCCAGTACTCGGATCTGTGGCATTTCCACCTGGACAATACACCAGTCCATAACTCCATCCTTGTCACTGACTATTTGACCAAGATGGGCATAATGACAGTTTCTCACCCTCCCTGTAGTCTAGACCTTATTCCCTGTGACTTTTGGTTATTCCCTAAGCTCAGAGGCTGTCGTTATGAGACAATTGAGGAGAGGAAAGAGGCTGTGACGAAGGTCATTGCCATACTCACACAAGAGGACTTCCATGGGGCCTTGTAGAAGTTGTTGGAACGGTTTAACAAGTGCATTGCAGCCGGAGGAGATTACTTTGAAGGGGACTAGAGTTTTATGTGTGTACTATCAATAAAAGTGCCCATACGAAAACAGTCTGGAAACTTATTTAATGATCCTCGTATATATATATATATATATATATATATATATATATATATTTATTCATTTATGTGCATGTGTGTGCGTGTGTGTGTGTGAGAGAGAGAGAGTGTGTGTTTTTACATGTATGAGTGTGTGTGGGTGTATTTTTCATTTAAACCAAGCAGTAACATTCCCTCGCGTTACGAGAACGTGACCTATCAAGCACACATTTCTTATGTAGATGACCATTACATTACACTGTTCTATTGAGAAAATCGGCTGGAGCAGGCAGATACTGCTCACTCGGCTGGGACAGTTGAAAACACCGACAGCAAAGGCGTAACGAGTGTTCTAAATATGATACAAAACCATCTGATGGGGTGGCTCCAGTCCAGACGCTTTGGGGAATGTGGAGTAGCCCTTCATTGCTATTACAACGAGGTCCACCCTTACTCTGAATAGGGAGTCCTCGTGGTTTAATGGTCAAAGCAGTGGGCTGTGAAATCGTAGAAAGTGAGTTCGAACACCAGTTGCACTATTACGTTCACTTTCGGACAAATACCCTGGGAAAGTTATGAACCCAATTATGCTCCCAGCTATGGGTTAAATCGCATCAGTGCTTTTGTTCTAGAAGGATGGATTTTGCATTAAATAACCAACGAAAGTTGATATGCCATTAAACAAAGAAACCCTTACTATGAATGCTACCACATGATTGGGACCCATTTATGGTTGGCAGCGTGCAAAAAATGCTTGTTAAAATGAATTGTTACTGATACATACGAATACTTGAGACCATTTAACTCTGTGCAAACAAATGAACTCCAGCTAGTTTAAAAGATTACCATCAAACTATTCATTTACAAATCATACATATAAATATATATATATATATATATATTCAGCATCGAATAACCATCAAGCGTTGATATGCCATAAAATCTAACCAATCAACTAACTGTTGCCATATAACGTTCTTTTGGACTAATCGGTTTTACTTGTTGCTTATAGTTAATATAAGATTATTTTCTCAACAAGATAATTTACTGGGACACCAGAGCATCGGATGAAGAAAACCGTCTATAACGAAACGTTTATTTAATTATCTGTGTCTTGTAGTACGTCGTTATAATAACTGTATTAGATAAGTTTAGGTTTTATTTGGTGTTTATGGCATATCAACCATTGTTGGTTATTTAATGCCAAATAGTTTTTATACATATATAATAAATATATATGATTTGGTTTAGTTGGGTTTTATGGCATATCAACCATTCTAGGGTATTTAATGCCAAACCCTCTTTATACATATATAATAAATACATATGGTTTAGTTGGGTTTTTGTGGCATATCAACCATTGTCGGGTATTTAATGCCAAATCCTCTTTATACATATGTATCAAATATGTATGATTGGTTTGGTTGGGTTATATGGCATATCAAACTGTGTTGGTTATTCAATGCTAAATCCTCTTTATGCATCTAAAGTCTTTAAATGAGCTTGAGCTCATTTTTTGCCTATAGTTAGATGGTTGTAACCATTTCTCTCTAACTCGAATAATTCTATTTACAATTAATCAGTTGTTTGAATGCAGTTAAATTGTTTCATTATTTGCTATCTAACGCTAATAATTCTTTTCAACGTTTATCATTTGTTTGCTGATATCGAAAAGTTTATAACAATTGCTGTTTAACTTTGATTCTAATCAAAACTATTCATAATTTGCAAAAAGGCAGATGCTGCAAATTATTCTAATGAATTAGTAATAACACGCTTAAAGTGTTTCAAGTGATGCTATTTAGCACTAATTCTTCAATTCAACATTACACATTAATTTTTCACAGTTAAATGGTTCCAAGTATTGATATGTATTACTAACAATTCAATTAGACAGTCATTTATTTACACACAGGTGGCAGTCAAATAGTTCTATTTCAATCAATTCAATTTAAAGCAAGTCTCAATTTAGATATCAAACAGTTCTATTTGACGCATAGATAGGACTATCTGGTACTACCACTCCACGCTAGAGCAGACCTTGGAGCAATGGCAATGAAGGGGCACTCAACGTTCTCCAAATCTCCAAAGCTGGTGCCTCAACATCAGAATATTTAATGTCATATCTAGGACACCCGATGGATGGGATTTTTACCCCTTTGCAGATGTGCAGTCGGTATATTCTACTCCCCAACCAACTGAGCACTATAATACGCTGTTAAGTAAAAAATATGTTTTGATTGGAAAATAATCAGCGTCGGGGGGTATGTGAAATAATATTTAGATAAAAGAATATTAAATTACGTTCAAGATGCAGGTCTAAACCTGATTTCAAAATTTAAGAAACTCTCAGTCAACGTTACATTACTTACGATTAGCTGGGCTTAAACTATAACAGAGTTATCTTAATTCTCTCACTAGTCAATGTACGGGTTTATATATATTTTACACAAGTTTCATTCTGTTGATAGTTTCTATGTTAGTTCAATATTATAGCTTGTTTAGTACATTATTATGTTTCCTGATTTCTTTGTTTTATATCAAATAAATTTCTACTATAATAGAAGAACAGCAGTGATATTCTTTAATTCATAACTGATAGAATAAGAGTATTCATTCTTTTCAAAAGAGCAATAGTCTGCCCGTGGTGTAATGGTTATTGTGGTAGGAAATGGACACGGCGACACGAGTCCGAATCCTGGACCAGACTGATTGCATTTCACATAGCACCAATACCCTTGGGAAAGATATGAATCCAATAATTCTCCCTCCAGCCATGGGTAAATAGTAGGACAGACTGGGTTCTTCAGCCTTGGTTAGGCAACTAGTCTAGGAGAAGGAAAACTCTGAATTCAAACCTGTAAAACTCCGCTTAAAAATTGACCTTGTGTGATATCCTGCTCGAGCGGAGGGGTTGGGTAAATATGAATAGTCTGAAAAGTTACTGTAATAACGTGAGTGTAATTCAAACTCGTTTACTTGGAGGGTTTAGTCCAGCACTTTAGCCATTACACAACGGAGACCCAATATACTGAGAGTTTATATATTCGTTTAGTATTACTAATAGTCTACTTATTAATTTGATACTACTACCAGGAAATCTAGTTTAATGTTAGAACGAGTTTATATGTTAATTTATTACCACACCTAGATTATGTACTAGTTTAATAATACTCGATTATAAACTAGTTTAATATATATGTGTGTGTGTTTCCTGTGGACTGACATTTAGCCATGCCTACTGCTAGCAAGCTAACAATGCCGAAATAAATACTAATAAAAACACCAACAGAACATAACGACCGCATTTGGACTTAACCACCGAAAAGGACTAATACATTTCAACACCTTGTTTGAGAGATGCGACTGTTTTTCAAATGATCCGGGAAGACATTTCTCCACTACAGAATAGCCGTATGAAACCTAAAAATAAAGCTGGAATTTAAAAGGTATCTCCTATCTTCATCTTCTTCCTTTTCTTCCTTCCTTTAGTTATTCCTTTGCAGCGTTTACAGTCTAAGAAGACGCCAATGAATTGAATGGGGTAGAGAAGAAACAAATGGAGTCAGAAATGCTGAACCCAAATACCCAGCACCTATTAAACGAAAATAATAACACCAACATATCTTCTAGTCCCCATCGGGTAACTTCAACAAATAGAGAAACATAGAAATGTCAAAAGGGTATTTAAAAAGATACTGCCAAAAGGATTCTATATAAAATCAATCTGAGTAGATGGGCGCTGACCGACTTGATCGAAATAGAAAAGTAAGAATCAGATTAACACGTAACGTATACCTTAAAGGAATACGCAACACTAATTCATTTCAACTAGATTATATACGAGTATAATACTATTGTTTCTATACTAGTTTAATACTGAAATTAATTCATATACTAGTATACAGGCATATCAACCATTGTAGGTTATTTAATGCCAAATCTATTTTTATACATATAAACAGTTCTATTTTTGTTGTATAGTGGCTCGTACCACGTGACTTCCGGTATCGCAGAAGTATAAAAGTCACCGTGTCTCGTATGCACGGAGAAGAAAAGCAGAAGCAGAAAGAGAAGCAGAGAGACCGCTCTGAAAAGACATCGGTCAGTAGTAAGACCAATTTCGTACGTAACACCAATAACAAGAGACTTATGAAATTAGTCGGACTGTACCATTTGAGTTAATAAATAATTAACTCTATTTCACTGAATATTCCTTACCACGATACAACAATTTTAAACAATTCTGTTTAGCTTAATAACACAGTTTAAATGGAAAAAAAGTCTATTTCAAGCAATCCAGTTTAGTCAACAAATCTAACAGGTTTCAAGTATTACTATTTATCACCAACAATTCAATTAAATATCAAACATTAATTTACACACAGTAACATGTAAAAACAGTTTTATTTCAAACAATTCAGTTAAGCATGAATACGCAGTTTAAATGTCAAAACGGTTCTATTTCAAACAATTCAGTTTAGCATAAGTACACAGTTTAGTCCTATTTGACCAATATATAGGACCCTATCAGGTGCTACCACTCCGGGCCAGAGTGGACCTGGGAGTGATGGCGAAAAAGGGGTACTTTGCATTTCCTAATGCTCCAGCATTAATGGAACCTCACCATCAAATTCCTTAGTGTCATTTTCAGGACACTAGTTGAGGGGCGGTTAACCCTTTTGCAGAGATGCAGTCGTTGTATTCTACTGCCCTGGCCAAGTAGACCATAATATACTACTTTAAGTCTATAACTCTATTGTATATCATAATGTGGGACATTGGCCCAGCGGTTAGAGTGTTCGCCAATGGCCCGGGAGACCTGGGTTCAATCCCAGGTCGAGTCATACAAAAGACTTTAAAAATGGAACTTGATACCACCTTGCTTAACACTCAGCATTATAAGGTACGGTTCAAGGGTAAAGTGGAGCAATCCAGGGAATGGAGTAGCGCCCTCCCCTACACCTTGGTGTAGTAGCTATCGAAAAGGGAGCCTTCGGGTCACCCTCGACTATGGTCGCTAACTTTACTTACTTATATCATAATATTAAAACTACAACTATTATATATATATATATATATATACTAGTATAACTAATTTTTATATTCATTTATTTACCTGGTATTTTCACACGAGCAGGATTCAATACAAAAATATTCGAGCGGACTTTAACTAATTTAAGTTCAGATTTATTCTTTTCCTAGACCGGTTGCTGTACCATGGATAAAGATCCCAGTTTGTCCAACTATTTGCTCATTGCTGGAGAGCGAATTGTTCGATTCATGCCTTTACTATGGGTAGTACTATGTAAAATGGAAACAGCTTCGTCCAAGATTTTGAACTCGGCCCACCTGGTGTATTTCCTGCAATGGTAGCCATAACACCACAAGTACCTTCATAACTACTTTTTTTATTCTAGTTTAATACTACAACTAGTTTCTATACTAGTTTCATGCTAGTAGTAGTTGCTATACATTTTTATTCCTTCTATTTTCTAACTGACTTAATGCCACAACTAGTTAATTCATTCGTTTAAAACTTCTATTTGTCTTTTATAGTAGTTATATACTAATTCAAGTGTATTGACTAGTTTAACATTATTACTAGTTTTATGTTCTTAGCGCTATCAAAATGCTGTCACTTGATCTCGATAGAGAAAAAAGAACGACAAGCTTGTTTATCAGAGAAACCGTTCACATTTGTTTTCAAAATGCATCATTTTCTCTTGGGGCAGTTCCCAAAAGGAGGGCGTGGTCTGGCTTGCCCAGTCGATGGAGGAAAGGAGACATCTGATTACTATTCAGCCGTTGCATAAGGGAAGTGCAGTTGCACTGAAGTCTCAACTATTGACTTTACTTTTCGAAAGCCGGTAGTCCTCTGCCTAGGGTTCATATCTTTTAAATACCAAGTGACTGCATTTTGCCGATGAACAAATGCCTACTTTCCACAGGCTTTCCTTTCGTTAGGTACCAGCTTTTATCTGTCACAAATCAGGTCTTCGCCAATGTCTGATACATCCAGAGTTTTGTGTATTTTGAAGTTCATTGAATCATTATAAACTAAATTGATGCTTAGTTAATTTTTCTAGACCCATTTGATTGTTTTTTTAACGAGCAATCGTACGATGTCCTCATATCGTTTTTTTCAAAGGAAATATATAAGGGATTTGTCTCTGATCTTGCATCTAAAAGTAGTATAACGAATTGTGAATATAAAATTTAAATCCTTTCAAGTTTAGGGATTTTTTTTTATCAAGTGTCAAAGAAATATTTTTTAACATAAAATAGTCAGAGAAATAAGAAAGATATCTCGGGTATTTAAATTTCAAAATTAATCTCCGTTCATTTTTAATATGACGATCAGGTAAAAAATGTTTTTCAGAAAAGCCAAGCTCCACAAAAGTTAGTAAGATATTACATCAACTTAAAAAGCAGGATGTACATATCTGGCAAAAAAAAACCCAAAACAAAACAAAAAAAACCCCAAACATACAAGCAAAAATTACAGCAATTGATCAAGTGTTTTCATGAAAAGGAGGCTCTATAACGTAACGATAGGTGGCATTGGAAATAGAGGCTTTGACTCGAGTTCTAATCCTGAACGAGTTGGTTTGAGCATTGTGGGTGTGTGTGTAGGTTCGTTGATAAGCCGGCGGTCGTCTCTATCCTGGCCTGAAACTTAAGTTTGTGGGTACCTTCTTTTTTATAGCTTTGCTGGGGGAAAGAATCAGTTCCAGAAGGATCTGAGGAGAAAGTTACTGATTGGCTGAAAAATATATATATTTTTTTATTTGTGTTTATTCTCACATTTTAACTGGATGCATACGCGTAGCCTACCTGCACAGTGACGTATTTTATTCATTTTGTTATTAGTCAACGTTCAGACAACAACCAATTAACATTACCTTTTTTTTTTTCAATCGAAACGTATGTTCGTTGAATTGTTTTCCAAGGGTTTTTATTTGTTTGTTTTGCTGGTGAGTGGGTAGGAAACGTATTTGTAAATCGGAAATATATTTTGATTGAAGTTTTATAACACCAATTTTGTGATCAGTTTCCTACACATATTTGGGTGACTTTTTTCCCTGACCTCAAGGGCTACTCATCTGTTGCCGTCTCTGCAGGTTACCGTCTAAGCACTTTGCTGGTTCGTACTCGACAGCGCATCCCTAATTCCTATAACCGTAGCTATCCTTGTCTGAAATTTCTTAGTTAGTTTATTTATTTATGTTATCGCAAACAAGATTGCTTTTTTATCGTTTCCTCTTGCCATTTACCTGTTTGGAGTCATTCTGCAATACAATCGATCCCGAAGGCATGATTTTGATTCTCGTTTCTCTTTCCTCGAGTGGTGCATTGGAAACGTGCCAATCATATCGACAACAACCCAACGAGGTAATCATGTTTGTATTTTCACCCTCTAGATTCCACAAGAAAAGCAATTCGATGCCTCCTTTTACTCTCCTATACAATCATCAAAATAACATGTGTAAATAAATCTACGGAATTGGTGATACTCCTCTTTATGATATATCAAAGAAGTTTATTTTCTCTTTAAATCCAATGTTATCATTACTGAAAATTTTAAAGAATTTTATATTGATATTTAATCTTCTTTTTAATCCATTGTAACTCTGTTCTCATTTGAAAACAGTAAAATACTTATAAAAATCTCATTAAATATTTAATTGTTGCTGCTTTGGTTGGGTTTTATGGCATATCAACCATTGTAGGTTATTTAAAGCCAAATCCTCTCTCTACATATATATTAAATATAATAGATTTAGTCTCGTTGGGTTTTATGGTATATCAATCATTCTAAGTTATTTAATGCCGAATCCTCTTTATACATATATATTGAATATATATGATTTGGTTTGATTTGGTTTTATATCAACCATTGTAAGTTAATCAATGCCATATTCTTTTTATTCTTATATATTAGATATATAAGATTTCGTTTAGTTAGGTTTTTATGGCATATCAACCATTGTAAGTTATTTAATTTCAAACCCAGTTTATACTTATTTATTGAATATATATCATTTGTAAACATAAGTAAACAAAGTTTAATAGTTCCAAGTATTGATATGCATGACTAACAATTCAATGAAATATCAGTCATTTGTTTACACAGTTATATGATCACACAGTTCTATTTCAATCAATTCAGTTCAGCGTCAGTCATTTGTTTGCACTTAGTATAAATGTCAAACAGTTCTATTTCATCCATACATAGGACCTTATCAGTAGTTACCACTCCGCGATAGAGTGGTCCTGGGAGTGATGGCAATGAAGGGTTACTCCGTTCCCCAAAGCTCCAGCATTACTGGAGCCTTCACATCAACTTGTTTAGAGTCATATCTAGGACACTCATTGGGTAAATATTTGCATTTTGTCTAATTTAATGAATACATTTCATTGATAAAATTTATATTTATTGCAATAAAGGTTAAATAGATGTTTCTATGAATTTACCATTCATTTCTATGTATTTCAAAATAATAATTTCATTATATTGTTGTTTGGGTTATGTGGCGTAGGTTAATGCCAAATTTATTTTCATACAAATAATCAGTTCTATTTCAAATAATTCAGTTTAGCATGAGTACACAGTCTAATTGTTTAAAACATTTCTATTTCAATCTATTCACTTTAGTCCATCAGTTCTTATTCAAACCATTCATTTTAGTATATGTATAGTTTTTGTTCACACAAAATTAAATGTAAAAACAGTCCTATTTCAAACAACTCAGTTTAGCATAAGTACGCAGTTTAAATGTCAAAACAGTTTTATTTCAAGTAATTTAGTTTAGCATAAATATGCAGTTTAGTTCTATTCAACCTATAGATAGGACCCTATCTGGTACTACCACTCCGGGCCAATTTAGGGGTACTCCTCATTCCCCAAAGCTCCAGCATTACAGGAACCTCACCATCAGATTACTTTGAGTCATCAACGGGACACTTGTTGAGGTGGAGGGTCTTACCTCTCATCAGAGGTGCAGTTGGTGTATTCTACAGCCACCCGCAACCGACTGAGAAAGATGTCATTATAAATCGGATAATCAACGATTTTTTTTCTCTAATGGCTGAGGTAAAAAGCAAAAAGATTTGCGAAATTTTATTGTTCTTCTGAGTTACTGTTTATTTTCAAAAATCTTTTTATATCTGTCTGATGAATAATGTCCGCTTCTAATTGTCCCAGGGTAATTATCTTCATTTAAATGTTCTATTACATTTTTTTTTATTGGATAGTTTTTCCTTTCATTGTTTTTTCCTTTTATTTTCATTATATGCATTGCACATTTTTCGACTGCAAATTCCATTCCCATATCTTGATTGTAGATTTTATTTTTACATTTTTACTCTTTTGTGAGATTTTAACACCAGCTTTAGCTGATAGTTTCTCATTGGGGTTTGAGTGACAACAAGTCTCCTCAAGTCTCCAGGAGTTTCCTCAGTATTCTGGCCGATCTTTTTTATGTAGTATGGATAGACTTCACTCATCCTCTTATTTCCAAGTCTTCCAGTCCCTTTACCAATTACAATTGGTATCACAGTCACCATTATGTTCCAAAGTTTTTTTTTTAGTTCTCTAGCAAGGTCTAGGTATTTATCTATCTTTTCGTTTTCTTTTCATTTTACTCTGTAGTCTGCCAAAACAGCAAGGTCCACTATTCGGCAACTCTCCCCTCTTTTTTTTTGGCTGACTATCACTAGTTCTGGTAGTCTTGCCGAGATTAGGTAATCTCAAAATCCCAGAGAATTTGGTGCATCTCATTCTCAAGAACAGATTCTGGATTGTGCATATACCACTTCTTCGTATAGTTACACTATGTTGGGCATTCGTTGTGTTGGTGTGTGTGGATGCTAGTCAGAGAATTCCTTTGTCTGCTTTGGTGCGAAACCCGCACAAAGGGCCTGAGCGCGAGACCTCCCGCGAGTCCGGAAGTGGACGAGGGAAGGAAGGTCCCAGAAAAGACAGAGAGAGTTAGTTGACAAAGGAGACCAGAAGAAGGCAGTCAGCAGAAGGTCCCAGGAGAAGACTGTCTGGAGATAAGAGTCGGGTATAGAGGAGACCAGTCAACAGAAGTCAGAAAGACGACCTACAGAAACCGGGTTAACCAACGCGAGAAGATGTCAGCATTGCTAGTGGCTTTGTGAGAATTTTCGCTCGGGTACACGTTTGCGTTAGCTCACAGGATGCACAAAAATGTCACTTCTCCCTTTTTGCGCTTGGAGCTAACCCAAGCCCGTGCTTATTCGTTTGTTCTTTTCTTCCACCCTCTCGGTTGTGTTTTGTGTGTCCGTAAAGAAATGTGTAATGCCCTGGTCGGAGATGAGAGAAACCACAAGACGATTCTGATGACCATGAGTAGTTTAGTTGGTTGAGATTGTGGTGGTCGACCGGTAAGGGGTATTGGCACAGTATGGTCAAGTTTAAACTTCTTGCACAGTTCCAAGTCATGGCATTCCTGACTTAGTCGTGTCTTGACTTATCTTCTTTTAGCGCCATTTTCATGCATTCATTTATTTGATTAATCATTTCGTCGCTGTCACCACATAACCTACATTAGATATTTTGTTGCATTTTTCTATTTTTGCTTTAACTTAGTTGGCCCTTATGGCATTGATTTGTGCTGGAATTAGAATTCAGTTTTATCATTTTACTCCTCTTAAGTCTTTCATATCATATTCACGGCCAATTACTCCCAGGTCCACTTTGACTTGGAGTGGAAGTAACTGTCAGTTCAAATTGGTCTGTTCAAATATAACTCAGTTGAAATTATTTAGATTAAGAATACTTGAAACTAGAGTTGTGTATTATCATTATTATTATTATTTACTCGTTAGAGTTTTTCACATCAGTCTTAGCTGTGATGGTCTTTCACTTGAGTTTGAGTGACATCAAGTCTCCTCAAGTATCCAGGACTCTTCTCAGTATTCTGGCCGATCTCAACAATGCTGTAGTTAGGATTGTTTCCACTCTTTTTATTTTCACTGCCTCAAGTCATTTTACCAAACCTTTGATGACTGTAGCCAGTGAACAAACAACCCATTTATTATTATTATTATTATTATTATTCCTTGCAAGTTTTCCCCATCAGCATTAGCTGATTGACTTTCACTTGAATTTGATTGGCTGCAAGTTTCCTCAAGTCTCCAGGACTCTTCTAAGTAATTTAGCTGATCTCAGCTCTGCTGAAGTTTATATGGTCTCGATTATCTCTTCTGATTTCTAGCTCTTTCGGCAATATTTCCAAGCCTTTGGGGACCGTTCCAAATGCTCAAATCACAACTGGTATCACCGTCAAGTTTATTTGATTTTCAATCAGTGGTCCGTCAAAACGGCAAAGTGCTCTATAAGGCGAGTTTTATTTTCTTTTTTTGTTAATCATTAGTAGATCTGGTGTTCTGGTTATGAATAAGTGATCCGTTTGTATCTCAAAATTATTATTATCATTTACCCCTTTTCGAAATTTTCACACTAGCGTTAGCCGAATGGTATCCCTGGAGTTTGAGGGACAGCAAGTCTTCTAAAGTCTCCAGGACTCTTCTAAATATTCTGGCCGTACTCAATAAAGTTCTAGTTTGGATGGTCTCCAGTCGTTCCCTAACTTCAAAGTATCCAGTCTCTTTAATAATTCTTTAGTTACTGTACTGAATACACCAATCACGATTGGTATAATCGTCACCTTCATGTTCCATAGTTTTTTTCAATTCCCTAGCAAGGTCGAGGGACTCTTCTTTTCCCTATTACTATTATTATCTGAGTTTTTCACACCAGCGTTAGTTGGTAATCGTTCACCGGAGTTTGTGTAACACCAAGTCTCTTCAGGTCCCCAGGACGCTTCTCAGTATTATAGTTGATCTTAACTACGCTGTGGTCCGATAGGGCTCTATATTATCTTAGATTTTCAGTTCGACCTGTTTCTTTTCCTAGCGAACATATTACATTCCAAGGGGATGAATAGTTTTGCATGGGGCAATTTTTTTCACTTTATGTGAACTTTTCCTACAAGTTTTAATTGATGATTTTCACAGATGTCTGAATGACAACAGGTATCCTCATCTCTCCAGGGCCCTGGATATGGTACTAAACTGCATCTGGTGATGAGAGGTTCCAGTTCTGAAGATCTGGGGAGTGTTGAGTAATCTTTTATTGCCATTACTCTCACATCCACTCTCACCGAAGTGGTAGTACCAGTTAGGGTCTCTGCTATGGGTTGATTAAATCTGCTCAAAAATTATTCGTAATCAGTAGGATTGTGTGCAAAAAAATGAAGACATACGTGCAGAAAATCTTGATATAAGTATACAATGAACGCGATTCCCAAACCTATTGGCATAAAATAAACCTATATCGCTTGACATCCCATTAAAATCAATCATCAATCAACTCTTAAGGCCGCTTCTACGTATTATCAATCAAATTTCATGAGCAAAGGTAGGACGACCAGCTTGAACCTACATACAGCAGCTTTGTGCCGATACGGGATGTAGTCCTGAAGACCTGACTGAAGCAATGAACGATAGAGAAGAGTGGCGAGAAAGGGTCAGGGATATCCGTGCTGATGGCGCGACATGATGATGATGATGATGATTTGTTCTTAACTTGAGATTCGATAGGAAAAGCAATTTGTCTTTTCTTTTGATGCTGTTACATATGTTGCAAATCATTCTTCGCAGCTTGCACAATTTCAACAGCAAAACAATTCCACTCGACGCAGTTCAGATTCTTTCAAGACTAGATTAATTTTTGGCGGTTATGGTCGAAGCCGTATGAGCCACCAGCCAGGTCCTCAAAGAAAAAATGATTAAAAACGAATTCCAAGAATCCTCACAAATAAAGCTGCTAGGGTCACATCTATGGGTCAAACAGATTTGTTTAAAAATCTTCCATATTCAACAGAGTAAATGATATTTTCTCTTTCTTGTCTTTTCCAATATGAAACCATCTTCTTAAATAAGATCTATGGAAGTTCGAAGTACGTAATCTAGACATAGTAAAAACAATTACGATGTTAATGTATCTCTTTGCAAGATTCCTGCGAAAGTCTGTCTCCATCAGGTGAGCGACACATCATATTTTTGTAAAGTATCATTATAGAAGTGCTCTTTCCTAAATAGAAGCCAGTCGAGTCGGCTGGTGCTGTAGAATACGCTGATTGCATCTCAGCAGCGAGGTAGGACCCCACCCAATGAGTGTCCTCGTGGTGAGCATCCAGTCTTAGAGCTTTGGGGAATGTGAAGTACACCTTCATTGCTATTACTTCCTAATCCAATCTGTCCCGGAGTGGCAGCACCTGACAGGGTCCCATCTATGGGTCAAATAGAACTAATCTCTTGAGTATGAAACTAAACTGCATCTGATGGTGAGGCATCGGTCCCGGAGCTTTGGAGAATCTGGAATACTCCTTCATTGCCCTTACTTCCAGATCCATTCTGACCTAGAGTAGTAACACCTTAATGGGTCCCATCTATGAGTCAAATAGAACTGTTTAACCAATGACTATTTTACTATTTAACAGTGTTTAAGAAATGACTGATGTGCGCAAATACAACTAAAGGTGTTAAATATGAACAATCCTTGAAAACCATTTCACAGTATGAACAATCCTTGAAACTATTTCACAGTGTAAACATATGATTAATTTTAAATAGTATTATTAGTGTTAGAAGTATATGAAACCACTTGACTGTATGCATATAAACAAGCTCTGGCTCGTTTTGAAAAGTTATCTACTAACTACTCGTTTAAAAATCATATATATATATATATATATATATATATATATATATATATATATATGATAAAAATGAATGGAAAATGGATAAAGTAACCCTGACAACAGAATAAGTAATATTCCGTTCTTTATTGGAAAAAGAACTTCATCAGAAAGAAAACGAGTTTTTTTAAAGTTTAGCAATTGAAGACATAAAACAATGATAAAAATATTAAAAATATAAAAGTAGGAAAGGGTCTAAAGAAAAGAGGCAGAAAAGAAGAGAAAGGGAGCAAAATAGGTTACAGTGATGGTCGTAGTGGTTATTGGTTTTGCCTTGGTTTATCCACTTTTCCACTTATCTTTATCCTCTTGTCAAATTTACCAAAATCTACCATTTCTTCATATATATATATATATATGTATATACGTGAGTGCGTGTGTGTGTATGTGTAAACCGGATTTGGCATTATATAAGCAACAAGGGTTGATATTCCATACAACTCAATTAACCAACAAACCTAAATCGAAACATTCTGACCATCTTGTACATCTGTATCAACGAGAATCCAAACTGTTCATAGGTCATTTAGTTCTAATTAATAATAAAACGTTGATCACTTCAGAAGGTTTCCCGCCTTGAGTAGGCTCACCTTTGAAATTTGCAAACCCTGATCATCAGCAAATAATTATTTAGCTAATCCAATAAACCACTCTATATAGACACTTAACATCAGTTTCAAACTTAATTCGTTTCTTGAGGGAAAACTAAATCAAATAAAATCAAATAAAGTAAACAATTAAAAACTTAAGTCATTTCCTTTATTATCACAGATTAATGAAGGACTGATAGTCACCTGGAAGGAAGTCTTATTACTGGTTATTTGTCTGTCGATGTAACGGCTGGGGCTAGAAGCGGAAAGGGTAAAAGAAAAACTGGCTGAGGGCCAGACGTGAGACATGTGGACTTTATTGTTAAAGAGACGTGTGTGCTGGTTGGGAGGAGTCGGTTTTCGGGGGGGGGGTCAGGCGGCCTGATAACAGCCTATCACGTTACTCTATAGATATCTTCTAATCTACGCCAACAAGTGTAAACAAACATGACTATCGTGACCTTTTGATAATAACTGAAGGGGGCGAAGAAGGCAGAGACTGGTTATTCTAAACGCCGGCAGGGGGCGTTCAAGGTGAAGTCACTAATTCTCCCTGTTCATTGAAAATTTGGGAAATAGCTAGATGGAAGTAGAGAGAGAGAGATGGGGTGTGAGAGAGGTACAGAGAGAGAGAGAGAGAGAGAGAGAGAGAGAGAGAGAGAGTGAGAGAGAGAAAGCTTAGCGAATGGAGTGGGGGAAAGAGAGAGAATGTTGTGTGTATGCATGTGTAAATATTTGTGTATGTGTGTATGAATGACTGAAGGATATAAAGAAAAATGACTTGAGAGAGGGAGAGAGAGGGAGCGAGAGAGAGAGAGAGAGAGAGAGAGTTTGTGTGAGAGAGATAAAGCTGAAACGGAAAGAGAGAGAGAGAGAAGAAAAACAGTGTGTGTATATGCGTATATATGTGCGTGCGAGTGTGAGAGAGAGAAAGACAGATATATATATATATATATATATATATATATATATATATATATATATATATATACGGTATGAGAGAGAGAGAGAGAGAGAGAGAGAGAAGGCTTTGGGAATGGAGTGAGAGAAAGAGAGAGGATGTATGTGTGTATATGGGTTTGTATGTGTGAATGAGTGACGAAGATAGAGATAAAAGGCCTTCAGAAGCGAAGACACAGAGAGAGAGAGAGAGAGAGAGAGAGAGAGAGAGAGAGAGAGAGAGAGAGAGAGAGAGCGTATCTGTGTATGTGAGAGAGAAAGAGAGAAGGAGTAGAAAGGAAATAGAGAAAGAGAAAGCAAGTATATATATATATATATATATATATGTGTGTGTGTGTGTGTGTGTGAGCGAGAGAAACGAACATGTGTGTGTATGTGTGTAACCTTGCATATCTATCTATCTATCTATCTATCTATCTATCTATCCACTCATGTATGTGTGTCCACGCATACACACCCATACACACGCTCTTACATATGTGTTAACCTTTTAATCATAAGCGAAAACCGTATAATCTTTACGAGTTCATGATTGATTGATTTTAACGATTGTCAACCCGTCTAGGATTAATTTTTGCCTGGTGGTTAATGAAACGCCTTCATCGTTTATGTTTACATTGTTTTTTGTAATTCTTTATTATGAGAATTTGCATAGTGCTATATTTTATCAAGTATTTTTATCAAATACAAATAATTTGTACAAGATTGTATGGTTTCAAGTATTCTTGTATAATACACATATTTTTCAAAAATCTATTTGACTTATATATAGGACTCTAAAAGTGATTGACAGTCTAGGTCTGAGTGGATATGGGAGTCATGGCAATGAAGGGGTAACTCCACACACGCATACGTATATATATATATATATATATATATATATAAACGGTAGCTCTCTGAAACTAGTAGACAAGTTCACTTACCTAGGAAGCTGTGTCTCATCGACCGAGAAAGACGTCGACACGCGACTAACAAAAGGATGGACGGTTATCAATAGGCTATCGGTCATATGGAAGTCAGACCTAACCGATAAAATGAAACACAGTTTCTTCCAAGCAGCGATCGTGTCGATACTGCTATATGGATGCACTACATGGACGCTAACTAAACGGCTGAAGAAAAAGCTTGATGGCAACTACACAAGAATGCTGCGAGCAATACTGAACAGGTCCTGGTTTGAAAACTCCACAAAGCAGCAGCTATACGGCCAACTACCACCCATCACGAAAACTATCCAAATTAGACGAACCAGACATACAGGACACTGCTGGAGAAGTAGGGACGAGCTCATTAGTGATGTACTCCTATGGACCCCTTCACATAGCCGAGCAAAAGTAGGGCAACCAGCTCGAACCTACACACAGCAGCTTAGTGAGGATATGGGGTGTAGCCCTGAGGACCTGCTGGAAGCGATGAACGATAGGAAGAGGTGACGAGAAAGGGTCAGGGATATTTGTGCCGATGGCACGACAAGATGATGATGATGATATACTTACTACAACATATTGAAAGAAAACATTTGCTGAACAAAAGAAGCGAATTGTATCAAAGTGTAGACATGTCAATAAATCGAACATGTTCATGGTTTTCATGGTGCAAATGATAAAGGAGGCGCTCATGGTGTATTGATAATCATCGTACGAATTGGGCACGGTGTACCGAGTTCAAATTCTGGACGAGGCTGTTTAAATTTCACATAGGGCTGATACTCTCGGTAAAGTTAGGCATCCAACTATTTTCTTTACTGCTATGGGTAAATAGTCGGGCAGAATGGACTCTTTAACTGAGGAATAGCAGTGGGTCTAGGAAAAGGATAATTCTAAATACAAACCTGTTAAACTTTGCTTAAAAAATTGACCTTGTGTCACATCCATGGTTATATATGGAGTTGTTCGTTGAGTGATGTTGACCGACGATAATCATCACACACACATTTAAAGACAGGCTCATTGGTCTAGTGGGTAGAGTGTTCGCCAATGGTCCGGGAGACCTGGGTTCAATCCCAGGTTGCGTCATACCAAAGACTTTAAAATGGTACTTGATACCTCCTTGCTTAATACTCAGCAATATAAGGTACGTATCAAGGGTAAAGTGGAGCAATCTAGGGAAAGGAGTAGCACCCTCCTCTGCACCTCTGTGTCGTAGCTAATGAAATAGGAGCCTTCTGGCTGCCCACGACTTTGGTCGCCAACTTTACTTTTACTTATATATATATATATATATATATATATATATATATATATATATATATATATTCTCATGATTGCCCGATTTCAGAATTTATTGTATTGCAATTAAATTTTAGTTCAAATTATATAATTCTTTAAATGATCATAACTTTAAAAGTGTACGCTTTTAAAACTATTTTGAGACCTACAGAACACTAAGAAACGTGTAGGTGACAGTAGTACCTATCATCGTTGGAGCACTCAGAGGAATCTTAAAGAACCTGGAAAAATTAAAACAATCACGACCCTATCACAGCTGAAAACAGCTCAAATGCAGAAAAGAATCCTGGAGAGGATACGGTTTTGTTTCTTTTCTTAATGACACATCAAACTTTATGGGATATTTAATACCGAAACAATCCTAGAGGAATAATAGCTGTGATAGTTGTTTACCCATAGCTGTAGAGATAATGGTTTTAATACTTTTCCAAAGGGTATTTGTCCGAAAGGGTATTTAATAGAGTGGTGTCTGGAGTCTGAAATCACTTACTTCAAGGACACAGACGAGCAAATTTTTTGTCATTAATGCATGAGGAATGCCCTCACCCCGGGAGCAAAGAAGACTTGCTGTCACTCAGGCTTCAATGAAGACTACCAGTTACGACTGGTGAGAAAAAATCAAAATAGATAAGATGATTTATCTAATGAAATCTCAAGATGTTATTAGTACCGGCTCATTGGCCTAGTGAGTAGAGTGTTCGCCAATGGTCCGGGAATCCTGAGTTTAATCCCAGGCCGCGTCTTACCAAAGACTTTAAAATTGGCACTTGATACCTCCTTGCTTAACACTCAGCAAATATAAGGTACGTATCAAGGATAAAGTGGAGCAATTCAGGGAAAGGAGTAGCACCCTCCCCTACACCTTGGTGTTGTAGCTATTGAAAAGGGAGCCTTCTGGTCGCCCTTGACTAAGGTCGCCATTTTTATTTACTTACTGCTATTGATATCAAAAGAACGAATATTGCGTCAAAATTCATTCTGTGACTACAAACCTTCCGTATTTTTTGATCGTATAGCATTTGTCAGCCTTTCTTACCCAATATCTATTTTTATAGTATGGCGTTCCAATATATATATATATATATATATATATAAGGAGTCGCTCATAATGTAACGGCTCTTGTCGTAGGAAATGAACACGGTGACCCGAGTTCAAATCTCGGAGAAGGCTGTTTGTATTTTATAGAGCATAAATACTCTTTGGAAAGGTATGAATCTGACTATTTTACCTTTATAGATAAATAGTAGGGCAGACTGGCTCTTTAACCTTGGTATACCAATCGGTCTAGGAGAAGAAAACCTCTGAATGAATTTAAACCCGTTAAACTCCCTTTAAATTTGACATTGTGTCACATCCTACTCTTTTAGAGAGGTTGGGAAATACCCCCACCTATATATATATATATATATACCTTTAAGCAAAAACCAAAGACCGGTTAATTCAGGATTATAAATTTATTTCCATCCCGTATTTTCAGTTTCTGGTGTGAACCAAAAAGATGAAGAAAAAATTAATACAGGACTTCTTCAGACCCAATGGATAATTAAAATTAAAATCAAAACTAAAATTAAAACAGAATAAACACTTGGGGTGTAGGGGGAGATTTAGGAGTTACCTCCTCGTTTTATTGAATTTCCGTTTTATTTTAATTTTTCAAATTTCTTCTGTCAGTTATAATTACGGTAATTTAACTTTTTTATTTATTTGTTTAGTTTATTTTCTTTTCATGTTAAGTTCGATAATTAACTTTTAAGAGAAATATTAATGCTTATATCAATTTCGATACCATTTAATTAACTACCTATTTTTTTAGTGTATATGTTGGATACGTTTTTTTTTTTTCCTGGTTTCACTATTTATTTCTGTTTTTAAATTTTTATAGTTTAAATTTAGTCTTATGTCTACATCTAGCTATCAATTCGCTTCTCTAATTTAATAACTTATCGGGCCATTTATAATTTAAAATATAAATTTTCTCTTCTAGGCATAAATTGCATTTACCGTTAAAACTATTTGGAGTATTTGATTTTCTCAAAATAGACCATTCAATCTCAGGGGTAAAAACCTTTGTTTTTTAAAAACCAGAAATGTTTTGATAGTGCCGTATGTTTTTTTAGGTGTTCGTGGGAGAAGGTAAATTTATGATTGAAATATCTCTCCTTCCATTTAGTGGAAGCTCGTCCGATATAAGTTTTCTTATCTGTGATATTCTCTTTAGGGTAAATTATAGCTTGATATATTACGTTATGTAAATTGCATAGTCCATTCATGGGACAAATTTCTCGGGGTTTACAATTACATTCTTTTTTTATACTATTATTATTATTATTATTATTATTATTATTTCTACTATTTATCCTGAAAATCTTTAGTTATATTTTTATTATAGCTATTAATTATTTGAAAAATATTTTTCGTGCAAGAGTAACTTATTTTTAACGTTTTTCTGTTAAATATTTTTTGCAGTTTATTTCCGTGTTTAAAATGTTTATCTACTAGTTTCAAAAAATATTTTCCAATATTCATATTAGTTAGCCTACAGAATGGCGGGGTTGAACCATATTATTTTCCTTTTTATACTTACAGAGAGAGAGAGAGAGAGAGAGAAAGAGAGAGAGAGAGAGAGAGAGAGAGGTGGGGAAGGGAGGAAAGCGCGTTTAGCGTTGGTGTTCGCGTTTCATTTCGTGTCAGTATTCCCGAGAAAGCCATGATACCCTGTGTTTTTCCCAGCAAAGAAAAAATTGTAAAATAGAATTAGTCTTTGTCAGATAACGTGTCTAGGAGAAAAATTCTGAATTCAAATTTTCATTAATCTGCTTAGAAATTGACCTTGTTTCACCTCCTGTCTTTGGCAAAGAGATTGGATAGACTGACTCATACATATGTCACAACTCTTCAGTGTGGCTAGATATGCTAGATGCTTCAAGCAGGGATCGAAACTCGGCTTACTTTCTACCAGTCAGATATCTTACCGCAGAGCTATATAAATATATAGTTTTAAAAAATTAATAAACAAAAACACCAGTTTAAAAAAAAGACGACAATGACGACATTAGCAAATAAAGTAGTATGCAAGACACTTTCACAATAAGTTAAAACCGTTACTCATAGTTTAACAGAAGACAGAGGAATGGGTTCATTTTATTGCAAAGGGCCTGTTGCTTTTAATATACCTGCCATGCTTTACAGGCAAAATATAGAGCACTTACTTTTTCTGTTACAGTAAAATTAACGAACTAGATTTAACCACAGTTTTTTGCTGTTTGGGGTGTCTTCGTGTTGTAATGGTTAAAGCGATGGACTACGGAATCGTAGTAAGCGAGTTCTGACTCCAGTCACGCTATTACGTTCACTTTCTGGCAAATACGCTTGGGAAAGGTAGGAACTCCCTTGTCCTCCCAGCTATGTGTTTAATAGTGCCTCTACTGTTCTTCTAAGAGAATTGCTTTCGAATTAAATAACCTACAAAAGGTTGATATGCCATTAAACCATACCTACGAGAGGTTGTTTCTTTGTATCGCATCTCTTCACTGTGGTAGGACACTTCAAGCTGGAATCGAAACACACCTAACTTTATGCAAGACTTGTATCTTACCACTCAGCTATTTCGGCAACCTGCGTCAGCTCCGTAATTCTAACGCATTGTCTATTAGCTTTCGTTTGTTTACATTTTGCGCTATCGGATACCAGAGTGCTCGATTCGTTAGAAGAGCTTTGCATTACGCGGGTGGCAGCCGTTAATTTCTTTGCCAGAGTTTTCAATATATTCATCTGTATATACAAACACATATGTAATAACTATTGTACATCTTGTTTGTGGTGACATTTTTTTAAAAATAGACTTTAAATTAGCTATCATAAGAAAGAAAAGAAAAACGACCCTGATTGACATCTGTTTCAGAGATTTGTACACGAATACACATCTGCTTTTTTATTTATTTGCTATTTATAAAAAATGAATGCCATTTTTCCGTACATATAATACAAATTGCTCGTCGTTCATGTGTAAAAACCATTTGACATGATATGAGTCATTTTGATGTAAGCATGAACGCGGAAACACGCATCGATATTCCCCTTTTTTCATATATATAACATCATCATCATCATCATATCGTGCTGGTAGCACGGATATCCCTGACCCTCTGTCGCCACTCCTCCCTATCGTTCATCGCCCTAGGTAGGTCTTCAGGACAACATCCTGTATCCTCACATAGCTGCTGAATGTACGTTCGAGCTGGTCGCCCTGCATTTGCGCGGCCATGTGTGGGGATCCATAAGAGTACATCTCTTATGAGTTCATCTCTGCTTCTCCAGCAGTGTCCTGCATGTCTGGTTCGTCTAACTTGAATAGTTTTCGTGATAGGGGGAAGGTGGCCGTACAGTTGGTGTCTTGTGGGGTGTTGCTGCCAGGACTTGTTCAGGATTGCACGCAGCATTCTTGTGTAATTGCCATCTAGTTTCTTCTCCAGCCGTTTTGTTAGCGTCCATGTAGTGCATCCATATAGCAGTATCGATGTGACCGCTGCCTGGAAGAAACTGCGTTTCATTTTATCGGTTAGGTCTGATTTCCATATAATCGATAGCCTATTGATAGCTGTCCATGCTTTCGTTAGCCTCGTTTCGATGTCCTTTTCGGTTGATTCGACGCTGCTTCCTAGGTACGTGAATTTGTATACTAGTTTAAGTGGGGTTCCTTCTAGAGTGGAGATGTCCCCCGTTTGGTTATAGCACATATATTCCGTTTTGTGTGCATTAACATAGAGGCCTAGATGAATATTTTTTAGTTTGGTTTAGTTTGATGGTATATAAACCCTTGAGGGCAATTCAATGCAAAAGCTACCTCGGTAGAATAAATTTTGTGATGCTATTCAACCCATAGCTAGGGAGTTAGGAAGTTCATGCCTTTACCAAGGTTATTAGACCGAAAGTGAACGTAATGTCTCGAAAAGAATCAAACTCGTTTACTGAAGTCCAACACTTTTGCCACTACGCCACGGAGACCCACCTACAAAAGGTTTTTTTTAGTAATATATAGATTTGTCATAGTCATAAAAACTGTTTTTGTACTAACCTTGTATTTGAATAAAAATATAATCGTATATCCTATCGACTTATTATTTAGTATCCTAGCAAATATCCTTATCTTTCCTTACTTTCCTTACTTTCCTCTTTCAAGATTAATCTTTTTTTATCTACCGCCAGATTAGACGAAAATCAGATTGTGGCCCTTAAAAAAAAATTAGATCAAAATTATGAAATAGTCCGTAGGTCCTCGACCTTCTTCTTCTTCTTCTTCTTCTTCTTCTTCTTCTTCTTCTTCTTCTTCTTCTTCTTCTTCTTCTTCTTCATCTGTGTCTCGTCAAAATCCATTAATTAAACATTCATTGTCACCCGCTGATTTGCTCTCCGGAAGTAAGCCTCGGAAACTAAGAAACACAGGCACTTTATCGAGTAGATTTTTGTACAATGACACATCTCTCTTTCAAGCAAGACTTAGCTTAGTTGTTATAAGAGCAACCGGAGGCTTAGATGGAGAAGAAAATAAACTAAGCAAGTCGAGTTCAAACCGTGAACGAGATTCTCTGCATTTCAGTTTATTTTAATGTTTTTTAGAAAGAAAAGTATGTATTTACCAACCCCTTCACCATGGACAGGGTGTGGCATAAGGTCATTTGAAAAATGGAGTTCAATGTATAGGGATCACTTATTGGCCATTGAAAATGCTGGAAGATATACGAGATGTCCGCCTACAACGTTTGAACTAAACTCTCCTTATGAAAAGCTGTTTTTTTTTTGTAAAAATTTTATAGCAAAATGATGTTAATTAAAAGCTGTCTTTTTCGGTTAAAGTTTTAGCTAGACGTTCCAAATGTTATCTGAAGGCAAAATCAGAACCAACTTCACGGCCAACCCTATGAAAAAGTAAGGTTTCTCTTATATTCTGTCATAAGTACAATGACATTCTTTCAGATGTAATGCCTTGGAATTCTTGCTCATGAATACCCCACCCTCGATCATTGTGAAGTTACTAGGCAGTGCCTATCTCCTCTCCAAGTAACATGGATCTAGTTTTAATGTACCAGGTAAAAGTAGGAAGGAGCGATGCCTGATATGACTCAAAGTAGTGTGGAATTGACTTATCAATTGTCTAAATTTCTGAGACGAAGCTTGGTGATTTTCATCATTAAGGGTTTTCGGACTATTGTCTTCATCTTTATTGTTATTTCCACAAGGTTTCGGCCGATATGTCCTCCGGCCTTCTTCAGGTGTTTGTTGAACACGGGATCATTCACCGAACTTCGAACTGCGTCCTTTATTGAATCCACGGGGTCGCCTGATTCCGTTAGCCATAACCGGGTACAAGTGTTAAGTATTCCTGTACTCGCCTGCAGTCTGGATTGAACCTGCAACCTCCAGATGATTGTCTCCTTAGAAGCTTAGGGAACCAACGCCTAAAACCATTACATCATGTGTCCTGCTGGACAATTCAGAGGGCATTTTTGGGACTTATAAACTCAATGTTCTTACCTGACTAGAATTACTACAATTATGTATGATTTTTTACATTTTTAAAAAAATCTGAATATGTAGTTCGAAGTTCCGTGAAGGTTCCCGAGTTCAACAAACCCTTATTGACTTATCAAGTTACCAGGCTACGCCGACACATTGTTAGGAGGTGCGAATTTAGAGTTTTCCTTCTTTCTGGTCGGTTTACCTACTTCCAAAACAGGAGAACACCACTATACATTCATAACATGGTGAAATGCTCAGACAGCTAAAGGTGCAGATCCTTGCAAGTAAGAGTCTCTCTGGATGGACCTTACTTCCGGCCACGTAAGTAAAACCTGGTGAATAACTAGAAAGAGAAGAGATGGATTTCGAAGAGCGTTTAAACAGACCCTCAGCCAAGAAAAGGATGCGACACAAGGTCAATACTTCAGCGGTTCACAACGGAGTAAAATTCAGTGTTTTCCTTCACTGAAACTGGTTACCCTCCAAAGCTAAAGAACCTAGTATACTCAACTAATTTTTACTTTATTTGGATGGAAAAGAGATAGATTTATGCCTTTACCAAAATCATTAGTACAAAGAGAAATGCAAATAGCTGTGTCTAGGATTTGAACTCGGATCATCGATTCCATTTCCTATAAGGATAACCGGCATACTAAGCGAGCCACCTTAAAAGATGATAATCATTTGTAATTAATTTTCACTTCAACTATCGACTCATCATCAACATCATGTCGCGCTACCAGCATGGATCTCCCAGACCCTCTCTCGTCGCCTATCTCTATCGTCTATTGCCCCCGGAAGGTCGTCCAGATCACATCCTGTATCGACACAAGGATGTTGTATATAGGTTCTAGCTGGTCGTCCATGTGAAAGGGTCCACAGGAGTGTTGTGTACTGTTTTGCAAGTTAGAACATTACTAGTTACTTCGCTCTATCTTTGAGCCTTAGAACACACTAAATATATCCCCTGTAATAAGGGGATCCACGTGGTGTTGTGGCTAGCAGACGAATATACTTGAGAAAGTAAAATTCGTCCAACTATGGGGTAAATATTAACACTTCATTTCTTCGACAACGATAGTTTGGGCATTAAATAACCCAGGAACGTTGATATTCGACAAAGAAACTGATCCAAACCAAACACTAAATTCCATTTAATGGTTCTATTCTGATATGTGACAGTAAAAGTTTTTGAGACGCAATAAATCTGTTAAAAAATGAATCGTAATTGATAGGAGCGTGTATAAAGAAAATACAACCTAAGAAACAACTTTAAGTTTGTTGGTATGATTTTATGGCATATTAACTCTTGCAGGTTATTCAAAACCTCTTAAACTCCGCTTAAAAATTGACCTTGTGTCATATCCTGCCCGAGCGGAGGGGTTGGTAAATAGTAACTCTTGCAGGTTATTCAAAGCCAAATCCTGTTTTATATATATATATACATATATATATATATATATATATATATATGTGTGTGTGTGTGTATGTGTGTGTGTGTGTGTGCGTGCGTTCCAGAGCTTATTTGCTTCAACTCAGCCAAATGACTTTAAGTATTTTTATCTAATACTAATAATTCTACGTAATATTGATCATCTGTTTACACATCAGTTTTGGTTTGGTTTGGATTGGTTTTATGGCATATCAACTATTATAGGTTATTTAATGCCAAATCCTCTTTATACATATATATTAGATATATGCAATTTAATTTGGTTTGGTTTCATGGCATATCAACCATTGTTAGTCATATAATGCTAAATCCTTTTTATACATGCTTATTAAATATATATAATTTGTAAACACATTTTGAAGATAACATTTTAAACAAGCCTGAGCTTGTTTTCTTTTAGCACATTGTTAAATGGCTTCACTTAATTTAAAACAATTCAGCTTAGCATAAGGACAGTCTTTCGTTTAAACACAGTCATTGGTTTAAATACAGTTAACTGTAAAAACAGTCCTATTTCAAAGAATTCAGTTTAGCTTAAGTTCACAGTTTTTTGTTTATCCACAGTTAAACGATCAAACAGTTTTATTTCAAACAAGTCTGTTTGGCATGTCAGCAAAGTTAAATGGTTCCAAGAATTACCATGTACAACTTACAATTAAATTAAACATCAGTCATTTGTTTACACACAGTGAATGCAAAAACAGTTCTACTTCCAACAATTCAGTTTAGGATAAATACACAGTTTTTGTTTACACACTGCTAAATGTAAAAATAGTTCATTTCAAACCATTTTGGTTCAGCACGATTTCACAGCTTAATATTATTTGACCGATTGACAGGATCATTTCAGGTCGCTACCACTCCGTGTCAGAGTGGACCTGGGAGCGATGGCAATGAAAGGGTACTCCGCCTTTCCCAACAATCCATTGGGGAAGGCCTACCCTATTGCAGAGATGCAGTTGGAGTATTCTACAGCCCCAGCCGACAAGGCCACACATTGAGGAAGTCTTACCCCCCTGCAGAGATGCAGTTGGAGTATTCTACAGCCACAGCCGACTAGGTCACTTGTTGGGGGAGTCTTACCCCTCTGCAAAGATGCAGTCAATGTATTCTATAACATCACTCCCCGCCAGCCGAATGGACATCGTACATAAGTAGAGGATTTCATGTGTTCCTGACATGACGAATCATATTTAGTATCACTCATTTACACATTGTTTAATGATTTCAAGTAATATTATGTAAAACTAACATTAAATTTAACATTAATTATCTGGTTGCACACAGTTGAAGGTTTAAACTATTCTATTTGACTCATAGATGGCACTCTAAAAGGTCCTACCTCTCCCGGTCAGAGTGGATCTGGCAGTACTCTTTCTGAAGGGTTACTTCATCCTCCTTAGAGCTCCTGGACTGGAACCTTGCCATCAATGCAGTTTAGTGTCTCATCCAAGATACTAGTTCTATTCGACCCATATCAAAGACCAGAATAGATACCACGATTCCAAGTCAGAGTGGACCAAGGAGTAATGGTATTGAAGGGGTACTCCATATTCACTAAAACAGCGGGACTGAGGCCATACTATCAGATGGAATTTAGTCATAACCAGGACACTAGTTTTATGTGATCCATATCAGTGACCTTAATAGGTACTACCACTCAAGTTTAGACTGGACCTGGTAGTAATGGCAATGAAGGGTTACCCCACAATCCTCAACATTCATCAGATTATTTAGTGGAAACAACGGTACAAAAACTACAAATACGAACACAATATGAATGTGATTCCCTAACGTCTAGGCATAAAATAGCCCTACACAGGTTGATATGCTGTTGAAATCAATCCATGGGAGTTTCATACTTTTGGCCTTATGCCTCACCTAAGCAAAACATTGGGAATAACTGCTGAAAGTTGGAGGGAGAAGAGATAAATTTCCAAAGGCATAAATATGAAATCGAACAACCACGTCCTGGATCAGCTGGATAACCGTTACATTATTTGCGCCTCTATGGTTCTCTACAGGAATGATAATTCTCTTTTACTTCAATAAAAGTTATATATGCACCGTGTCGTTTTTGTATAACATCTATGGCAAATATTTCGTGGTACTTGCAGCAATGTGCAAAACGGCTTTTTTATGAAGTAATAAAATACACAAGTGTCTATCAGAAAGAAACTTGATATTTCTGTTTCCCTTAACTTTTTTTACTGCCACACTTATTTGTTTTCTCTTCTTTCTGTTATGATTTTTTCGAAATACCGTTTGAAGAATTAAGATGAGACATTAGCTTGGGTGGTCTCAAAAAGTCGTCCCTTGATCCCTGATGACGAAAGAAATGTACAAACCTTCATTGGCAGTTCAATTTCCAAATTGATTAATGCTTTAATAGTTAACACCGGTTTCCTCAATTGGTTTCCAAACTGTCTTTAGAACTTCTAAAAATCTTTCTTTAAGCTCTTATGAGGAGATTCCAAATAACTTTAAAAATCTTCCACACAGGTCTATTCTGTAGTCCAGCAAAAAATGAACTTCTAAACGCAAAAACAATAAAATTTCAATAACTTTCTATTGAATTACCTCTCGCCACAAGGTTCCAGCGATGCTGGAGCTTTGGGAAATGTGGAGCGCCCCTTCATTGCCATTGCTCCCAGGTCCACTCTGGCCCAGAATAGTTGCACTTGATAGGGCCTTATCTATGGGTTAAATAGAACTAAATGCATACTCATGCTAAACTGAACTATTTGAGTGAGAACTGTTTGACTAAACTAACTTGAAATAGAAATTTTTGGACAATTAAACTATGTACTCAGGCTAAACTGAATTGTTTGAAATAGAACTATTTGCATAAAAATGGATTTGTCGTTAAATAACCTACAAAGATTGATATGCCATAAAACTCAAACAACAAACCAACCTCTCATCACATTTGTCCGTCAACGATTTTACACTCTTTCCGCTTGTTGGTTAGTAATGGTTCAAGCTTAGAAATCGTATCGAGAGCGATGGATAAGAGAGACGGTTGAAGAGAGAGAGAGAGAGAGAGAGAGAGAGAGAGAGAGAGAGTCAGAGAAATCCCTGTTGTCGACGCGAATGGATGATGATGTATGACAGCGCTTGGGACGCTAATCGTCACTGATCTTTAAAAATATGGAAATGAAGAACGTTCAACATTTCGCTCGAGACTATAATGTATTTTCTTTATTTACAAATTCACCTGCCTGCATTTGAGTCAGAAGAAGCAAAACGTAGCAAATGACAATCATTATAGGACGTTTCTAGATCCGCCCTACAATTTTACGTAATGTTCGGACAAATAAGCCAGACTTCATGCAATTCACCTCTGTACTACGAGTCGGATAAAGTATTAGTCCAGTTGATGCATCAGTATGAATTGGTGGGGTGGGGATTGAGGTAAAATGGTTTCTGTTGTTGCACACAAGTAGTTGAACCACATGCGTGTGGAGGGCAAATAATTTTCGGGGCTGAGGTATCACTTGTCCTCGTCATCTCTCTTGGAGAGGGTTCATTCATTTTTCTATTTCTGTCCCATATTAGATTTTATTGACGAAGCTTTGCTTTGTCTTGATCCCATTCCTTGAGTATCTTACAATACCTGCCTTTACTTAAGTTTGGTTTGGTCTTATAGTAGATCAACCATTGTCGGTTATTTAATACCAAACCCATTTTTATACATACAAACAGTTCTATTTCAAACAATTCAGTTTAGCATAAGTACATTGTTTAGTTCTCTTTGACCCATTGACAGGACCATATCAGGTGCCACCATTCTAGGCCAGAGTGGACCTGGGAGCGATGGCAATAAAGGAATACACTGCATTCCCCAAAGCTCCAGTATTACTAAAGCCTCACCATCAGTCATTTGTTTATACACAGTTAAGTTGTCACACAGTTCTATTTCTAACAATTCAGTTTAGCATAAGTCAACAAAGTTAAATGGTTACATGTATTTCTATGTATCACAAACATCACTCATTTGCTTATACACAGTTAAATGATCAAACTGTTTCGTTTCAAGCAATTCAGTTTAGCATAAATCATTTGTTTGCACTCAGTTCAAATGTTAAAGTACACTGTTTAAATGTCAAGGAGTTCTATTTGACACATAGATAGGACTTTATTAGGTACTATCATTTCGAGCCAGAGTGGACCTGGGAGGGATGGCAATCAAGGAATACTCTGCATTCTCCAAAGCTCCGGGAACTCTCGTTGGGGGAGTCTTACTTCACTGCTGAGATGCAGTCGGTATGTTCTTCTGCACCAACCGACCGGGTCATCTCCTCACTTATTACTGAACATGCTGACTATTACTTAACTTCATTGACCATTAGATTCTTATAACTATTTACTAAGCTTTGCATAGTCTCGAACACAGGCTGTGGGTTACTTATTGTAGCTAATATTATTTAACGGTCACCCATATAAGTACAGTCAGGCTCATCCTTGCTTAACCTCAATTATCTGTAGATTGTTATTGTTTTTACTAAGCTTAGTTTGGATTGCTTATTCTAAATGCAATTACTAAGTGGCCACCTATCGAAGAAATGAACAGGATTACGGCTGCTTAACTTCAGCTATCTTGCTGGAATGATTGGTTTGGTTTGGTTTGTTGGCTTTTATGGCATATCAACCTTTGTATGTTATTTAACGCCAAATCCATTTTTATGTAAATAATCTGTTCTTTTTCAAACAATTCAGTTTAACATAAGTACACAGTTTAATTGTCAAAAACATTTCCATTTCAAACTATTCAAGCAGTTATATGTAACAATTCAGTTAAGAGTAAATACAGTTTTAATGTCGAAAAACAGTTCCATTTGAAATAATTCAGTTAAGCATAAGCACGCAGTTTAAATGTAAGTACGGTTTAATTGTCCAAAATATTTCTATTTCAAGCTATCCAGTTTACTCAAACAGTCAAGTTTAGCATAAGTATGCTGTTAGTTCTATTCAACCCATAGATAGGGCCCTATCAGGTACTACCACTCCGGGCCAGAGTGGACCTGGGAGCGATGGCAATGAAGGGGCACTCTGCATTCCCCAAAGTTCCAGCTCTGCTGGAAACTCACCATCAGATTGTTTAGTGTCATATCTAGGACACTTGTTGGTGGGGGGTCTTACCCCTCTGCAGAGAAGTAGTCAGTGTATTCTACAGCCACAGCCGACTGGGCAATTGCTGGAATGAGTTGTTTTAGTTTGTCTTGACCGTAAACTAGGGCTTCTCAAAGTGGTCAGCGGAACATTGTTTCTTTTTTAATGGTATATCTACCTTCATGGGTTATTTAATGGCAAAGCCATCTATGTAAAACAGCAGTGATACTATTTAACCCATAGCTGAGAAATTCGGGGGTTCAAACCTTTCCCGAGTGTATTAGTCCGAAATTGAACGTAACAGTTGGAATTCAGTTTCTTCAAGGTCGAATTCCAGCACTTAAGCCATTACACTAAGGGGACTTCCCCCGGGATGAAGCAGCTCTTGTTAGCGTGAATGAAAACATAAGAGTCCATAGCGATATATATATACTCACTCGCATTTATGAATATTTTTGTTACACGAGAACAAACACCATTGCATCGTATATGCATGTTGCCAGATAAAAAAAAAAAACTGGAGTCAAATATCCTAAGCTATGTTCAGCAGCTGAGCACATCTTACTTGCTTTTCCAAGTTTGTATGCAATGGAATCTGAGCTTGGCCAAGTATTTTATTTACTAAGCAAACAGAGACGCACTTTTAAAATAGAATGTGGTGATTTGCGGATCAAACTCACAAACCTGTAACCTAATATTTGTAAAATCCTAATTGCTTACCAAACCAATTCTCCTCATTAATGAAATAACTTACAAAGTAAAGATACGTTTAGATTTACAATCTATGGATGTTTTTTCTTGTGCAAATTGATGTTCTCTTTTAAATATGTTCTCTGTTTGGTGAAGAAAATATATGGCCCAACTCAGATTCCATATACAAACTTGGAAAAGAAAGTAAAATGATCTCAACAGTCGCACAAAGTTTAGAATTGTTTGCTGAAGTTTTCTTTATTTGGCAACTAGTTTACTCGATCCAGAGATTTTTGTACTCCAGTTTAACAAAAAAATTATAATCACAATCTAGGTAATTCACCTCGTGTAGACCCCTGCCCAAATTTTTTTAGTTACCTCTCGGGGTCAATGGAGAACACTTTGAGAAGCTCTGGCATCAACTGCCAATAAGATTAAAAGCGATTTGGCTTTTAGAGTTGAAATTGTTAAGGATTTTGAATAAAAGATTACAGTAGTTAAAAACGTTGTCTTTGGTTTAAAACTATTGAGGGATTTTCTTTTGGGATCATATAATCATAAAATATGTTTTTAATCAACAAGATCAATGTGCAACTGTTTAGCCCATTTTACTTGCTTTTTCAGTTTTGTATAGGAATTCAGCCATGTATTTTTTGATAGGCAAACAGAGAAACACTTTCAAAATAAAATTGGTGATTTGCAGATCAAATTCATAAACCCGCAACCGAATATTTGTAAAATCCTAAGTGCCCACCAAACCCATCCTTTTCATTAAGAAATAAAAGTGTGTTTGAATTTATAATTTACTGATTCTTTTCTAATTTACACCGTATTAAACAGTAGTAAATTAGTTATATTTTGTAATTTGTTTTTTAATTAATTGTTTGCTGGGTGAAGTGAAATCAAACTTGTTTACAAAGAAAGATAGAACATCAAGTTAATAGTTCGAGAGGTTCTGCTTTAAGTCTAAGAATATATGTAAATATCAGTTAATAAATTTTGCAATTTAGCGGAGAAACTCTCCAGAAGCGTTTAAAATTTTTATTCAAATTATTATTTTTTGAGTGGTCTAAGGTACAAAATAGAATTTTACACTTACATCTTTAAATTTATTTGGCTTGGTTTCTTTTTTAAAGACATATCAACCTTCGTGGGTTATTTAATGTCAAAGCCATTCTTGTAGAAGAATAGGAGTGGCACTATTTAACCCCTTAGTTTGTGGGGATAGACGTGTTCCTACCTTTCTCAATGATATCAGTTCGAAAGTAAATGTAATAGTGCGGTGACTAGAGTTCGAACTCACTTAATGCGATGTTTTAATTCAGCACGTAAACCATCATGTTACCGAAACACCCCCAAAATTTATTGGGGTTTATTCAAATTCTGTTCATTTACAAATCAACCGGAAACTTTGAAAAAATATACACACTATTCCATATAGTAGTAATTAACTAAGCGTTTTGCTTAGATGTGGCACAAGGCCATATGAATGGGGCACTCAATGAGACTCAAATTCCCTCGTGAGGGTTTGCTAGTCTAGCTTGTTAACCACTACACCACCTGAGGTGTATAACTTGCAATTCCATATATCCATTTCTCGTTTAAATGATCTCAGATTTTTACAGCATGTTTAGAAACAACTAAAAATTATGTGTTTAACGTTGAAATGCTTTTCTTTGCCAGTTTTCACTGCTGAAAAAAATTTAACATAGAATTTTGAGTTGTTTATATACATCCCGTTAAAATTTAAGACAATTCGTCAAGTTATAAGAATACGAAATGATATCAACTTTTCTGAAGCACAGAGTACATAGGTACGTATTTTAAAAATATAATAGCTAATTATTCCTAAAGCAATAATTTAGAAGTGTCCAACGTGAGAAGGATGGGGTTGTAAAGAGTTTTGATTGGCTAAGAAAAATATGTTTCATCCATCATCTTGTCGTGCTAATATTACAGATTCTCATGATTCTCTCCATTCATCCATCGCTCGTTGTAAATCCTTTAAACGGCATCCAGTGTTCGCACATAGCTGATGAATGTCAGGTTTTACTGGTCGGTTTTCCATGTTTAAGAGCCCTTAGTAAAATGTCACTTTGGAGTTCGTCCTTATTCCCCAGCGGATTCCATCATGTCTTGTTCGGTGTGGTTTATTTGTTTAATGGCATATCAAACTTGGTGGGGTATTTAGCGCCAAAGCCAGATTTGTAGAAGAACAGCAGTGATACTATTTAACCACAAGCTGGGAGGATAAAGGGGTTCTCTACCTTTTTCAAGCATATTTGTCCGAAAGTGAACGTAATAGCACGACTGGAGTTCGAACTCACTTACTTTGTGGCTGCAGTCACCACGGATATGTCCTGTTTGTCTTACTTATTATGTAATTTGAACGGCAATAGATCGAATGAAAGATTATAGTCTCACATAAAAATAAGAAAGAAACGATATCTCTCTGAAACTATTACTGACGCAACCTACGTGGATGATCTTACGCTTCTTGTAAATAAACACGCTTAGGTCGAATCTCATTCAGTATAGCCGTTTTAAAAATCAAGTTTTTTTTTTATCTCTTCGTTTGAGATCTCATTTCTCTTGTTGCCATGCGCTGAGCTCAGGTCATACAGCCAAAATATCTGATATACGAGTCTTACCAGTAATAAAGATTTGATTATAACTCAGCCGGACACAACAATCTGGGCCACTTAGAATAAAGAATTTTTTCAACACCAAATCCCACAAAAGGTGAGACATGTCAGACTGAAAGTAGATCTGCCGGGTTTCTTACTATCCCAAGGTGACATTGCCGATAAGAATAACGGTCATAAAGATGTTTGCTCCTCGTAAAGGTCACAGAAGAAAAGAAAAAAAAAAGAAGAGCTACAATTGTATTTTCTTATCTATGTATTCCAAAATCATCCTAGAACGTCTTGTCAGTAGTTCTTCGTTATCCGCGTTGGATAAAACAATCAGCGGATATCTAAACCGGGGATAGTACTGAACTCTCTAAGGAAGAGATGAAAAGTTCTCGGCCCAACGAAAAGAAAGATTAAAAAAGAGAACACTTCATATATATAAAGAAAGATTCATGGTAATTTTATCAGGGCTGTTTTTTCTCATCAATAGACACCAATCTTATAGACGAAGTTGTTTGATAATGATCTATGCTTCTGTCACAAATGTGACTTGGTATTCTTCCAAGAAAGAAGACACACCAACAGATAAAAAAAATCGTTTATACCTTCGCTTTTAAAATTCAACGTTTAACTTCGTATATATGCTTTTTATTTTAAATAGTGTTTGGTTTTAATTTAACTTATTTGTGCCGCTAATTTCCCACCCCCGCAATTTTTATGGTTTACAATATTAATAACTTATACCCTTTTGACTTTTTCGACACGCCATTTTTATTTCTATCTCCTGGCTTTACATTTTTTGTTTATTTGAACGATTATATTTCGTTTTATCGACATTGTAGAATTCCAGAAATATTCGCCATTTTTTAATTCCAAATAATTAAGTCAACTCGAAAATAACGAAGTCAAAAAAAGAAAAAAATGTGAATTTCTTCTGAATCCTTAAATAACCATTGAATTATAAAAGTCATTCATTAAACACTGAAAATTCCATTAAAATTTGATTATTCCCTCATTTTTTGTGGTCTTTTTTTCAATCAAAGGTAGTGATTTGTGACAATACAAAAGGTCGATGGCGGCCATGTTGTTAATACTTATAATATTAATAACTTATTCCCAATACACTTTTTTTTCTGTCCGCCATTTTTATCTCTATCTGATAGCTTTGCATTCCATTTCAAAGATTTATTTGCTTTTTCTATAAGTTCATGTATTAAGACAACTTGAAAAGAACGAAATCAAAATAAGATATTGTATACCTTTTCGAATTTCTTCTGGATCCTTAAAAATACTTCATATCAATAACCATTTTTACCGATATCTATATCTATATCTATATATACATATATACCTTTAAGAAAAACAAAAACCTGGTCACATTAGGATTATAAATTTATTTCCATCCTGTTATGTTTATTGATATGAATCAATAACATCAAAAATAACAAAACTTCTTCAGATCTAATGGATAAAATAATTACAGTCAGAATAAATAAATAAATTCAGCCTTTACAATTTTTTAGAAAATATTGAGACTCTTCAAAACATAAAATTCCAGATTGTCAATCTCGTAGATTATAATAATGAATTAATTTATATGACTAATTTATAAGATTATTAATTGATATATCATAAATTATTAATTGCATTAATTAATATAATTAATTATATGATTAATTAATATAATCAATAAAAATGTATTATTATAATCATTTAATTTCTTTTCGCTTTTTTTCAAACAAGCGTTAGCTGATTGTCTTTCACGGGAGTCTGAATGATTTCAAGACTCAAATGTCCAGAACTCTGCTTAGTATCTGGCTGATCTTAACGCTGTAGTTTGGATGGTCTCGATTATTCCTCCAGTTTCCAACTCTTCCTTCTTCTTTCTGAGACTTTGGAAACCGTCCCGAAAACACCATTTACAATGGGTATTACCATTACTCCTATGTTCAATGGCAAGTCGGCTGACTGCATCTCTGCTGAAGGGTAAGACTCCCCCAGTTAGTGTCCTGGATATGAGTCTAAACCAACTGATGGTGAAGCTGCAGTAATGCTGGATCTGTAGGGATTGCGGGATACCTCTTTATTGCCATCGCTCCCAGATTGACTATGGCTCGGGCTGGTAAGTACTTATGCTAAACCGAATAGTTTGAAATACAAATGTTTGTTTTACATTTAACTGAGTGTAAATAAATGACAGCTTAGTTGTCAAATCGAGCAACTTGAAAGCATATAACTATATGCAAACAAATAACTAAAAAATATATATTTATTTGTATTAGATAGAAACAAAAATGAAGTTATTAAATGGTGAAAAATAAGATCAGGCTCGTTTAAAAAATGTTTAG
>OY757939.1:25462822-25510322 GCA_963585895.1 Sepioteuthis lessoniana
GGAAACAACAAATACAGCCTCCACAACACGTCAAATAGGAATGGGCAACATCTAACAGATTTCATGATAGAAAATAGATTAGCATGCCTCAATACAAACTACCAAAAAAGAGAGGGCAAACTATGGACATACACGTACGCAAACAATACTAAAGCTCAGATAGACTACGTCCTTATAAACAAGAAATGGAAGAATAGTGCATTGAATTGCGAGGCATACTCCTCTTTTGAGGGTGTGTCCACCGATCACCGAATAGTCACGGCGAAAATACGGTTAAGCCTACGAAAAAACGACAAACGAACAGCGACCACCAAACACTATGACTGGGCCCTATTAAACAACAAAGATGTAAGAGATAAATACGAATTAGAATTAAGAAACAGATTCGAAACACTACAAGAAAAGACGGAAAAAAGTACACCAAACGACGAATACGAAAATTTCGTCAATGCACACCTTGAGGCAGCAGCAAAATACATTCCAACAAATATTAAAACTAAATATAGAGTCCCATGGGAAACTTTAGCGGTGAGAGAAAAACGTGCACTAGTGAAAACAGCCTCCAAAAACTATCGAAAAAACCCAACAAACACAAATGCCTTAAAACTAAAAACGGCACAATATCAATTAGCAGGCATATATATAAAGGAACAGACAGAATACATTCAAAATCAGATAGATAAGATTAGAGACTCGGTGGAAGATAGACAATCTAGAATTGCCTGGCAAAAAATAAACGAAGTGAGCAGAAGAAAGAACACGGCCAAAGCAAAACTTAAAGCAGCAAACCAACAAGAAAGAATAAAACTGTGGAAACAGCACTTCGAAAACTTACTTGGAAACCCACCAAAAATAACGCCTGAACCAATCACCAGAATAATTAGCAAACAATTAGACATTAAACTTGGACCGTTCACACAAGAAGAACTCGACTCGGTTCTCAGAAAAATTAAAAATAGAAAAGCTGCAGGACTGGACGAAATTCCCCCGGAAGTATGGAAGACCAGACAATTCGACGACATACTGCTCCGACACTGCAACGCAGTATACAATCAAAATCCGATAGATAGATGGACGAAGGGATGCATACTCCCCTTCCCTAAAAAGGGGGACCTCGGATTAGCCAAAAACTACCGAGGCCTAACACTTACATCCATAGCTGCCAAAATCTACAATGCCCTACTACGAAACAGAATAGAACCCAAAATCGACAACATACTTAGAAAAAACCAAAATGGCTTCCGAAGAAATAGATCTACGACCTCACAAATATTAACCATCCGCAGAATCCTTGAAGGTGTACGGGCAAAGAACCTACAAGCGACATTAATATTTGTCGACTTTACCAAGGCTTTCGACTCCATTCACAGAGGAAAGATGGAACAAATCCTACTAGCGTACGGCATACCTAAAGAAACCGTAGCGGCAATAACGATTCTCTATAGAAACACTAAAGTAAAAGTACGATCACCAGATGGAGACACAGAATACTTCGACATAGTAGCAGGAGTACTACAAGGAGACACGCTGGCTCCGTATCTCTTTATCATTTGTCTAGACTACGTACTTAGAACATCGATTGACAAAATCAAAGAGAATGGCTTCGAACTGACGAAGAAAAGAAGCAGAAGATACCCCGCAACAACAATTACCGACGCCGACTACGCCGATGACATAGCGATACTGGCAAATACACCTGACCAAGCCGAAACACTTCTGCATAGTTTGGAACGAGCAGCAGCAAGCATAGGCCTCCATGTTAATGCACATAAAACGGAATATATGGGCTATAACCAAACGGGGGACATCTCCACTCTAGAAGGAACCCCTCTTAAACTAGTAGACAAATTCACGTACCTAGGAAGCAGCGTCGAATCAACCGAAAAGGACATCGAAACGAGGTTAACGAAAGCATGGACAGCTATCAATAGGCTATCGACTATATGGAAGTCAGACCTAACCGATAAAATGAAACGCAGTTTCTTCCAGGCAGCGGTCACATCGATACTGCTATATGGATGCACTACATGGACGCTAACAAAACGGCTGGAGAAGAAACTAGATGGCAATTACACAAGAATGCTGCGTGCAATCCTCAACAAGTCCTGGCGGCAACACCCAACAAGACACCAACTGTACGGCCACCTGCCCCCTATCACGAAAACTATTCAAGTTAGGCGAACCAGACATGCAGGACATTGCTGGAGAAGCAGAGATGAACTCATAAGAGATGTACTCTTATGGATCCCCACACACGGCCGCGCAAAAGCAGGACGACCAGCACGAACGTACATTCAGCAGCTATGTGAGGATACAGGTTGTTGTCCTGAAGACCTGCCTAGGGCGATGAACGATAGGGAAGAGTGGAGAAAGAGGGTCAGGGATATCCGTGCTGCCAGCACGATATGATGATGATGATGATATATATATATATATATGTATATATATAAAGAGAATTTGGCATTAAATAACCTACAATGATTGATATGCCATAAAACCCAACCAAACCAAATCACATATATTTAATATATATGTATAAAAAGGATTTGGCATTAAATAACCGACAATGATTGATATGTCATAAACACCAAACAAAACCTAAACTTATCAAATACAATTCTTATGACGACGTACTAAATACAATAGTTGATATGCCATAAAGAAACAATCTAACAAAATCATATATTCCAGATGATTCTTATTTCTCTAGCAAGGTCCTGGTACTCGTCTCTCTTTTCGCTTTCTGTCATTTTTATTTTGCCGTCCGCCGGAAAGTCAAAGTCCATTATTCGACAAGTTCTCTTTTGTTTTTTGTTAATTATCACTAGGTTTGGTCTTCTGATCTTTCGCTGGAGTTTGACTGACAAACAAGTCTACCCAAGTCTCCAGGACTATTCTCAGTATTCTGTACGACCTCAATAATGCTGTTTCCAAGGCCTCAAGTCTTTTTAAAAAACCTTTTTGGATCTTTCCAAGTGCACCGATTACAATTGGTATCACCGTCACCTTCATGTTCCCTAGCTTTTTTACTTCTCAGGCAAGACCAAAGTATGTGTCTCTTTTATCGCTTTGTTTGATTCTTCACTCTTCGGTCGGTCTGGAAAGCAAAGTCCACTATTCGGCAGGTTCTCTTTTTATTTTGTGAACTATTACAAAGTCTGGTCTTGTAGATGGGATTAGGTAACCTTTTTGTATCTCAAAATCCCAGAAAATTATATTCGTTTTATTCTCCAGGACAGATTCTGGTTTGTGTATATACCATTAAGCAGTGGGGTCAAATTTGATTTTCTTGCACAATTCCCAGTGGATCACCTTCTCCACCCAGTAATGTCTCGCATTGTACTCTTTTGGTGCTAGTTTGCTGTATTTGCTTATTATGGGATTAATCCTTTCATCTCTATCATCATATAACCAACACTTCCTATTCTGTTGCGTCTTATCTATTTTAGCCTCAATATAGTTGGTTTGTATCGGGTTCTTTTGAGGTGCTATATAGAACAGATTCAGTTTCTCTCTTAAAGTTTCCTTTCTGTAGCCTTGTCCAAGTCTTTTTGTGAGATTTCGCTTGTTTGTCGCTTGAAATATCCATACAGTTGTTTTTCTTCCTATTTCGGTTTTCTAATTGTTATTATGCTGTCTGTGCTGATTCTAATAGCTATAATTAATTAGTATTTCTTTGTTCATTTTTATGTTGTCATCGGGTCTTTGTATTGATGCATCAACTTTATCTTCAATGTTGGCAAGTCTTTTTTCTCCTTTTCTTGACATTGTTGAGCATCAGCGTCCTGGAGACATTCCTTGCAAGCCAAGAATTTAGTGGCCCAAGGGTAATATAGCTACCTGGACAAACCTAGACCAGGAGCTTTCTTTTTACTCACTACCCATCTTGAGGGCCCCATTGATCAACAAATAACATCTTTCAGCAGAATTATATTTGACGTTTGTCTCGAGTGCTTTTGTGCAGTAACGCATAAAAAAGATAAAACTGAAGGAAAACGAACCGAATAGATGACGGATATAGAAAGGATTTCAACATGAATGATATCCACGCGGAACCACCTTTCCCGTGTGATTACGCAAAATCAAGAAACGGTTGCTATGCCATCAACGGCCGTAAGTAAACGCGTTTTTAAATCACAAACTGCACTAAAATGAAGATGAACGAACGTCCAATGTAATGTTGCTTTTAGTTGATCTGGTGTATATATAAATATATATATTTCTTTTAAATACCCTGTCCGGTGGCAAAAGCTGCTTGGTAGCGCCAGGAGTGGCAGTACAGCCATGAGTTTCCGAAACTGTGTTATCACCATGGTAAGCGGTTGATGAGGACAGAGTATCGCACGTGCTTTCACACGTTGTATGATGAAAATTCAATGTTGGCAAGTCTTTTTCCTCCTTTTCTTGACACGAATCGTGTATCTATGTCATCTCTCGTATATAAGGACTTATGCATCAGCATTAATCTTCTTGTCCTCTGGTCAATTTGTATGTGTTCTTCCCTCGTTTATTTTAAGAATGGTCTCAAATATCTTACAAGGAAAGCAGCCCATGTCTTTTTCCATTTGATAAGATTTCAGCTGCATAGCTTAGGTTCGATTCTCTTATTTCATTTTTTTCTTTCATGTCCCCTTGTTTGGTGGTGTCCACTTCCAACATTCCCAAGTACTTGTGCGTTTCCTTTTCTCCGAGCATTCTGATTGTTTCTTGATTTGGCTGTTCTATTCGTTCTGTTATCTACCTTCACATTGTAAGTATGGCATATTTTCCTATGTTAAATTCCATTCCTTTATCCTGATTATGTATCTTTATTGTCTATATTAGAGTCTCCAATTCTTTTTTTCTTTTTTTGCAGCAAGTTTGACGTCGTCCATGTACATTTGGTGTTTGGTGTTTTCTCGTGACTTAGTAATTTTTTAGCCTCCTGTGCATTTCCTAAGCATATGAGTGAGTGGCATGATCACTATTACAAATAGTAATGGTTAAACTGGATCTCCCAGGAAAATACCATTCAGGATTTCTACCGCAGGTAAAGATTTTTCCTCCTGTAATCAATTCCACAATTCATTTTTTCATTATGAACTTTATAACATTGTAGGGTATTTTGTGCTTTTTAAAATCTCTCTTTTATCCAAATGTGCTGGGCCATATCGTAGGCCTTCTTGTGGTCAATCTACGGCATTGCAACATTTTTCCGTCTTGTTCTGCTCTCCTTGAGGATGTGTTGATCAATGTAACACATCACTCAATAAGTCCTTGGCCTGATATATAGATGGCACCACTAAAAATATCCATATGCTTTTTAAAAAGTACTAACCTTCAAATGGCATGAGTCGAAATTTTAGCTCAATCGGATTATTAGTTTACAAATTACAGTTATTTATAGGCTTAGTGGTTGAGTGTTCGCCAATGGCTTGGGAAACCGGGGTTCAATCCCAAGTCGAGTCATACCCAAAACTCAAAAAGTGGTACTTGATACCTCCTTGCTTGACACTCAGCATTATAAGGTACGTTCTAAGGGTAAAGTAGAGCAATCCAGGGAAAGGAGTAAGACTTTCCCCTACATCCTGGTGTAGTAGCTATTGAAAAGGGAGCTTTCGGGTAGCCCTCGACAACGGTTGAGTCATACCAAAGACCCAAAAAATGGTACTTGATGCCTCTTTGCTTAACACTCAGCGTTATAAGATAGGGATCAAGGGTAGTGGAGCAACCAGGGAAAGAGTAGTGCCTTCCCCTACACCTTGGTGTTGTAGCTATCGAAAAGGGAGCCTTCGGGTCACCCTCGACTAAGGTCACCAACTTTACTTACTTACTTAATGTTGCAAATGAGTAGAGTGTTCGCCAATGGTCTGTGAGACCCGGGTTCAAGCACTGGTCGTGAAATACCAACGACTCAAAAAAGGGCACTTGATCCCGCCTTGCTTAACACTCAGTATTATTAGGCTAGGATCAAGGGTAAAGTAGAGAAATCCAGGGAAAAGAGTATCGTCCTCTCCTACATTTTGGTGTAGTTGCTATCAAAAAGGGAGCCTTCAGGTCACCCTCGACTGAGGTCGCCAATTTTACTTAGTTTTACTGTTGCAAATTTTCGAAACAATGGAAAAATCTGAAGTTCGTGTGTGGATAAAGCACTGCTTTCTGAAGGGGAAACATACTGTTCAAGCAAAGCAATGGGTTGATAAGTGCTATTTAGACTCTGCTCTGTCGGAAACAACAGTTAAGAGGTGGTACATACAGACACAAATGATGATAAACACTCAGGTCACCCAAATTCAGCAGTTGTCCGGGAAAACACCAAAAAACTCCACCAACTCGTTTTGCTCGATCGTAAATTGAACTTGCGTGAGATAGCAGAGGATTTGATGATATCAGAGGGTAGTATATTCACCATTTTAAATGAAAATTTGTCAATGAGAAAGCTGTATTTAAAGGGGGTCCCGATTTTGCTCAAAGTCGATCAAAAACAACAAAGCGTCGACGATTCAGAGTGTTGTTTGCAACTGTTTTAACACAACAAGAAGGAGGTTTTGCGAAAAATATGTGACAATGGATGAAACATGGATAAACCACTTCACTCCAGAATAAAATCGGCAATCAGCTTAGTGGACAGCAGCAGGTGAAAGCCGTCCTAAGTGACCAAAGACGCAAGCATTAGCAGGAAAGGTTTTGGCCCCCATATTTTGAGATGCGCAGGGTATTTTGTTCATCGACTACCTTGAGAAAAGAAGTACCATCAATAGCGATTATTATATAGCATTATTGGTGCGTTTAAAGAAAGAAATCGCCCCAAAACGACCATAAAGGAAGTGCTCTTTCACCAAGACAATGCACAGTGTCACAAATCGATTGCAATGATAGTAAAACTACATGAACTGTACTTCGAATTGCTTTCGCATTCACCCTGTTCTCCAGATATTTGGCTCCAATGAAGAAAGGCAATCGGAAACTGAGGCATATTTTGAGGCTAAAGACAAATCGTTCCACGAAAAAAGCATCGAATTGTTAGAGAAGCGTTGGAATCAGTCTAGGAGACTATGTTGATGAATAAAGTCGAATTTTCCGTAAAAGTTATTTTTTATTAGTTAGACCTGGGACTTATTGAGTGATGTGTTACAGTTGATCATCTGTTCTGTTTATTCCCTTGTAGCAGGTTTTTTTTCTTCGGTAAACAGTCTGCGGTTATCTAGCGAGTAACAGATCCCCTAACTAATCTGCACTCTTAGTATTTTCTACATCATAGGAAGACACGTTATTGGTCTATAGTTGCTGGGGGCGGTTTCTCTTTTGGGAGTCGTTTTGGATTCAGTGGTCTTTCTTTTAGCTATCTAATCGGGGAAATTTGTTTCTATTAAGCTTCTACTCATTTCAACAGCCAGTCTTTCGTGGATAGACGTGAATTTTAAAAACCAGAAACCCTGTATGTCATCATGGCCAGGCGTTTTCCAAATCGGTAATTATTTGAGAGTTGCTCAGAGCAATTCCAAGTGAATTATTGCTTGGGGGCGTTCTTCAAGTCTTCGTAACTCTTTTTCCATGTTATTTATCTATTCAGCATTTCTGTTATGTTCTTTTTGTTTAAATATTTTCTCCAAAATTATTTTGCTTCTTTTGCATACGGTTGTTGATATTTTCCGGCATTCTTCTACAAGTTGTTGGAAAATTTTCTTTTGTTTTTATGATACACTTTTGAGAGTTTTTCATACCTAAGTTAGTCGATGGTTTCTCACTGTAGTTTGAGTGACAACAAGTTTCCTCCATTCTCCAAGATTCTTCTCAATATGCTGCCCCATCTCAACAATGCTGTAGTTTGGATTGTTTCTTCTCGTCCTCTAATTTCCAAGTTCCCCAGTCCTTATACCAATCCTTTGGTGACTGTAACAAAAGCACCAATTGCAATTGGTATCACCGTGAGTTTTATGTTCTATAATTTTTTCAGTTTTCTAGCAAGGTCCAGGTATTTATCTTTCTTTTTGCTTGCTTTCAATTTTACTTTGTGATCTACCGGGACTACGAAGTCCATAATTCAGCAGTCACAGCCTTTATAAAGAAAAACAAAACAAAAAAAAAAAAACCCAAGAAAACTGCATGGTGCGGAAAAGCTTCTTTTCTTAGAAAAGTACTATCAATAGAACCAAAAATATCTCCGAAAAGAAGCAGAAAAAAAAAAAAAAACACATACATACGGGGAGTCCCAGTAACATAATTGATAATAATGTCGTAGCAAGTGAGTTCAAGCTATTTGGTTTTTTGTTTGTTTGTTTTGGTTTCTTGGCATATCAACCTTTGTAGGGTATTTAATGCCAAATTCATTTTTATACAAATAATCAGTTCTATTTCAAAGTATTCAGTTTAGCATAAGTACGCAGTTTAAATACCAAAAGGGTTCAATTTCAAGCAATACTATTTAGTTCAAATAATTTAGTTTAGCGTAACTCCCACTTCAAAGTCAAAAACAGTTCTATTTCAAACAATTCAATTTAGCATGAGTTCATAGTTTAAATGTCAAAACAGTTCTACTTCAAGTAATTTAGTTTAGCATAAGAACGAAGTGTACACGGCAAAACAGTCCTATTTCAAGCAATTCAGTTTAGAATAAGTACCTAGTATAGTTCTAGATAACCCATTGATAGGACCCTATCAAGTGCTATACACAAAGTTAAAGGTAAAAACAGTTTTATTTCAAATAATTCAGTTTAGTATTAGTACGTAGTTTAAATGTCAAAGCAGTTCTATTTCATGCCCAGTCGGTTGGAGCAGTAGAATACACCGACTGCTTCTCTGCAGAGGGATAATATCCCCAACGAGTGTCTTGGGTATGACACGAAATATTCTGATAATGAGGCTCCAGTAATGCTGAAGCTTTGGGGAATGCGGAGTACCCATTTATTGCCATCGCTCATTTGTTCAACCTGGCCCAGAGTGGTAGCGCCTGATAGGGTCCTATCTATGTGTCAAATAAAAATAAACTGCGTACTTATGCTAAAACGAATTGCTTGAAATAGAACTGTTTTGATATTTAAACTACATACGTACGCTAAACTGAATTGATTGAAATGGAACTGTTTTTGTATACTAAACTGAATTGTTTGAATTATAACTGTTTGAATAAACTAAATTGTTTGAAATAGAAATGTTTTTGACAATTAAATTGTATACTTCTGCTAACCTGAATTGTTTGAAATAGAACTGTTTATTTATATAAAAATGGATTTGGCATTAAATGACCTACAAATATTGATATGCCATAAACCCAACAAACAAACAAACAAGCAAAGTTATATTTCAAACAATTTAGTTTAGCATGAGAACGCAGTTTAAATATCAAATCTGTCACATCTCAATACACACAGTTTTGTTCTATTTGGTCCATTGATAGAACCCTATCAAGTGCTAACACTCCTGGGAGCGATGGCAATGCAGGTGTGTTCTCTGTATTTACCAAAGCTCCAGTATTACTGGGACCTCACTGTCAGATTGTTTAGCGTCATATCCAGGACACTTCTTGAGAGGAAGTCTTACTCCTCTGCAGAGAAGCAGTTGGTGTATTCTACTGTTCAGACGAATGAGCAAGAGCTATTACGATCACTTAACGGGTTCATACCTTGGGAAAGGTATGAACCCCTTTATCCTCCAAAGATATTATTTAAATAGGACTAATACTATTTTACAAAGATGGCTTTGGCTTTAAATAACCAACGAAGGTTGATACACACGAATCCATAATGTGATAGAATGCATAAAATCACTCTTTCCCTCTTGGGTAAAGACTCGGTGAAGGATTTTAAGTAAAGCTGAAAATTAATTTAATAATAATGTTTCGATGGTATAATGTTTCACCAAGAAACACACATGAACACACAGACATACACAAACGCACACACACACACACACACACACACACACACACACACACACACACGAGCCATTGTAGGTTATTTAATGCCAAATCCTGTTTTTATATATTTATGAAATACAGGATTTGTAAGCACTTTCTGCCGATACACACGGTTAGATAATCAGTTTTATTTCGAACAATTCCATTAAGCAAATGACATTCGTTTGCACACAATTTAATTTCAAACAGTTCTATTTGACCCATAGACCAGACCCTATCAAATGCTACCACTCTGGGACGGAGTGGACCTGGGAGTGATAGCAATTAAGGGGTACTCCGCCTTCCCCAAAGCTCCAGCATTGCTGGAGCCTCACCATCAGATTGTTTAGTGTCATATCCAGGACACACTTTGGTAGGGGTCTTACTCCTCTGCAAAGTTGGAGTCGGTGTATTTTACCGCCCCAACCAACTGAGCTTATACATATTGAGGAATGTAGAGTATTCCTTCATTGTCATTACTCCCATGTCAACTATGATCAGGATTTTTCGTACTTATAAGGGTTTCATCAATGGGTCAAATACAATTGTTCAATCGTTTACACAGGATTTTAGTTTTTTGAAACGATTCATCTGTCAGTGAATCGTCAACGGTACTTCGAAATACTTGATAAACAGATTTATTAGTGTTACATAGGAATACTTGAAACTGCTTAACTGTGTGAAAGAAGATATCAACAATGTATATAAACAGGAATTAGCATTAAGGACTGATATCATGTAAAACTCCAATCAACCAAAAAACCAATAAACAGACACACACGTGTGTGTTTGATTTGCCTGGTTTCTTTCTTTAATGACATGTCAAACTTCGAGGGTTGTTTTTAATGACAAAGCTATACTTATTGACTGTATTGATACAATTTAATCCATACCTCGAGGAATAGGGGGATTTATACATTTCCCAAGACTATTAGTTTGAAAGTGAATTGGACGACTGGAGTTCGAACTTGTTTAAATCATGTGGATGGAGGTACATAACCGGCTCATTGGACTCACGGCTAGAGTTTTCGCTAATGGCCTGGGAAATCAGGGTTCAATCCCAGGCCGATTCATACCAACGAGTAAACAAATTGTACTAGATACCTTCTTGTTTAACACTCAGCATTATAAGGTAAGTATCAAGGGTAAAGTGGAGCATTCCGGGGGAAGGAATAGCGCTCTTCCTTACACCTCTGTGTAGTAACTACTGAAAAGAGAGCCTTCGAGTCGCCCTTGACATCAGTCACCAACTTTATATATATATATATATATATATATATAAAAATAAAGTTGGTGACTGATACATATATATATATATCATCATCATCATATCGCGCTGGTAGCACGGATATCCCTGACCCTCTAGCCACTCCTCCCTAGGTAGGTCTTCAGGACAGCATCCCGTATCCTCACATAGCTGCTGAATGTATGTTCGTGCTGGTCGACCTGCTTTTGCACGGCCATGTGTGGGGGTCCATAAGAGTACATCACTTATGAGTTCGTCCCTGCTTCTCCAGCAGTGTCCTGCATGCCTGGTTCGTCTAACTTGAATAGTTTTCGTGATAGGAGGCAGGTGGCCGTACAGTTGGAGTCTTGTGGGGTGTTGCCGCCAGGACTTGTTTAAGATTGCACGTAGCATTCTTGTGTAATTGCCGTCTAGCTTCTTTTCATGTGCTATAATCAAACGGGGGACATCTCCACTCTAGAAGGAACCCCTCTTAAACTAGTTGACAAATTCACATACCTAGGAAGCAGCGTCGAATCAACCGAAAAGGACATCGAAACCAGGTTAACGAAAGCATGGATAGCTATCAATAGGCTATCGATTATATGGAAATCAGACTTAACCGATAAAATGAAACGCAGTTTCTTCCAGGCAGCGGTCACATCGATACTGCTATATGGCTGCACTACATGGACGCTAACAAAACGGCTGGAGAAGATATATATTTATATATATATATATATATATATATATATATATATATATATATATATATATATATATATACATGGAGTAGTCTATAGTGCAAGAATTAGCACACAGAAATTAAGTCTGATTTGTTCCCAAGATTCATGGTTGAAAGGGAGAGCAAGGTCTTTTTAGGAGAGCTCAGTGTTGTTGTGTAACGGTATATTTCATTGGCTGCTAGGAATATTTTCCAGCAGGCCAACTCCTGGCCTCGTTTCTCATTCCATGTCGTGTCGATAAAATGTTTTACTTAGTGCAGTGAACCGTCTTATTGATATAACCGGTGTGAACGGTGTCTAATCAAGTAAGGCCGTCTTTCTTTCTCCGTGGTACCGAACGGTATTTTTTGAAGATAAATTCTAGAGACTCCAGTTAAAAAGAAAAGGGACGGATTATCACTCTCTGTGGCCCTAGGATAAAAGAAAATAAAATTTGAAGCTCTTCCCAAAAGATTCTGTTTTTATATTAAAGTTAATGATAATTGACTGGCAAGTGTTAAAGAATAAAAGCTAATGATAAAAAATATATTTTTAAAAAATGACACTCCGAGTGTGTGCGACCTTAAGTCCAGCACTGAGGCTTGTAGTTCAGTACAACAACTTTTATTGGTACTCTCTTTAATATTATAATTATCTTATAACTAGATTTATTTTGCCCTGTCACCGACTGCTTCTCTGCGGTGGGATGAACCCCTTCACCAACGAGTGTCCTGGGTATGAAACTATATCTGATAGTGAGGTATCAGTAATGGGAAATGCGGAGTACCCCTTCATTGCTCCCAGCTCCACTCTAGCTCGGTGTGGCGGCACCTGACAGGTTCCTATCTATGGGTCAAATAGAACTAAACTGTACTTACGTTAAACCGAATTGTTTAAAATAGAAGTGTTTTGACATTTAAACTGCGTATTTATGCTAAACTTAATTTCTTGAAATGAAACTGTTTTTTTATGCTAAACTGAATTGTTTGAAATAAAACTGTTTTGACTTTTAAGTTTGTGTAAACAAAAACTATACTTATACTAAACTGAGCTGTTTGAATTAGAACTGTTTCATTAAACTGAATAGCTTGACATAGAATTGTTTTTACAAGTAAACAGTGTACTTATGCTAAACCAAATTGTTTGAAATAGAACTCTTTATCATTATAAAACTGGATTTAATTTATTGCCAAAGCTATCCTTTTAGAAGAGCAGTTATGATGCTATTTGACCCATAGCCGTGAGGATAAGAGGGTTCATGCCTTTCCCAGGGGTATTTGTTTCTAAGTGAACGTTATAGCCTGACTGGAGTTTGAACTCACTTACTACGATCCCACAGTCTATCGCTTTAACCACGAGGATATCCCTCCTTTTTTTTATTATTACTTTTACTCCAGCTTATCATTGTTGCTTTTTATCCCTACACGCTGGAATGAAACATTCTTACTTATTACTATTTATTTTACTACTAGTTTTATTCCATTTTATTTTTCTGGCTTCTTATCATAACACTCTGGGTCATAGACTCTCCAATATTTTATTTCTTGTATTATTCCATCTTATTTTTGCCTTTGTATCAAAACACTCTGAGTTGAAGATATACCCTTATTTATTACTCTCATTTGATATCTTTTAGATAGATTTATCTAATAGATACTTGTAGCGTAACGGTTATCATCGTAAAATGGACTAGGCGAAGTGATTTTAAAACCTGGACACGCCTGCTTCTTGTCAGGATAATGTTTTTCGGAAAATATGGATCGCTCTCTTGTCAAACCCACAAAAATCCATGAGTAAATAGCAGAGTAGCCTGAGAACTTTAGCCTTCGTAAGACAACTAATGTACGAAAAGAAAACAAACAACTTTTAAATTCAAAACCTGAGGAATGTTGTTCAAGAAGATCTGTGACTCAATTTTACACCATTCTTCTGTTACCAGATCATCCAATAAGTCTCCTACGCAATCTTTCACCATAATAAACAAACCATTTGCTTTGCAGTTCTGAACTTTGACAGAATTATCGCGCACTTGAATACGATCTTCGTCCACAAACTAGAACCGAATTTACTAGTTATAATGTTGGTTGCTTTTTATTACGGTATACTTGGTCGATATAATCTTTAGTATTACTATCACTACATTGCTGTATTTAATCCCTGTTATTGTTTGGAAAGTGCTCGTAGCGTAACGGTTATCGCCTTTGGAAGTAAACTTTGTTACCCGAGTTAGAAACCTGGATGAGACAGTTTGCATTTCACATTGCGCTAATAACCTTGGGAAAGGCATGAATCCAACTAATTTCACTCCAGCAATGGGTAAATAGTTAAGCAGATTGCACTCTTTAACCTGGATATGGCAACCGGTCTAGACGAGGGAAAACACTAAATTCAAACCAGTTGTTTATTTGGAGTGGGATGGGCTGTGCCAGGTTATTTCTGCTCAATTAGTGTTTCCATAACCAAATGAGTTCAAGAGTCCATTGGAAATGGATATTTCATATTATTACGCATTAAATCCACACATTCATCATTTGCATTTTATCGTGAGTTTTATTTTATCTTATTTTTGTTACGTTTTATCACAACACCCAGATTTCATAAACTTTTTATTACTATGTTTCATAACAATCCTGTACATTTTCATGATTTTCCAAACAACTCAAAATAGTTCTTTCTTTTTTATGCCCGTATATTTCACGAGTAATATTTACCAAAAATGAAATATAGAAAGGAAATATTTGTGGGTGTGACAAACAATTATCCACACTAAAATATTTGGGTGATTAAAAACTTTTGCGACACCTGAAATGGTAAGAAAAATATATTGGTTAAATAGTTCATGTTATTTGAGGACTATCTGTTCAATCCTCGGTGCAGGTACTGAAAGTCATACTGAAATTCAGTGGAGAGGAAAAAAAGTTTTTTTTATATATATCCTCTCGCCCACTCTCAGTTATAAATTAATTGTAGGGCAGATTGAACTCTCTAAGTTTGGTATGGTAACCAGTCTAGGAGAAGCAAACTAAAAACACAAAAGAAGGTGCTGGTGTTCCTAAGGCAGTCTCTAACGTTATAAATCATTTGTAGGGCAGGATGAACCCTCAAACTTTAGTAAGGTAACCAGTCTAGGAGAAGCAAACTAAAAACCCAAAAGAAGGTACTGGTGTTCCTAAGGCTGTATAACATTGTATTCAACCTCATTCTGACGATTCTCACGGTGAATCAAATCCAGTGATACCTCGAGATACAAAGTTAATTCGTTCCGGCGGGGATTTCCTTCCTTGGAATTTTCGTATTATCGAATAAGGTTTACCCTATAATTGGCGTAATTCGCTCCACCCCCCAAAAGCATTCGTATAAAGTGTAAATATCATATCCACCCGAAGAAATATGTTTGTTAATGACGACATCGTCATTTACATGAACGTCCCAAAAGATAAGAGCACAACAAAGCGTTCACGTGGTACTACTAAATGAATTCTTGGAGGATCACTGTCGGGCAGCACTTTCGATTTTCGTTTTCGTAGTTTGAATATTTTTTCGTTAAAAGAGCGGAAAATATTTTCGAAGTTCGTTTCGTATTCTCAATCTGTCGTATAACGAGTTTTTTGCAATTCTAGATTCCACTGTATCAGGTGTTAGACCATGCTGTCTTAACCATGGATAAACATAGATGTTATACTGAATGAAAAACCTGATACATGGACAACTGCTAGTATTTCGTAGAATCTTGCTCAGGCCTGTGGCAACATCCAGATGCAGATTCAGGGGTTCACGGATGCTATAATAATCTTGTTTGAGGGGGTATTTTTTGTTTTTGTTATATCACAGTCTTCGGCCGATATTTGACTCAAATTTCACGCTATGAGTTAACGAAATTATAAAGCGATATGATAAACAAATATTTTTACAGCATTGGTTGACTCAGATTTTCTTGGCAGGAGTATATTCATGGAATCTACCATCCTTTGAATGGGCATTTTCATTTTTGTTCTATTTATCTATCTCATTTTTTTCCTTCTTTTTCATCTTATCTTCAAAGAAACCGCGGCCTTTCAAGTTTTCTTGTCTGATAACTTCCAGGTCAGTGCTGTACTATCTATGAGCTAATCAATGGCCAACTGCATTGTATAAATTGGCGATTCTTTAATTCTAAATGTTTTATCGCATAACATTTCTTTTTACGTAAAATATAAACGAAAAGAGAACCAATGTCAATTCTATGCATTGAGCCTAGAATATGCTGACTGTACCCCTGTAGAGGGGTAAGCCCCCCCCGGCCAATAAAAAGAAATTGTATCTGTTGTTGAGACTTAATTCTTGAGATCTGAAGAAGGTGGACTACTTCTTCATTGCTATTACTCCCTGTTCCACTTCGACCCTGAGGGATAGTATCTGTTAGGGTCCCATCAATAGGTCTAATAGAACTGTTTGAAAATTACTGTAATTCTGTTTAGTTATTGATGTTGAGATTTCGTTGTATTCGTCTGATTCTGTTTTGTTTTTTTATTATTTCTTCCAGGACATTGGCTTCCAATTTTGTTTCGGAAATGTTTTATTCACAGAATTTTGTGGTGTCTTTCATAAAATCAAGCGTGAATTTTTTGTGTTTCTCGTTATTAGTGTGATTGAATGATGTGGATCTTTCTCAAAGTTGGTTGCAATTCCTCTGTTTAGTATACCAGGTTGGGTTGATATGATACATGTCACGAGGTTGTGAAAATATGATACATATTATGAGGTTGTCTAGATATGATATTTGTAACTAGGATGTGTAGATATGACTAATAATTATAATTTGTGATTTTATGACTAATGTGTAGATATGACTAATAATTATAATTTGTGACTAATTTTATGACTAATGTGTAGATATGACTAATAATTATAATTTGTGATTTTATGACTAATGTGTAGATATGACTAATAATTATAATTTGTGATTTTAACAATTGAATCTCTGTGTTAGAAACTTTGTTCATATGTTGGTTCTGTTGAACTTTCGTTGTTTGAGGTGGCCATCTTGAGTATTGTTTTCTATGTTCTTTTTCTTTGCTGTGCTTCCATAATTGCTTCGATGAACAGAATTGCTTATACAAATAGAAATGCTTCCTTCTAATTACTTATTCTAATGAACTAGTTCTGACATTTGATTATCGTCAGAAGAAAATATTGTGTAGAAAAAACATTTGGATATATATATATATATATATATATATATATATATATATATATATATATATATATATATATTTGATTAAAGTATGAGGTTTTATCAGATAGATATGTTGTATAAAGAAAACAGAAAGAAAAACACATAAAAATAGATGAGAAAAAAAATTATTTCTAAAATATTAATTAGTTCCACCAACGCGTTTTGACATGAATTACTTAAGATATGAAATTACGAAAATTTTAGGTAAAAATTGTTTTTTGTCAACTTCAGGGTGAGAATTATAAATTCAAAATAGCGGTTTGAACGAATACACAAAAAATATTCGAAAAAATATTCGAAAATATTACGTCATGAAACGTAAATTTTTAAACAAGTTAAGGAGAAACGCAGCCTCTATAAAAAAGTCGGTTTGTATTGGTGGAGAATGAAAGAAGGAAGAAATCAAGGGAAGAAGGAAGAAAGAAGAAACAAAGGGAGAAAAGCGTAAAAGTTCTTTTATACAACATATTTAGATATATATAGTTAGGATCGAGTAGACATAGAATCAAGCGGTATCCTAACTTAGATATATTTTGGTTCGATCACTTTGGACTGCTATCGATAGGTAATCGATTATATAGAAGCCTGATCTATATGATAACATAAAACGGGATTTCTACCAAGCTATGCCAATAGATAGATATTTTTTTTCATCATACAACGTGTGGAAGCACGTGCGATACCCTAGCCTCATCAGCCGCCAACAGGGTGATAACACAGTTTCGGTAGCTCAAGGCGGTACTGCCACTCCTGGCGCTACCGAGCAGCTTTTGCCACCGGATAGGGTATTTAAAAAAAAAATCTATGTATACACAAGATCAACTAAAAGCGGACATTACATTAGACGTTCGTTCATCTTCATTTTGGTGCAGTTTGTGATTTAAAAAAGCGTTTACTTACGGCCGTTAGATGTCATAGCAACCGTTTCTTGATTTTGCGTAATTACACGAGAATGGTGGTCCCACGTGTATAACATTCGTGTTGAAATCCTTTCTATATCCGTTATCTTTTCGATTCGTTTTCTTTCATTTATGCGTTACTGCCCAAAAGCACTCGAGACAAACGTTATATATAATTCCGCTAAAAGATTTTATTTGTTGATCAATGGGCCCTCAAGGTGGGTGGTGAGTAAAAAGAAAGCTCCTGGTCTAAGTTAGTCCAGGTAGCTATCTGATTACCCTTGGGCCACTAAATTCTTGGCTTGCAAAAAATGTCTCCAGGACGCTGATGGTCAGCAATGGGCTCGTGAATACTGTGGGGGTAAACCTGACTCATAGGCCCATCAATCGATTTACATTCTCCGGCAGGAGAATTACGTTCTTCGCACCAGCGCGCCTTGTGGATTCGTGTTCCTCGCAAGCTGTTGAATTTTCTACCGCAATCACACGTTGTAGCCGGGTACATATCCAGATCGTTACCGTAGGAGCAAGTAAGATGGGTGATATATTCTCCCCCCCCCGCTACAGACACCCTGAGGGCATTTTTCTTTCATTGTATTATCCATATTTGTTAAAATTCCTGTCTTTCCAGGATGTCACCCCAACTTTCTGAAGAGTCACTTTGTCTTTCCAAAGAGTCATCTTGCTTTCCAGAGAGTCTTAGTGATATATAGATAGAGGCGTTTGTTGTATAATGGTTATCACAGTAGGAAATGGACACGTAACACAAGTTCAAATCCTGGACGATGCTGATTGCATTTCACATAAAACTAATAGGCTTGTGAATGTATGAATCCAATTATTCTCTCTCCAGCTATGGATGAATAGTCGGGCAGACTATGTACTTTAGCCTTAGTTAGGCCAACAGTCTAGAAGAATTAAAACTCTGAATTCAAACCAGTTAAACTCCGCTAAAAATGATCTTGTTTCACTTCCAGCCTGAGACGAGGGTTTTGTAAATACGTATATTGAGTATTTTAAGTGAATATTTTGTTGATAACGTTATTTTTAAACGTGTCAGAACTCATTTATTTGCAGACAGTTAAATGGTTTCAAGTACTGTTATCCGTCGCAAATAATTATATATGATATTAATCATTAACTTACAAACAGTTAATGTTCTCAATTATTGCTAATCAACATTAGCTTGTTTCTATTGCACTAGACCTTCGGGTCTAGTTGAAGCTTTGACCAGACTAGTCGCTTGGTTTCGTGCCGGGAGACTACCACAGATTCACATTGCACTTAATGAGTCTATGATCAGCAAGGTTACCTGGCATACGTGCCGGTAGACTTAGTTCACATTGCACCTACTGAACCTATAACCGGCATTGTCCAGCAGGGGACGTGTTTCGGCTCGTGCCCGAACTCCCACTAACCTAAATCACCACAGTTAAATACCTTGTTTCAAAGCCTGCCTGGTGCGAGTTAGAGATAAATATAATCATATGTTTCCACATTATTAAATGGGTCCAAATATTGGTATTTACGATTTGTAATTCTTTACATCAAGTACTCCTATTTAATACAAACAACTTGCGAACAGCTTTACGGTTTCAAATCACTTATGATTATAATTTATGGCAAAAACTTGAGTCATTCTTTTAGACCCATAGATTGGACCCTAACGGGTACTACCCCTCCGGATGTGAGTAGATGTGAGAATAGTGGTAATGAAGGGATACATTATATTGCCCAAACTCCCGGACTGGAGACTCATCATCGGATGAAGTTTAATATCATACTCAGGACACATGTTAAAGTTTATGAGATTTTTTTTCATTTAGATTTTGAGTGCTACATCCAATCCATAGAATTTTCATATTAACTGTGTATAACAGTTTAATGGTTCCAAGTATTGATATTTAACAATAATAATTCAATTAAACATCAGTCATTTGTTTACACACAGCTTAATGACCAAACAGTTCTATTTCTAAGAATTCAATTTAGCATAAGTCAACTAAGTGAAATGATTCCAGGTATTGATATTTATCACTAACAACTCAACAAAATACCAAGTAATTAATTACACACAGCTTAATGATCAAACAGTTCTATTTCTAGCCATTCAATTTAGCATAAGTCAACTAAGTGAAATGGTTCCAAGTATTGCTATGTATCACTAACAGCTTATCTAACCATCATTCATTTGTTTACACGCAGATAAGGATCAAACAGTTCTATTTCTAACAATTCAATTTAGCATAAGTCAGCAAAGTTCAATGGTTCAATGTATTGCTATTTAACACTAACAATTCAATTAAAAATTTGCCATTCGTTCATACAGTTAACAAGACAAACAGTTCTATTTTAAGCATATCTATTTAGCATAAGTCAACTAAATTAAATTGTTCCATGGATTGTAACTTAACACTAACAACTCAATAAAACCTTAGTCTTTTGTTTACACTCAGTTTTTGTTTACGACAATTCTATTTCTAACAAATCAATATAGCATAAGTCATTCATTAAATGTCAAACACTTCTTTTTGACCCATATATAAGACACTTTCAGGGTTTACCACTCCGAACCAGAGTGGACCCGGGACCGATGGCAATGAAGGGGTACTCCACTATTCCCCAAAGCTCCAGCATTACTAGAGCCTCGCTCTCAGATTGTTAAGTATCATCTCAGGACACTCAACGGGTTAGGGTTACTCATTGCAGAGATGCAGTCGGTGTATTCTACAGCCCCAGCCGACTGGACGAGAGAAATGATTGACGTTTTAGAGGCTTCAATAGAGTATGTCCACGAAAAGGCTAATTGTTTCATGTAAATGTACAATGGTGCATAGACTGGAAATCTGAAACCAACATATATTCACAGTCAGGTAAAAGGTATTAATTTCTGTTTAATTTGGTTTGGTTTCCTTGTTTAATGGCATATCAACCTTTGTAGGTTATTTAATGCCAAAGCCATTCTCCTAGAAGAACGGTAGTGGTAATATTTAACCCATAGGATAAGGGGGTTCATACCTTTCCCAAGGGTATTTGCCCGATAGTGAACGTAATAGCACAACTGGGGTACGAACTCGTTTACTACGATTCCGCAGTCCATCGCTTTAACCATTACACCACGGGAGCACCCTTTTATTTCTGTTTTGATCTATAAAATATAAGCTAATTTCTCAAATTAGCTAACATCAACCAATATATCCGGCATTTAAGAAATATAATTTAAATGGTTGAGTAATTCCAGCCCTTTTAACAGATTTAGTAACATAAACGTCTGTCTTTGACTTCAAATATTTGGCTGGCGAATAATGTTTTTTTTTGTTTTTGCTAAAAGAATTCATTGTAACTGATAGGGGTGTTTATAAAACTGAGTGCCAATTCATTAAGGTGAGCTTTAGTGCTAGCCAAATCTTTGTTCGACGTTGGCAAGTGTTTTTTAATTGGGAATTCAACATTTCAAACTTAGCGGAAGTTGATACCTTATCAATTTCATTGGGAGGAAATACAAACATTGAGACAAAACTAATTTATCAGTTTCAGACAAACTGTAGTTGGATGAATAAAAAAAAATGCTTGTTTGAATTAATCCTTGCGCTGAAATTCGTTTTAATCAGCATATTTAAATAATTGTGATTTTTAGAATAAATTTGTTCTCGGTAAACATGTCAGCATTTGACAAAATAGTTCGTAAAATAGAACTTATTGTATAAGACAACGAAGAGCACACTCTATTCCAAAATGAGCGATATTTGATTTTCACTGCACTTATTATTTTAGAGAAATTAAGGATCTCCTCTATGGTTTGGTTTCTTTGTTTAATGGCATATCAATTTTCGTGGGTTATTTAATACTAAAGCCATCCTTGTAGAAAGTATCTATGATACTATTTAACCCATATCTAGGAAGATAAAGGGGGTTCAAATGTTTCTTAAGTGTATTTGTCCAAAAGTGACCGTACTAGCGCGGCAAGAGTTCGAATTCTCTTATTACGAGGCCGCAGGCCAGTACTTTTATCTATCCCCCACCATCGGTGATTCTCATCTTTAAGAAATGAATATTGCAAAACTAGCAGAGAAGTAAAATTAAATAGAAATTGTATCATTAATAAATATATCCTTGTATATTAATTACTTATAGCAATATAGCCACATAATGGAATAAAGGAATGAAGGACCATTGCACTTTGTTAGAAAAATATTCACGTCTATATTGAGACGTTAATATTTTTATTCGCGGGAGGGTCAAAACTTCTGTTATGTGAGAGAGACGAATACAGAGGACTCAGCTGGTGTGAGAGACAGAGACAGAAACAGACAGAGTGCTCGGCGTAAGATATATGTATATATATATATATATAGCGCTCAGCGAACCTCTTGACTGCCCAACCTTTTATCCGAGACAGACCGTATCTGACTTGAGTACCCGTGTATATATATAATTCCGAAACGCTTATGCTTTCTTCCAGTAACCAATCCTTGTGAGCTGCTTCTGCTTGTTTACACAGGTTTATCCTCTGTAGAAAAATCCTTGGTTGACAGCTCTGTCGAAGGTCAATACGCAATATTATTTTATTAGTGAACATTCATTTTCTTAGAGCGTTCAGTTTTTTTTATGTTTATACGTAATAAATTAGTTTTAAAGATTCATGAAATATTTCAACAATTTTCCAGAAAATTCATTGTAATATTTAATTATAAAAATACAAAAGGACTATTTAACCATACCACTCGCCTTTGGCTGTAAAAAAAATGCCGACCATATCTCTGTAGAGGGGTAAGACCTCTGCCCACAACGGGTGTCTTAGATATGACTATAAATCATCTGATGGTGAGGCTTCACTCCGGGAGCTTTGGGGAATGTGAAATACCCTAACATTGCTATTACTCCCACCTCCACTTTGATCTAGTGTGGTAGTATCTGTTAGAGTCACTTCTATGGGTTGAATAGAACCATTTGACCATGTGCAAGCAAATGACTGATGTTAAAGTGAATTGTTAGCGTTACATTGCCATGACACCATTTGATAATGTCGTGCTGCCAGAACGAATATCCTCCATGACCCTCTCTCGTCACCCGTCTCTCTCATCGTTCGCTCCCGGAAGGTTTTCAAGGTTACATCCTGTATCGGCCCAGAGCTGCTGTATATAGGTTCTAGCTGGTCGTCCAAGATTTGCGCGTCCGTGTGAAGGGATCCACAGGAGTATATCGTTTATGAGTTCGTCCTTATTTCTCCAGCAGTGTCTTGCGTGTCTGGTTCGTCTAATTTCGATAATTTTCTTGATAGGTGGTAGATGTCTATATAGCTGCTGTTTTGTGGGTTGTTGCCTCCAGGACTTGTTGGGGGTGTCCTCGTGATGTAATGGTTAAAGCGATGGACTGCGGAATCGTAGTAAGTGAGTTCGTACTCCAGTCACGCTATTACGTTCACTTTCGGGCAAATACCCTTGGGAAAGGTATAAACCCCCTTATCCTCCCAGCTATGGGTTAAATAGTACCACTACTGTTCTTCTAGGAGAATGGCTTTGGCATTAAATAACCTAAAAAGAGTTGATATGCCATTAAACAAAGAAACCAAACCAATCCAGGACTTGTTCAATATCGTTCGCAGCATTCTTGTTTTCAAGCGTTCTCTCCATACGTTCAGTTAGGGTCCATGTGGTTAGCTTTTGCCATAAAACCAAAGTAACAGAACATTGTATAACTATAGTAAATTAGAAGTTAAAGGGACTCTTGTAACCCCACAAAAGGTTAACGAAGAGAAATGGAGGTTGAAAATGAAAATGCAAATCTTTATTACATTAATAAAATACAATACTCGCCAGAGGCGTGAAGAAGGTAACCGCTGATTCAAAGATCTGGCCATGTGAAGAAAAGTTACTTTTTAGGTAGAGGCCAAGCTGACACAGATTTTGTCCCGGGGGTTTACTTGCTGTCATTCCACAACAAAATTGTTGTATACAAAAGTCGACCAGTTCGTCACTGAGAAAAGAGATTTTGAAACATTGTTTTCAATTCACTCTCAACTGTCCAGCTGGACACATAGCGTAACGGTTATGGGCGTTTGTTCCCTAAGCTTCTAAGGAGACAATCATCTGACGGTTGCAGGTTCAATCCTGACTGTAGGTGATTAACAATAAAGAAATTCTTAACATATTCACCCGGTTACGGTAAAGGAAATCGGAACAGGCGACCCATGTGGATTCGATAAAGGACGTAGTTCGAAGTTCCGTGTAGGTTCCCGAGTTCTACAAACACCTGAAGAAAGCCGAAGGACATATCAGCCGAAACGTTGAGGAAAAAACAATAAAAATGAAGACAATAGTCCGAAAACACTTAATGATAAAAATCATCAAGCTTAGTCTCAGAAATTCAAACAACTAAATGTTTGATATCTTTAAAGGAATAATTTTAAAAATTCCAAAAAGTTTGGAAGAAAATGGCGGAGACTTCGCTGGACGGACGGACATTTAGAGAACTATTAGGATATATCAAAAGTCATTGTGATATCAAAGATTCCTCTCACTCTCTGTCCTTACTGGGCAGGGTCTGTACACAACTGACTTATAAAAGTTTTTACTGGTCAGTCAACACTTGTACGTCTATGTGTGGAACCTCATCGGAGAATTTTTTACAGCAGTGTTCAGCATGGTTTTTCACAAGTGCTGTTTTATGGGGTGCTGCTTGTTCAAAACAGCATGCAGTATCGTTGTTTCCGTTCATGCTAACTTTTTTTCGCCGAATGATTTGTTAAAGTCCAGCTGATGTAACTATACAATAGTACCGAAACGGCTTCAGCATGGAAAAAAATTTCGCTTTATTTTATCCGAGAGATAAGATTTCTATAAGGTTGATTACCTGTCGATTGCAGTTCATGCCTTTTCAATGCGTAATTCTTTCGTAAGCAACTTTAAGAATAATCAATAATCAATTTTCTGATAAATTTTTCTCATGTCATTCTTTTTAGTTATTTTTTTTAATCTGATTCTTACAAAAGAATGTTCTACTTTGGAAAATCTTAGGTTTTATAAAAATCTCAAAGGTCGTGACTTCTAAAATAGCGCAATATCAAGTTAAATTCAATAGGGATAGTTATATATTTTTGTTTGTATATTGATAAAAATTCTATCTGTAGGATGTAAAAAGAGTTTCCATAGAAGACATAATAAAAATACTTTATTTAATTCTCTTTTATATTAGGAATAAATCGCGATTAGTTATTTTATATAAAACACAAAAAAAAAAAAAACATGAAATATCTTGTCAATACAAACTGCTTGTCTGCAAATAGCATTTTTCTTTCAATAAAAATAGAATAATCAACACAAATGGGGTTAAGTGTGTGTGTATGCAGAATGTGTATCCCATTCTTATCATCATCATCATCATCATATCGCGCTGATAGCACGGATATCCCTGATCCTCTCTCGCCACTCCTCCCTATCGTTCATCGCCCTAGGTAGGTCTTCAGGACAACATCCTGTATCCTCACATAGCTGCTGAATGTACGTTTGAGCTGGTCGTCCTGCTTTTGCGCGGCCATGTGTGGGGATCCATAAGAGTACATCTCTTATGAGTTCATCTCTGCTTCTCCAGCAGTGTCTTGCATGTCTGGTTCGTCTAACTTGGATAGTTTTCGTGATAGGGGGTAGGTGGCCGTACAGTTGGTGTCTTGTGGGGTGTTACTGCCAGGACTTGTTCAGGATTGCACGCAGCATTCTTGTGTAATTGCCATCTAGCTTCTTCTCCAGTTTTGTTTTGTTAGCGTCCATGTAGTGCATCCATATAGCAGTATCGATGTGACCGCTGCCTGGAGGAAACTGCGTTTCATTTTATCGGTTAGGTCTGATTTCCATATAATCGATAGCCTATTGATAGCTGTCCATGCTTTCGTTAACCTCGTTTCGATGTCCTTTTTGGTTGATTCGACGCTGCTTCTATCATCTTTCAGTCCGATTTATCTCTAAGAAATTCGACATATTTTAAACATTATTGGCTGTGCCAATCACGTTATTGATAAAAAAAACAAAAACATAAAAAGAAACGCTGATTGAACGGTTATGAGGCTTTCTTTGTATATACTTTTTCTTTTGTTATTTAAATAAAAACATCCATCCTTGTTCAAGCAACAATTTTTTTCTTCATCATAAAGTCCTGATGAAGGTTTAATAAAGCCGAAAAAACGTTTTAATCATGCCTTTACCATCATAAATAAATTCATCATATTTGGAATACTTTGTTTTCTATTCTATATATATACAGGGTGGAACGATAAAATTGTCGTCCTAAAGAAAACAATACTACAGCTTTATTTTAAAACTTTTATTGAAAAAAATCTATTCAGGTAACTTGATTATGTAGTAGAGCTGACATCTATTCAATGTAGCCGCCTTCAGCCTCAATCACCGCCTCGATACGGATCCGGAACTGGGAGCATGCCTTTTCCACAAGTGCCGGCGGGAGCTCGGCGAATACTCGGCGAATGGCGGTTATCAGGCTGGCTTTGGTGTTATGAGAGGTCATGTTGGTTGTGTTCTCGACGTATGACCAAACAAAGTCGTCCAGCGGGTTCAGGTCGGGGGAGGATGGAAGCTAGGGAGAGAAGGGTACAAAGTCGTAGAACTCCTTCTGAAGCCAAGCTTGGATATCTTTGGACTTGTGGGCCGGCGCCGGGTACTGCTTCCACACCCAGGGTCTGCCACCGGCCCCCTGATTGCACCAGGGGATCACCACACTCTTCAGCACATCCAGGTACACTTTGGTGTTGACTTTCAAGCCAACTTCGAAGATGTGAGGTGGCATGATGTGGCCTTCCGCTCCATCACCCCCAAAGGGTCGTCCGATGCGTTGAGCTGTGCTCTCAAGCGTTGAACCGTCCGGATTTGCATTTTGAGGGTGCTGGCTATGGTCCTGTTGTCATAACTTGGATCGGTAGAGAGCATGAGTTGTACAGCGGCACATCTTCGATCTCACTCGTTGAACATTGTGTCACTTTCAGACATAATAGAAGGCTCCTATCGCTCTTGAGATTTGTACACAACTAGCCAACTAGTAGATGGTCTGCAACAAAAAAAAAAAAAAAAAAAAAAAAAAAAAGAAAGAAAACCGGTTTTCATTAAACGGAAATGGAATCATGTCGTCTTTTCTAGGGCGACAATTTTATCGTTCCACCCTGTAAATATATATATATATAGCGTATCACAAAAGTGAGTACACCCCTCACATATCTGCAGATATTTAAGTATATCTCTTCATGGGACAACACTGACAAAATGACACTTTGACACAATGAAAAGTAGTCTATGTGCAGCTTATATAACAGAGTTAATTTATTTTCCCCTCAAAATAACTCAAAATATAACCATTAAAAGCTAAACCCCTGCCAACAAAAATGAGTACACCCCTAAGAAACTACACCCCTAAATGTCCAAATTTAGTACTGTTTGTCATTTTCCCTCCAAAATATCATTTAACTCATTCGTGTTACTAGGCCCATGTGTACATAGGGATCAGGTCTGTTCAAATTTGTTGTACAGCTCTCACACTCTCTCATACTGGTCACTGACAGTTCCAAGATTGCACCACATGACAAAGAACTCAGCATCTTAAAAGACGTATTGTTGCGCTACATGAAGATGGCCAAGGCTACAAGAAAATTGCCAGTACCCTGAAACTGAGCTGCATCACAGTGGCTAAGATCATCCAGCGTTTGTAAAGAGCGGGGTTCACTCAGAACAGGCCTCAGGTATGGCGTCCAAAGAAGCTGAATGCACGTGCTGAACGTCATATCTAAATGCTTTCTTTGAAAGATCGGTGTAGGAGTGCTGTCAGCATTGCTGCAGAGATTGAAGAGGTTGGGGGGCAGCCTGTTACTGCTCAGATCATACGCCGCACTATACATCAAATTGGTGTGCATGGCTGTCACCTCAGGAGGAAGCCTCTTCTGAAGACGATACATAAGAAAGCCCGCAAACATGTCAACAAAGCACATGGATTACTGGAACCATATCCTATGGTCTGATAAGATGAAGATTAATTTGTTTGGTTCTGATGGCTTCAATCATGTGTGGCGGCGACCAGTTGAGGAGTACAAAAATAAGTGTGTCATGCCTACAGTCAAGCATGGTGGTGGGAATGTCATGGTCTGGGGCTGCATGAGTGCTGCAGGTGTTGGAGAGTTACATTTCATTGAGGGAAACATTAATAGAAATTCCAACATGTACTGTGAAATACTGCAGTAGAGCGTGATCCCCTCCCTCCAGGAACTGGGTCACAGGGCTGTGTTCCAGCATGACAATGACCCCAAACACACCTCCAAGACGACCACTGCTTTACTGAAGAGGCTGAGAGTAAAGGTGATGGACTGGCCAAGCATGTCTCCAGACTTGAACCCAATAGAACATCTTTGGGGGATCCTCAAGTGGAAGGTGGAGGTGCGCAAAGGCTCAAATATCTGCCTGCTCCACGACGTCGTCACGGAGGAGAGGAAGAGCATGCCAGTGGCTACCTGTGAAGCTCTGGTAAACTCCATGCCCAGGAGAGTAAAGGCAGTTCTGGATAATGATGGTGGCCACACAAAATATTGACAGTTTACACAGTGCATGTTAATATTGGCAATTTTCCCTAAAAGGTGTACTCACTTTTGTTGGCAGGGGTTTAGCTTTTAATGGATATATTTTGAGTTATTTTGAGGGGAAAATAAATTAACTCTGTTATATAAGCTTCACACAGACTATTTTTCATTGTGTCAAAGTGTAATTTTGTCAGTAATGTCCCATGAAGAGATATACTTAAATATCTGCAGAAATTAAGGGGTGTACTCACTTTTGTGATACACTGTATATATATATATATATATATATATATATATATATATGTGTGTGTGTGTGTGTGTGTGTGTGTGTGTTAGTTGGTGACCGTAGTTGAAGGCGACGCGAGGGCTCCATTTTCAATCAGGAGAAGGGAATGGAGGATTCAAAAATCAAAGAAAAAATCGACACTATCCTGACAACAGCATTGTTAAGATCGGCTAGAATACACAGAAGGGTCCTGAAGACCTGAGGAGACTTGCTGTCACACAGTCTCCTTTGGAAGATCACTACCAAACGTTGGTATGAAAAACTCGCAAGAAGTAAGATGATATCAATTCTTAGTAATGCAGTGAAAAGAGTAATTTGATCAATAAATGGGATCCGAACAGATAATACTAATCCAAATAAGAGTGGACATAGGAACAAGGGCAATGAAAAGGTACTCCTTATTCTTCAAAGCTCTTGGACTGGAGCCTCACCATCTGATGCAGTTTAGTATCATACCCGGGACAATTTTTTGCCTAGTCTGCTGTGGCTGTATAATACACCGACTGCACCACGTCAGAGGAGTAAGACCACTCCCCGAACGAGTGTCCTGGATATTACACTTAACAATCTAATGGTGAGGTTCCAGTAATGTTGGAGCTTTGAGGAATGTCGAGTATAGCTTCGTAACCATCGCTCCCAGTTCCTTTCTGACTCAGAGAGGGAGCGCCTGATAGGGTCCTATCTATGGGTCAATTAGAACTAAACTGCGTACTTATGCTAAACTGAATTACTTGAAATATAACTGTTTTTGACATTGAAAATGTTCTTAGTTTGGTTTGGTTTGTTGGGTTTTATGGCATATCAACCTCTGTAGGTTATTTAACGCCAAATCCATTTTTATGTTACTAATCAGTTTTATTTCAAACAATTCAGTTTAGCATGAGCACATAGCTTGTCAAAAACATTTCTATTTCAAACAATTCAGTTTATTCAAGCAGTTATATAGCAATTCAGTTTAGTATAAGTACAGTTTCAATGTCAAAAACAACTCTATTTCAAATAATTCAGTTTAGCATAAGAAACAATTCTGTTTGGCATAAATATGCAGGCAGCATAAATCATTCCATTGACTTTTCCTCATTTATTTGCTCACAGATTATTACAAGAGTTTCTATGTAACAATAAGAATTTACCATCAGTCATTCGTTAGCACACATTTGAATAGATATGTATGATATACTAGAGATTGATAATTCAAAAAAGTGACTGAGCTTATAAGTTTGCCGACAGTTAAGTGGTTTCAAGTATTGTAGTTTTTGACTATTTCTTCAAGATTAAGGCTGGCAACTAAGCGGTCTGTGTCGCTACCCATACTCTCTATACTATACGTCCTTTGTAGGGGGTTTGTTGGTTGTTGAGAATTGGATGGTTTGGTTGTTATAGGCGACTTTGTTGTTGAGGGTATTTTGAATGTACTTCCTGGTCTTTCCTTATTCACTTTGGTGTTCATTTCTATTTTCATAATGGGGAGTTGTGATTTTTGTTTCAGTTGTTCAGGTCTTATGGGAGACAGATTTCTTTGTCTATCTTTAATGCTTTTTGGTGGACGTATTGGTGATTTATGTAACGGCTGTTTTGATGGAGATTTTGCACTTTTAGGAGTAGTTCGTGTTGGAGTGATTGATCCTACGTGTGTTTTTGTTTGAACTACAACATTGGATCTCTCCCCATTCGCAACTTGTTGCTGAGCTGGTGCTTGGTAAAATTCATCCGAATGTAGTTTTTTCAGGTGTCCTAAAACTTTGGCCAATCATTGGTTTCCAGCTTGATCAATTTCTCAACAAGTTTTCTATATTTGGAGTCGTCATTGGTTCTATCCGCCTTCCGTGCAACGGAGGCGTAGCTGCTTTCTCCCATATAGCTCCCTACAATTCTCCTAGCTTCCAGAAAAGAAACATTCCTCTTATGTTCGATCTCAATTATTTCTTTTTCTGTTTGGTAAACAGTACAAGTTCTTGGGTAAGCCAGATGATCTTGTTGGCAATTTCCACATCGAATTTCTTTTAAGCAATCTTCCTCTGCATGGTCCGGGTTCTTTTCACCGCATTTGGAACATGTCTGTCGTCCTCTATAGGCTTCCCTGTGGTGTCTAAATTTCTGACATTTGAATCACCTCAGGGGAGCTGGGCCGTACTGTTCAACTCTCTCAAGACAATAGCCGATCTTCACCTCTTTTGGAGTACGGGGCCTATTAAATGGTAGGATATAAGTGTTGGTTTGGATTCGTTCTTCACCTTTTCTAATGGAGATTCTCTTTATATTTGTAACTCCCTGTTTTCCCAGGGCTGATGCTATCACGTCTTCTGTAGCCAATGCCAACTCTCTAGTCCTGATAACTCCCTTGGAAGTTTTGAGTTTCTCATGCGGATACGCTCTGCATTTGGTCGTATGAAAAGTTTTTATTTTTAATATGTTTTCTGCCTGTCTCCGGTTGTCTACCTCGACAAGCAAGTTACCATTCCTTGTTTTCTTAACAGTTTTCGGATTAGCTCTTGTAGGTATCTCTTTTTCTATTAGGAAAGGTGAGAATTTGGCTAGGCATACCTCCCCCAAAGATTCAATAACAATGAATCTGGGGAAGTCTGCTGCCTCATTCTCCGAGTCTGATTCTGAAAGGTTCCGTTTAGTTTTTTTGTTTGAAGACGCCATATATGCTGTATATTTTTCACTGGCCCACCACGGAGTCCAACTTGCGTTGTGAATAAACCAAGGGGGTAACCCATTCGCCTTGTTTGAGACGGGGGATACGCGACCAGTATACTCGAGTTGAGGGTAGGCTTCCGAGCCGTTGCCAATTTCAAGTTCTCAGCGCTGGTCAAATTCCTATTCTCAACACAATTAACCCTCAGCCACCGCCTTCTAGCAACTAACAGATAAGGGTTGGGAACTTGCTGCAAGTGCAGATTTAAAAGTACGGTCGGGATAAAATATATAGGTGCTAGGACTTGACATGACCAGCCGATTGATAGGATCGGGTCCAATACGACCGCCCGTCAGACCAAGTAAGGGCCAAAGTGGTGTGTTGCAAGCCATTGAACACTCTGTCGCCGGATCAATGACTGCTCAACCACCAGGGATCCGTCCTAGCGCCTTACGGGTCGCCACCCACGGCCAACAGGCGGCCTCATTGGGGAGGGGTCTTACCCTCTTCAGAGGTGCAGTCGGCGTATTCTACAGCCCCAGCCGACAGGGCGAGAAAATGTTCTTGAATTCTTCGAAATAAAAACGTTTTGACAATTGTGTAATCAAAAACTATACTTATACTAAACTGAATTGTTTGGAATAGAACTGTTTGGTTAAAGTCAACATTTTGAAATAGAAATGTTTTGACAATTAAACTGTGTACTAATGCTAAACTAAATAGTTTGAAATAGAACAGTTCATTTTTATAAGAATGGATTTAGCACTAAATAACCTCCAAAGGTTGATGTGCCATAATCCAAATCGAATGAACAAACTAACCCGGACAGTTTGTAAATAATTTTTCAATGGTTACATTTATTAAAAAACAATTTTTTCTTGGATAAAATTTACTTCAGCATTAAATAATCGGACAAACGTTGACATTCCATAAAATCCAACAATCACCCAACTAAACAAACAATAGAATCATTTCAAAATGAAATGTTTATTAATCAAAACAGCAAAGGATACAGAAAAGCTTCTGTTTCAGAGGCAGGGTTTGATGGGTTTGGTTTTATGGCATATCAACCCTTGGAGGCTATTTAATACCAAATCATTTTTATACTTATATATTAGATATATAGGATTTGTTTTGGTTGGTTTTTATGGCATATCAACCATTATAGGTTATTTAATGCTAAATCCTCATTATACATATATATCAAATATATATGAATTGGTTGGGTTTGGTTGGGTTTTATGGGATATCAACCCTTGTAGGTTATCTAATGCCAAATCCTCTTAATATATATATATATATATATATATTAAAATATATGATTTGGTCTTGTTAGGTTTTATTGCATATCCACCATTGTAGTTTATCTAATGCCAAATCCTCTTTATACATATCTATAAATATACATGATTTAGCTTGGTTTTGTTTCATGGCATATCAACCATTGTAGGTTATTTAATGCCAAATCATCTTTATACACATGTATTAAATATATATATATGATTTGTAAATACATTTTGTCGATAATATTCTTAAACGAGCCTGATTACAAATTAACATGTCATCTGTTTGCATACATACTATGTGCTATTTGACCCATTGATTGGACCCTATCAGATGCTACCACTCCGAGTCAGAGTAGACCTCGGAGCAATGGCAATGAAGATATATTCCACATTCTCCAAATCTCCGAGGCTGAAGCCTCGCTATCAGATGGTTTAATGTCCTATCCAGGACACTCTTTGGCGGGGTGTTGCTCCTCTGCTGAGATGTAGTCAGTTTATTGTATAACCCCCTCAGCCGACTTGTCTTGTAGGGAGAGGGTTAGGGTTCTTCTTACTGTGGCTACGTTCGTTTTATATCTAACATAAACTTGACAATCTCTCTTTTGTGCAAATAGGATATTATGTCCGGATTCAGAAACCCAACATCAGGTAACCCTGTTTGCTTCTGAGCTCTGTTCGAAGACAAGGACACATCTAAAAGTGACAAAGTCAAGAACATAGCTTATGAACAGAAACAGACTTCACTTTAATCCGACACGGAACCCAAAGGTACACTATTTAGAAGTGCCAAGGGATAACTTAATCGTTTTTGATGGGTACTGTGTCTACTTTCAATGAATCAGTGTAGAATGAGAACTAAAATCCTTTAAGACAAGATTTTCAACGCATAAAAACCTCATTTGTCATGTTATTTAAGTCATTTCTTTTGTTTGTAATGTTTCCCCGCCAAATATCTGACGTGAGTAGCAGTCTTGTTTGTTTACCGTTGATCGCTTCAAGAATTGTTACTCATTTCAAGATGACGAAATTGCAAACACAGACACAAATAATAGAAACTGCTCACGAAATTAACGTATATATATATATATATATATATATATATATATATATATATATATATATATATATATAAATGTGTGTGTGTATGTGTGATCTTAAGCTAGAAAAAAATCCCAGCATGTCATAGAGTGAATTTTATCGGAGTAGTGCACTTAAAAACCTCTTGCAGATGAATGGCAATTTTGTCTAGTTCAAATTAAAGTTATACATCATTTTTAAACATCCAAATCCTTGAGAGGACAATGAAATATTATTTATATGTATTCACTCCTTCCTAAATAGAAGCATCAATATCATCATCGACCTCTATTACAATGGGAATTCAACAGATTCATGCGTTATCAGTATATATATATATATATATATATTAGAGAACATTGGCTATAAATCCGATGGTATATGAATATGAAAATATATTTTTAAAAAACAAGATATTCTGGATATATTTTTTTATTTTCATGTAAATAATAAGCTATTGTTCAATGTTTCGGGTTTTAAACCATCTCTAGAATGATGTTATGTGATGTCTAATCCGAAAAAATCATTTCCTAATGAAAAGTGAAACATTAGCGTCCAGTATCTTCTTCATAAGTAAATCTTTAGTAGGTTCACTTTAGTTTAGTCTGTCAGTATTTTTTGTGAAGTCATCATACTGTGGATGTATAAGTAATATATCCCCTCTCTTTGGTACAATTAGCAATTCGTACACCAAGAACTCCGCTGGTTTACTCAAAACATGGAAAACAAATCTCTTGTCAGTCTCCACTGTTATCAATTGTATTAACCGATTAAAAATTCACAAGAAAACAAGCATAACACTACTTTTACTTATTAACAAAATAATTAAAATTAGCCTATCATGCAAGTGTGGCACGATGGTGGTAATTCATTTTGTGGGTGTAGTTGTGGGTGAGCGCCAATATTAAATAACCTAAAAAGGTTGTGGTGCCATAAAAACCAACCAAACAACCTACTTATTGTGGTCTATACAATTATACTGTCTGGCAAAATTTATGGTAAAATACATAAAAAAGAAAAGAATATTTTTGTAGAAAATATTTTTTTACTGGGCTTATTGCTTTTGTTAAAACTATAGACAAGTTTGTTTTTTATGTATTTTAATTAATTGTCTTTTTCTTTGTATAAGGATTACGAATGATTGAATTGGCATAAAAAAAATTCTAAATCTTGTTCCTGAGCGCTTGCAACGATCATTCCTCATTGTTAAGTATAAGTTTGACATTTTATTTTTATTTTTTGAATACAAATTAACTTTATTTATTTTTTGGGGAATTTTTATGCTTTTTTACGTTAAAATTTCATCGGGGGTGCAATTAGCAAAAGAAGAAGAAGAAAAAAAAAAGGAAAATACAACAAACAATAAAAACAAGTGTTGCCTGTGGTTTTAAAAAACGTTTTCAAAAGCGAACTTTTTATCATATGATTGTAGTTATTTCTGGTGTTTGAAATGTTTCTCCATCAGTTGTAGGACGTGTGAAGCAGCAACCATTTTTGTTTATTGTTGATCACTGCAAGAAGAGTTACTCATTGTCAGATGACGAATAAACTTAGACAAGCAGAAAACACTGAGCCAGATTACACACACACACACACACACACACACACACACATACATACATATATATATATATATATATATATATATATATACGTGGGTCATTCAATAAATAAGTTGTTTTGCCTAAGGGGATAGTATTACGAAGCACTATTTGCTACTTTTTTTAATTAAATCAATATTGATGAGTCTTTTCGTGTTGAAGAACACTCAGTACAACTTTATTGACCGCTGTGCAGAGAACTTTTACTGAAAGTCAGTGAGTTTCCACTCCATAGAGGGTTTTTTTCAAATCAGGCATCTTGTAGAAAACTCATGGTTTGCCCATTTGTAAAGACCGTTTGTCAGAAAACACTTCTCCGTGCACATCATAAATTCTTCTGTAAGTTTCACATGGTTTGTTCTTCTCAGCCATCAAATGTTTGATGACAGACTTCAGTTCAAGCCCGGAGTACGCAATTTGATGTCATTTTGGATGGCTTCTATCTGGGATGACAATATTTTTTGTTCTTAACCAATTCAAAACACCACAGAGTTTAGTGGGGAAAATTCTGAAAAATTTTTTTTTTTTAATCCCATTTTTTTATTGAATGATATTCGTATATATTCTGTATATAACTGATTCTAAGGCGCATAAAAAAAAAACAACAGCTGTACATCTCAAAAATCATCCACGGACGGCAAACAAGACATCCAGGACGCCATTGAAGAAGCAAAGACAAACTCATAAGTGACTTTCTTATCAAATAGTTCAGTGGTTTCAAGTATTGTTATTTATTGTTTGCACACAGTTAAATAGTTTCAATTATGGCTATTCAACACCAATATTTCTTTTTGACTCATAGATAGGACCCAAATCGGTACTACCACTCCGGGTCAGTGTGGCAATAAAGAGGTTCTCTCAATGGCCCAAAATTCAAGGACTTTAGCCTCACCATTAGTTGGTTTAGTGTCATTTCAGGACATTCATTGGTTGAAGAAGTTCTACCCCTTAGCAGAGATCCATTAGCCCGAGTCTACTCGGCTAAAATAACCATGATCACGTGAGATATGAAAACATTCTTACTTAGACATATTGCATATCTAAAAAAGCCAAGTTATTATGTAATAATAACATTGATCATATGAATAGAAAAAAAGATTATTGTATAATAAAAACGTAATAATTTAGATGCTAACAATTGTGCAATAAAAGACCTTTACATAAGATAAAGATTAAAATGATATAATTAAAATCTTCAGAGTAAAAGAGGGAAAGTCATTATTATCTACTGAGAATTAATAAAACGTGAAATGAAATTGGTCAGATTGCGTTCAATAATTATTTGCAGGATTATTTTTTTACTCTGCAAAGTGAGATTCTTGGAAACTTTCCTTTAAAAAAAAGTGATACAAACGAAACGTCACACGCAAGAGGAGGATTATTGGAGTCCTACTGTTATAAGAATAGATTTAACAAAAGTTATTTTACCGAATATTATACAAAATGGCGGCTGCTTTAAAGCCGATACATTTGTCACTGCCTCCCACCAGAAAGGACTTGACACAAGTTCAATTAACAGAAGGTCGATTATAGTGGGGGTTTAGGCGGGGGAAGGTCGGATACGATCCGAGGCTCGATACCTGCTAGACTATGATGCAGTTCGTCCTCACAAAGGTGGCCCAGCTGAAGCTGGGGGCCTTACGGCCTCAAGTCTGCCTTTGTTGAACTGTGCCCACTTTTCAGTCGTTGTGAAGTAAACACGTGATGTGTGAAAATCTTTCGAATAAAATTGGTATTATCTTTAAAACAAAAACGGAATGATATAATTACAAGGCGGAACTAAGAGTTCAGTTTGTTGTGGATATTTGTTAAACACATTCTTATTTCGTACTCTGAATACAGAACAGTTTTAAATGCGGCAAATTAAAAAAAAGATTTTGTGTCAGTAACTGTGGCACACGCCTAATTTGGGTGGAATAATGATGAACTGGATTAATTCACACCTTCAACACTTTAATTCATACACATGCATAAACACACATATACAACAACACACACACAAATATACACACATACATATATATATATATATATATGTCCAGTAAAAATGTTTACCGGACATTGGCATGATGGTTAGAGTGTTCGCCAATGGCACGGATGACCTGGGTTTAATCCCAGGTCGAGTCATAACAAAGACTCAAAAATGGTACTTGATGCCTCTCTGCCTAACGCTCAGCATTATAAGGTACGGATCAAGGGTAAAGTGGAGCAATCAAGGGAAAAGAATAGCGTCCTCCCCTACACCTTGGTCTAGTAGCTATCGAAAAGGGAGCCTTCGTGTTACCCTCAACTAAGGTCGCTAACTTTACTTATGTATATATATATATATACACATTCACTAACACAAACATACATACACATAAACTCATACACGCAAGTTCATACCCACGCATACATATGAATATAAAAGCAAGCTGACACACACACATGCACACACATATATACACACATACAAGCACATACATACACATACGTATATATATATATATATATATATATATGGAGAGAGTTGTGGTGTTACAGTTATTGTAAGAAATGGACCCGGCAACCCGACGCCACATTTACCTAAGATGTTAGAGCGAACTAAAGTATAGTGTTACCAGAATGCAAACACAGCTTGTCTTCGATGATGACCTTGTGCCATCCAGAACTTATCTACCAATACGATGATTACCTCAATATGACGACTGCTATGATGTTTACTAATTATGACTTCTATGATTACTATCTCACATTGACTACTATTACGTCTACTAAATTAGAGACATGGACGGAGTGTAATGGTTAAAGCGGTGGACGATGGAATCGTAGTGAGTTCTAACGTTCACTTGGGGACAAATACCGTTAGGAAAGGTTGGTTTTTGGTATTAAATAACCCATGAAGGTTGATATGCCATTATACAAAGAAACCAACCAACCAAACCAAATATAATTACGATTACAATCAAACACTTCTAAATGAATCAAACTCTGGCATTAAATAACCCATACGGAATTGATATGCCGTTAAACTAATAAACAAAACCAAATATTGTTCTGATTACAATTAAACACTTCTAAATAATCCATAATCCATTTTATGAAACAAATAAACCAAAGCAAGAATACTGGATAGAATCAGACAAGAATATCAATGGTTAACCGTTTCGATTGAGTTGAGAGCACTGAGCCTCACGTAACCAAAGAATTTGTCTTGAAAATGTCTCAGTAAACAGTGTCGCTTGTTTATGTGAAACTGCGTTTCATCCATGTTCTTACAACGTAAAGTTCCTGACCATCAAGAAGTATTAAAATTGTAGACTGGCTTTTGAAAACGAACTCATTGTCTGGACCGATTAAAATTGGGCGGGAATGTTCTTCAACTCAAAAGATTTACTTTCTACAACGTTTAGTCTGCTTCTTTTCGAGATTCAACCCTTCCCCTTTAAAAGAAAAAGGAAAGAATTCTAGCCTGCAGATAAATGATGTCAGATTGTATCCTGCTGTTTGAATACAATCTTTTTTGGTCATGTTCGGCTACTACCCTCACCCCTTACGATTTGCGACACGGTTAATTTCACGAGGAACCAACTTACGAATACAACAGTAGCAACATGAGTTTAAATTTGACAATGATTTTTTTTTCAAAACAAATTTCGTCTTTTATTTATTTTTATTGTTAGATGAAGCTTTGTCAGCTATTATTGTTATCCTTGTGATTTTTTGACACAAGTGTCTGCTGGTGGTCTTGCATAAGGGTCTGAGTGACTGCAAGAGTCCTCGAGTCTCCAGGACTCTTCCCAGTATTCTAGTCAATCTCACGAATGTTGTCGTCTGGATGGTTTTGATACTCCCACTAATTTCTAGTTCCTCTAGTCCTTTCTCAAGGATCCTAAGGGACCGTTCTGAGCCCACCAATTAAAACTAGTTTTACCTTGATTCTCATGTTCCACATTTTTTTCTCAGTTTTCTGACAGGATCCAAATAATTGTAAATCTTTTCGTTTTCTTTTATTTTCCCTCTTTAGTCCGATTGTGAATTCTCTCTCTTGCTTTCTAATCAACAGAGAATTTTATGGGTGTCATTCTCTAAGACTGATTCTAGTTTGTGCAAATACAATTTGGTAGTATTGTCAAATTTCAATCTCTTGCACAATTTTCAATGGGTCACTGTTCCTACCCACTCGTAACTAGTCTTGTATGTTTTTGTTTTAGTTTTTGGCATCCACTTATTACGTGATTAATCGTTCTATCTTTGTTTCTATATAATCTACGCTTTCAATTTTGTTTATTATCAATTTTTACTTTAATGTACTTATGGTATTGTTTCGAACTGCCATTTAAAGAGATCCAGTTTTTCTCTGGAGGTTTCTCTTTTGTAGCCATTTCCAGTTTTTTTTAGTGAAGAATTTCATTAGTTTGTCTCTTTAAATCTCCACACATTTGTTTTTTCTTCCCATTTTTGTTTTCATATTTATTGTTTTCTCTCTCGTCTTGTTTTGCCAATTTAATGGCAGCTAGGATTAATCTTTCTTTACTCTTTTTGATGTTGTCCTCATTTTTTTATGCATCTACGAAGTCCTCTTCCTTTTTTTCATTATATATATATATATATATAGTCGGTTTAGGTTATCTCTCGGATGTAAGGCCTTGTGTTTAGTCATTAGTTTCCTTGTCTAAGTGTCCATTTTAAGAATAGACCTGAGAATCTTACAAGAGTGACTACTCAGCTATTAATCCCTTTGATGGGATTTCTGAAGCGGAGGTGAGTTTGAGAAGTTTTCTGGTTAATCTGTAGTCCGCTATTTTAATTTTTTTTCTCATTCCCGCTTTTTTGATGGTGTCTGCTTACAATGTTCCCAAAGACTAGTAAGTTTTCTTTTCTCCAAGAATTCTGATCCTTTCTTGATTTCGTATTTCAATTCCTTCCGTTATTTCTCTTTTTCCACTTTTCATTATGAGTATGGCCCATTTTTCCATGACCAAATCGGTTCCGATAACCTGGTTGTAAATTATTATTTATATTTTACTCATCTGAGAGTTTTTCACACCAGCGTTAGCTGATGGTTTTTCATTGGAGTCTGAGAGGTAGCAAATCTCAAGTCTCCAGGACTCTTCTCAGTATTCTAGCTGATCTCAACACAACCGTAGTTTGGATGGTCTCAGCTCGTTCTTTTGTGACAGTAGCAAAGGTACCAACTACAATTAATATCACGCTCTCTTACATATTCCATTGTTTTTTTCAGTTCTCTAGCAAGGTCTAGGTACCTATCTCTCTTTTTGCTTTCTTTCAGTTTTACCCTGCGGTGAACCGGAACGGCAAATCGGGAGGTTCTCTTTCTTTATTGTTGACTATCACTAGGTCTGGTCATCTGGCCGGAATTAGGTGGTCCGATTTTATCTCAAAATCCAAAAAAATTTTGTACGTCTCATTTTCTAGGACGGATCCTGGTTTGTGCATATACCATTTGCTCACATGATCAAGTTTTAACTTCTTGCACAATTCCCAGTCGATCACTTTTCTCACTAGTGATGTTTGCGATGATTTACTGTATTTACTTATAATGTGATTAATCATTTCGTCTCTATGATTATTATTATTATTATTATTGTTATATTCATTATGAGTTTTTACAGCAAAATTTGCTGGTGGGCTTTCACTGGGGTCTGAGTAATAGCAACTATCCTGAGGTTTCCAAGACTCCTCTCATTATTCTGGCCGACCTCGACAATATTGCAGTTTCGATGGTCTCGATTTTTCCTCTGATTTCCAATTCCACCAGACTTTTTAAAACCTTTAATGGACCCTTCTAATGCGAGCCAACTACATTTGGAATCACGATGACCCTCACGTTTCACAGATTTTTTTATAGTTCTCTAACAAAGTCCAAGTAATTCATTTTCTTTTCAGTTTCTTTAATTTTTCCCTCTGTGGTCAGTTGGAACGGTAAATTACACGAGAAGAAAGTTTTTTTTAGTAAGTCTGGTCTTCAGGTCGGAATTCGGTAATACTTTTCTCTTTTAAAATCCTTGATATATTTTATAAGTTTCATTTTCTAGAACGGATTCTAGTTTGTACATTTAACATTTATTACGTGGTGCCTTCAATAAGTTTCAAGACTTTTTTCGTAAAGGCATTTAAAATTGCGTAGACTCTTGAAAATTTAGTATGTTATTGCTATACATCTTATGAGATGACTGACCAATTCTTATGATTTCAGCTTCAAAGGAACAGCTACAGCAGCAATTGGAATACACCCTACTAAAGCCTGATTGTTACAGCTGGGGAATTTCAAAAATGCAATCTGGACGTGAGGACAATTTAAAAGAATGATATGCAATAAAATTCTGTTTTAAAGTTGGAAAAAAGGCCACAGAACCGAATGGAATGCTTCAGACTGCTTTTGGAGCATCTTGCATGAATCGATCAGTTTTTGGGTGGCATAAGAGACTCAAGGAAGCCAGGGAGTCTGTGAGGGACGATCAGAGGTGTGGGAGGAGTAAGGAAATCAATATACCAGAGTTGATTAGCCAAAGGGTTTGGGTTAGGATTACTATGTTGAGGTTTTAAGGGAGTTCAGGAAGAGATTCCGAGGGAAGAGGCCAGCACTCTTCAAATCGGGTCAGTGGCATTTCCACCAGGACAATGCACCAGTTCACAACTCCATCTTTGTCACGGACTATTTAACCAAACTTTGCTCGCAGTGACTTTTAGTTATTCCCTAAGCTCAGAGGCTGTCGTTATGAGACAATTGAGGAGATGAAAAAGGCTGGGACGAAGGTCATTGACACGCTCATACAAGAGGACTTCCATGGGGCCTTGAAGAAGTTGTTGGAACGGTACAAGTGCATTGCAGCCGGAGGAGATTACTTCGAAGGGGACTACAGTGCCCATACGAAAACAGTTTGGAAACTTATTTAATGATCCTCGTAGTTTGGTCAAGTTTTAATATCTTACATATTTCTCAATGGATTACCTTTCCCACTCGATATACCCTAATCTTGTATTCTTTTTGCACTAGTTTTTGCTGGTCACAGTTTCATCAATGTCTCCACATAATCCTACTTAATGTTCTGTTGCGTATTATCTATTTTTGCTTTTCTATAATTGGTCTCTATGGTACCATTTTGCGGAGCGATTACAATAGATTCCATTTCACGCTTGAATGTCGCCATGTCAATCTCTTGTCGTCTGTAATCTCGCCAGTTTGTTGCTTGAAATCTGCATACATTCATTTTTCCTCCGATTTTTGCCTTGTTTTTAATTTGATTTGATTTGTTTTGATTTGATAGCATTTCAGCCATTGTTGGTTATATAATGCCAAATCCTACTTTTACATATATATCAAATATGATTTGTGAAGGCATTTTATAGATACACACATTAAATAATCAAACAGGTCCATTTCAAACAATTCAATTTAGCATAAGTCATCTGTTTGCACCCAGTTTAAATGCAAACAGTTCTATTTGACCCCTCGATAGCACCCTATAAGGTGCTACCTCGCCGGGGATGAGTAGATTTAGGAGCTATAACAATGAGGGAGTATTCCGCATTCCTAAAAGCTCCAGCATTTCAGGAGACTCAATATCAGGTTATTTTGTGTCATATCAGGACTCTCGACGGTCGCAGGGTTACCCTTCTTCAGAGATGCAATCTGAGCATTCTACAACCCTAGCCGACTGGGCTGCTTGTAGTTTTGGTAGATTTTTGTTCGTTTTTAAGTTGCTATTCCTGTTACTGGTTACTCTAAGTCGTCTATCAATTTTCTTTTTGATGTACTTTTCGACGACTAGTATTGATGCATCAACGTAATCCTCAATGGTGACGAGTCCTCGTCCTTCTTTTCTTGACACACAGAGTCTGTGAATGTCATCTCTCAGCTGTAAGGCCTGGTCTAAGAATCCTATTCAAGAACGGTTTTGAGTATATAATAAGGAAGACTGGCAAGGTTTTTATTCTTTGCTGAGATTTCTGCGGCCGATTTTTGTTTCAAGAAGTTTTGGTGTTCTTCTGGTGCATTATTTTCTTACTTTTCCTTGCCTGACAGTTTGTGTAATGTCCACATCCATTCAGTTCCATTGGCCTAATGATTTGAGTGTTCGCCAATGGTCCGATAGACTGGGGTTCAATCCCAGGTCGAGTCACCAAAAACTCAGAAAATGGTACTTGATGCCGCTTTGCATCAGCATTTTGCCGAAGACCTAGGATGAGGGTAGGTACACGCTAGAAAATAGATTAACATGACTCAATACAAAATTTCAGAAAATGGAGGGAAAACTATAGACCTACAGCTAGGCAAATAAGACGAAAGCACAGATAGACAATGTCTTTATAAATAAGAAATGGAATAATAGTGCATTGAATTGCGAGGCATATTCCTTTTTCGAGGGTGTGTCCTCCGATCACCAGATTGTCATGGCAAAAATACGACTGAGTCTACGAAGGAATACGAACCGAACAACAACCTCTGTCCACTATGACTGGTTCCTGCTTAATAACAGGGATATTATAAATGAATATGCATTAATACTAAGAAGCAAATTCGATGCACCACAAGAGAAGACAGAAACACATACTCCGAATGACGAATATGAGAATTTCGTCAATGCCCACTTAAAAGCGGCAGTAGAATGCATACTAACTAAACAAATAGAATGCATACTAACTAAACAGAGTTCCATGGGGGACATTAGTGGTTAGAAAAAAGCCTGCAGACGTATAAACTACTCCAAATGCAATAGGAAGAATCCAACCAATACTAATGCCCTGAAACTAAAAAAGGAACAAAATGAATTAGCTAACATATATCTAAAAGAACAAACAGAATACATAAAAAATCAGATCGATAAGATTAGAGACTCGGTTGAAGATAGACAATCTAAGATAGCGTGGCAAACGGTAAACGAATTGAGCAGAAGGAAAAGCACTGCCAAAGCTAAACTGAAAGCTACCAGCCAAGAAGAACGAATATAACTATGGAAACCACGTTTCGAGAATTTACTCAGAAACCCTCCGGTTACACATGAACCGATTACGAGAATTATTAATAGACAATTAGACATTAAACTAGTACAGGTTACGCAAGAAAAACTCAGCTCAGTAGTAAGAAAAATTAAAAATAGAAAAGCAGCAGGAATTGATGAAATAACCCAAGAAGTATGGAAGACCAGGCAATTCGACGACATACTGCTCTGACAATGTAATGCCGTATATAATCAAAACTCAATAGACAAATGGACAAAGGGATGCATCTTCCCCTAAAAAGGGTGACCTCGGATTTGCCAAGAACTACCGAGGTATAACCCTTACATCCATAGTGGCCAAGATATACAATGCCCTACTACGCAACCGCATAGAACTCAAAATTGAGAAGATACTTAGGAAGAACCAAAATGGCTTTCGGAAAAACAGATCCACGACGTCACAAATATTGATTATCCGTCAAATTCTTGAATGTGTACGTGTAAAAAAACCTAGAGGAAACAATACTATTTGTCGACTTCTCGAAGGCTTTTGACTCCATCCACAGAGGAAAGATGGAGCAAATACTAGTTGCCTCCGGCCTATCCAAAGTAACCGTCGCAGCTATAATGATGCTATATAGAAACACAAAAGTTAAAGTCTACTTCGACATTGTAGTAGGTGTGCTGCAAGGTGACTCATTAGACCCATACCTCTTTATCATCTTTGACTACGTGCTTAGAACGTCAATTGATAAAATGAAAGAAAACGATTTCAAGCTAACAAAGGAAAGAAGCAGAAGATACGCAGCACAAACAATCACGGACGCGGACTACACCGATGACATAGCGCTTCTGGCAAATACTACCACCCCAGCCGAAACCCTGCTACATAGTCTGGAACGAGTAGCTGCAGGCATAGGCCGCCATGTCAATGCACACAAGACGGAATATATGTACATTAATCAAAGAAGCGACATCTACACACTAAACGTTAGTTCTCTGAAACTAATTGACAAGTTCACCTTATTGGGAAGCAGTGTCTCATCAACCGAGACAGACATCAACATGCGACTAGCAAGGGCATGGACAGCTAACGATAAGCTATCAGTCATATGGAAGTCAGTCCTGACCGATAAAATAAGTTTTTTTCAAGCAGCAGTTGTGTCGATACTGCAGTATGGATGCACCACATCGCCACTAACAAAACGTTTGGAGAAAAAGCTTGACGGCAATTACACAAGAATGATGTGAGCAATATTGAACAAGTCCTGGAGGCAGCACCCCACAAAACAGCAGCTGTACGGCCTCTTACCACCCATCACGAAAACTATCCAATTTAGACAAACCAGACGTGTAAGACACTGCTGGAGAAGTAGGGACGAACTCATAAGTGACATACTCCTGTGGACCCCTTCACATGGACGAGCAAAGGCGACCGACTAGAACCTATATATAACAGCTCCTTGCTGATACAGGATGTAGCATTGACGACTGACCGGGAGAAATGGATGATACAGAAGGGTGGTTGGAGGGAGTCAGAGATATCCGTGCTGGCAGCACGTCGTGATCATGAAGATGATGAGGGATTATATACATTCTTTTTTTAAATTTAATTTTTGAATTTTGTTGCCGGTTTTGTGTGTATTTTTTCAGTCATATTGATAGTACTCTCTCAAGAAAATGAGTAGTTACAGTCCGAGCAATTTTGTAACATTTTATATAGAATGAGTACCACATTTCTTCTTATCTATCTCTTTCCTGATCACACCCAAGTCTTCCACAATTACTGGCTTCGTGGTTGTTGTAAGTTACCATTAAAAAAAAAGTCCTTTTTCATTTATCAATATCATTATTTTACTCCTTGGGATTTTTTCACACTAGCGTTAGCTGATTTTTTTTTTTTACTGGAGGCTGAGTGGAGGAGATTTCACAAAACAGGACGTGCAGCTGTGTCGTAATGTAACCACAGGACGGAGGAAATGTCAAGTGAATTGCGTGGGAAGAAAATGTGTGGCGTCAAGAAAATATATAAAGACGGAAGTTTTCCACCCTAGCAGTCAATCGGGGAGAGCTGTCAGCCCAATGGACAAGTTACGTTGTCTTAGGTGCTAGCCAGGATGCCACTGCCCTGGGGTCGAGAAGATGTCCCTGTCAGCCTCCCGTGAAAGACGTTTGCAGAAGAAAAGCTCTCTTGATAAATCTCTCTCTCTCTATATATATATATATATCCTATCTCATAGAGCCATACGACTTTCGTATGTTGCATATTGACCCTTGACCGAACCGCCAATCAGAGACACACCGGTGTAGGTGAGTAGAAACAGTCACGTAATCTATCAGAAGTTGTGGGCGTTATGAAATAATATATGCAGATGCCTGATTGTCAGATGGAGTCAGTGAAACATGCAGTCACTGAGAGCGTCTATGAACGGTGGCTCCCAGGACCTTCAGTTGAGTACCCTCGGTCGAGAAGCAGAAGAAATGTCAAGATGAATAATGAGAGATATATTTTATAAAGAAGTGTTGTGGTTTGTTCTTTATCCTCCAAACGATATATAACCCGTAAATGAAAAGAGAGTTTATATTTTTATAAAAAAAGGTGTTGTTGTCACCCTCATCCCCCTTATATAACACCAGGAGAACTGGCCAGGTGCTTATTCCTTTTGATGAGATGTTAGTTGCAGATTTTGGTTTCGAGACATTTTCTCAATCTTTTGTTGTACTTCTTTTCTACTATTGTGTGGGGGATGTTCTTTGGTATTCGCATTGGCCAACTCATTTGGTTTATTGAAAAGGTAAAGGCTACAATATATAGGAATACTGTTTAAAGCTTTTCAACCAGTCAATTAAAAGAAAGGTAATATTAAGTATTTTTCAATTCAAAAATGATGTTATATTCCGTAGCTTAAAATATCGGTATATCAAAGTAACTCTCAGCCCAAAATATCGGACTTATGTGTTGAAAAGCTGTTATGGTCAAGGAGAGGCTGAAAATGATAACACGACACGGAAATGGGTGATAACAAATATATTGGAGGAAAATAGTACATACATAAAGGATAGGTGGGAGAAACCTCTCTTCAGCTTAACACAATCATGAACATTACATCCGTTCTTGGTGAAGGCTCGCTGAGACTGCGCAGAAGAGAACTTAGCCGG
>OY757939.1:25515322-25570322 GCA_963585895.1 Sepioteuthis lessoniana
AAATCCCCAAAAAGGCTGTTCCGATAGATGACCTATCCTAATCTAAACATATGTTAGGTTTTTTTGTGTCTGGTGGAATTTGAATAATATAAGCCATTAAACTAAATTATCGTTTTATTTTTCTGTTTACTCCTTTTACATGTGTTAAATCCCAAAGTTAATTGGGCTATCACACCCCTCCCCAAAAACCTTTAAAATGCCTTTGATTAATGTACAACAAATAAGTCTATTTGGTTTACATAGTGGGAGTTATAACAATCTACACTAGCATTAATCCCAAAATTGTCGAAGGGAACGAACAACTTTAAAATTCAAAAAATTCTAAATACAAACTAATTTCCAAGATTCCAAAACCCCCTTCTCTACATAAATCCCCGTCCGTTATATTATTCTATTAATTACTGAAATGAATGTAATTTTTTACTTATGAAATTTATCCAAAATCAATATCACGGTTTTTATCTTGGATAGGAACCTCTCTAGCCCTCAATCAAAATATTTTAAATTTACCTTTACGTCTACATTTAAACACCAGTTCGTTACGTGTATTAAGAAATCGTCTGGGGTCATTAAAATTAATTGTAGTATTTTTTTTCTCCGATACACATGTTACGTCTGCTATTGAAGTGATTTGCGTTTGAAGATTGCCTGATTATTTTCCTCTTTATTTTCGGGGTTAGCTCCTGATCCTCAAGAGACAGATATATTCTTCGCCGAAATAAATTTATAATGCCAATTTAACCAAGTCTGAGTTTTCTTCCAATTAGATTATATATATATATATATATATATATATATATTTCGATCCCAGCTACGGGAAGCTACTGTCTAGCCACACTGATGAGTTCTGATAGAACGAAACAGATCTGTCTGTGAATGACTGTATATATATATATATATATATATATATATATAATAAAAGTAAATCCGACGGTATGTCAAGATGAAATAATAATAAAAAAAAATTCAGATAATGCGTATTTTAAAAATTTGATAATGTGCTAACCCAAAGATTTTTCCTGCTTTTTATTAATCAACAATATTTGAGCCAAATATTATCACAAGATATTAACATATTTCGTGTTTATATATAGAGAGAGTGAGAGAGAGATAGAGAAAGAGAGAGACAGACAGAGACAGAGACAAAGACAGACAGACAGACAGGCAGAATAAGAAAGAGAGAGAAAGAGACAGACAGTCTGACAGACCGACACAGAGAGAGAGAGAGAGAGAGAGAGAGAGAGAGAGAGAGAGAGACGAACAGACAGAGAGAGAAATAATTGAGAGAGTGAGAGAGACAGACAAACAGACAGAAACAGGGCAATAGATAGACAGACGGAACAACAAAGCGAGAGAGAGAGAGAGAGAGAGAGAGAGAGAGAGAGAGTGAGAGAGACAGACAAACAGACAGAAACAGGGCAATAGATAGACAGACGGAACAACAAAGCGAGAGAGAGAGAGAGAGAGAGAGAGAGAGAGAGAGAGAGAGAGAGAGAGAGACAGGGCTAAATAATTAGTTATCACTTCTTGAGTTTTGATGACACCACAAATTTCTCTGAGGATATCCTTGTAATGTAATGATTAAAGCGCTAAATTGCGGAATCGTAGTCAGTGAGTTCGAACTCCATTCGCGCAATTACGTTCAGATAAATACCCTTGGAAAAAGTATGATTCCTCTTATCCTCCCAGCTATAGGTAAAATTGTACCACTGCTGTTCTTCTAGAAGGATGGGTTTGTAATTAAATAACCCAAGGTGGTTGATATGCCATCAAATTACCAAACCGATTTCACTAATCTAAATCCATATTCTTTATCAAAGTAGCTCCAACTTTCTCAAATGGCTGTTAATACATCTTTTTTGTAGATGCTACCGTCTCATGGACAATTTAAAAAATAAATCATCCATAAATTTTCTAATTGATTTGAATTCAGATTGTCTGCTGGTCGTGTCTTTTCAAAAGAAAAACTTTTGCTCGCTGACAAGATACATTATCGTCCTGAAAATGACATGTGTGTTAATTCCATCGTTTTTTGTCAGGGACAGACTATACTATTTTGGTTGACGACTTGGTCATTTAATGTCAAAGTTATATTTTACAAGTACTTGTTTGTTTTTAAGTAAATATCGCAATTAATCGTTGTTAAAAGATATTTAGTATCAAAAATCAATATTATAAGATCCAATGTATTAATAAAGTTCACAATATACTTAAATGCAAAATATATATTTTTTAATGTATTAATAAAGTTCACAATATACTTAAATGCAATATCTATATTTTAAGAGCGAATATATTAATAAAGTTCATAATTTTAAACTTAGGCACCGTATCTAGTAAGAGCCGATGTATTTCTACAGTTCAAATAATTTTGAACATGGCGACAAACCGATCCATTCGACTAACAGTTGGGACCCTAATAGATACTAACGCAGCAAATCAGTTGCCCAGTCGGCTGGGTCTGTAGAATACACCGACTGCATCTTTAAAGTAGGGTAGGACCCCAAAACGAGTGTCTGGTATATGACATTACACAATCTGATGGTGAAGTTCCAGTAATGTTGGAGTTTCGGGGAATACAGAGTACCTCTTCATTGCCATCGTTCCCAGGACGATTCTGGCCTGAATTGGTAGAATCTGATATAGTCCTATCTATAGGTCAAATAGAACTAAACTGTGTACTTATGCTAGACTGAATTGCTTGAATTGTTTAATGTAGAACTGTTTTGACATTTAAACTACTTACTTATTATGCAAAACTGAATTGCTTGAAATAAAACTGTTTTGACATTTACATTGCGTACTAATGCTAAACTGAATTGTTTGAAATGGAATTGCTTTTGCATGCGAAACTGAATTATTCGAAATAAAACTGATTTTGATATTGAAACTATACTTAAGCTGAACTGAATTGTTTGAAATCGAATAATTTTGACATCTACGTGTGTGTAAACAAAAAAAATACAGTAAACAGAATTGTTTGAAATGAAACCGTTTGATTAAACTGAATAGCTATAAATAGAAATATTTTTGACAATTAAACTGTGTACTCATACTAAAATGAATTGTTTGAAATAAAACTGTTTATTTGTATAAAAATGGATTTGGCATTAAGTAACCTGCAAATGTTGATATGCCATAAACCCAAACAAATAAACAAGCAGAAAATCTGTTGTCCTGAGAGTAGTGATATGAAAGCGTATCCCCGCTTTGAGCTCCAGAACACGAGACTCAGCACCGGTTGCAGTTTTCTTCAGTTTTATTGTTTTAACAGCATATCAACCTTCTTTGGTTATTTAATAGGAAATCCATCCTCGTAGAAAGACAGTAGTAGCACTATTTAACTCATAGAAGGACTGTAGAATACACCAACTCTGCAGAGGGATAAGAAGACTCCGCCAAAGAGTGTTGTTGATATGACACGAAAAAATCGGATGGCGAGTTTCCAGTAATGCAGGAGCTTTAGGGAATGCTAGTTCCCTTTATTGGCATCATTTCTAGATGCACTCTGCCCCAGAGTGGTAGCACCAGATAGGTTCTAACTATCGGTCAAACAGAACTAAACTGTGAACTTATTCTAAACTGAATTGTTTGAAAAAGTACTGTTTTTAAAATTGAAACTGTGTACTTATGCTAAACGGAACTCTTTGAAATAAAACTGTCTTTGAATAGGACAGTTTTTGACATTGAAACTGTATACTTATGCTAAACTGCATCGTCTGAAATAGAACTGTTTTGACATTTAACCGTTTGAAAACAAAAACTATACTCATACTAAACTGAATTGTTTGAAATTTAATTTGGCGTTAAATGACCTGAAAACGGTTGATACGCCGTAAAACAACTAACCATGGTTGGGAGGATAAGACTTCATAGCTTTTTCAAGGTATTAGGCCGAACTTAAATGTAATAACGTGACTAGAGTTCGAATTCGTTTCCTATGTGGTCGAAATCCGGAACATTAAACACTATGCCACCGTGACTTCTGCAGCAGGCGGGTGCAGTTTAGTGCCATATTCAAGGCCCGTTTGTTTTGTGTGATTCTTGTTCTGCAAAGAATGGCTCATTGAATGAAAATTATTTTCCAATATTCAATTATCTTCAACTACTTTCATATAATCCCAACTATCATAGACAGCTAGTTGTGAGAAGATGTTTCGGAGATATATGTTTTTTAAATTATCCGTGACTTCTTGCTCGGGCGTTTGTTTATTTAGGTGTTTATGCATTACCACAAATCTGTTGGTGCTATTTCAGATTTTTTTTGCTTGATGTAAAAGCCATTTGAGGTTTTGAAACGCTTTATCAATTTTTCACAGTGTATTTCGATTATTAACTTGATATTGTTGAATACGCTTTTACAATTCTTTTGATGATATTAAGCTTTTTATTTCTGTTAAAACTGTGACCGTTTGAGCGGAAATATGGTTCTATAAGTATTACATTATTGTCATCCATTTATTTGATTCTGTGTCTGTTTTTGGTTAGTCTCAAGTAATATGACCATTTGTAATGTAGTAATAAGCAGCATTTCCAACCCGAGGGAACCTGTTGTCTGACAACAAAGTGCCAACCAAAAGAACTCCCGTGGTAAGTGCGAGAAACAGTCACACGAGTATTGAAAATTTTGTAAAATCAGCAATTAATTTGTGACCAGCAGAAAACAAGGAACCACTCATAGCAAGCGAAATTGCACCCGCCCTATCGGGTTGGTTTGTTTGCTTGTTTGGGTTTTATGGCATATCAGCCTTTGTAGGTTATCTAATGCCAAATCCATTTTTATGCAAATAGTCAGTTCTATTTCAAACACTTCAGTTTAGAATTAGTACACCGTTTACTTGTCAAAAACATTTCTATTTCAAGCTATTCTATTGACTCAAACAGTTCTAATTCAGCCAATTCAGCTTAGTGTTAAGTACAGATTTTGTTTACACAGTTAAGTGTCAAAATAGTTCTATCTTAAACAATTCAGTTTAGTGTAAGCAGAGTTTCAATATCAAAAACAATTCTATTTCAAACAATTCAGCTTAGTATAAGCGCGTAGTTTAAATGTAAGTACAGTTCATTGAGAAAAACATTTCTATTCCAAGCTATTCAGTTTAGTCAAGCAGTTTTAATTTAGCTAATTCAGTTTAGTATAAGTTCAGATTTTGTTTACACACAGTTAAATGTCAAAACAGTTCTATATTAAACAAACCAGTTTAGTGTAAATACGCTTTCAAATTATTTAGTTTAGCACGCAGTTTAAATGTAAGTACAGTTTGATTGTTAAAAACATACCAAGCTATTCTGTTTTGTCAAACAATTTAGTTTAGCATAAGTATGCCGTTAGTTCTATTTATCCCACAGATAAGGCTCTATCAGGTGGTACCACGCCGGGCCCCCAAGTCGGCCAAGAAGACCTTTCATCTATCCACGTCTTATTTTCCTACTTTGAGGCTCATCTAGAGGAAAGCTAAAACATATAAATGAAATGAGTTGTATTTTTTCCAGGACGACGTGCATCCTTTCTCTGAACTCCTCTACATTTCTTCAGTTTGTCTTTGTCCCCGGCAACTTGTACCGAGACCCAGGAATACAACATATTCTGACTTGGTTCTGGCAGAGTGTACAGTTCAGTAAATAGTTTGCATTTTGTTTCAACAACTGAAATTCTCACTTTCTCTTTCTCTCTCTCACTTTCTATTTCTTTCTATCTATCTCTTTCTCTTTTGATATGTATATATATTGCATACCCATTCAGGATATTTATTCATCAATTCGCATTGAGAGCACAGATTTTCCTGACCCCCTGCTCTCTCTCTCTCTCCCCATCCATTCCTATCACAAATCGCTTACGGCAGGTCTTCCAAACGACATCCTGTGTCCGTAATGCAAATAACTTCTTGCTGGTCGGCCAACACTGGCACGTCCATGTATAGGGGTCTATACCAAAACGTCACTTACGGGTTTGTCCTTGCATCTCAAACAGTGTCCCGCATATATTGTTCGTCTTATTTTGATGGTTTTTAAGATGGGAGGTAAGTGGCCCTACAGCTATTGTTTCGAGTGTCTTTCATGGGAATATATATTATATATATTTCTGTCAGTCGACCAACATTATATGTTCTATGGATCTTGATCGAACCATCATTTAGCTGCCATATCTTCAATTCTCCGTTCTTCAAACTTCAGTCGTCTGATGTCTCTTCGTGTCATCATCTTAGTTCTTATTCGCTGTCTTTTGTCCGTGTCCCCAGTTGTTCTAAGTTCTTCCCAGGTGAGATGAGGAATGAGAGCGGGACCACAATTTCATGTGTGCATATTACCTTTATTTCTTTAGACACCACAATTTTAAACGGTCCGACTAAACGGGGAATCAGTGAACAAGATAAAGCATTCTTATATCTCAGGACGGCTATTCATCGCAAACTGACTAAATCATTTCTAACTCTTGAACTGTTTTGTTCATCTGATTGACACCATCCATTGATAGCTGTAGTTTTATGAGACCTTGAGTTCAGCGTCTGTCAATCACACCGATTAACGCACTGTATTTTTCCACGCTTTTATTAATTTGAATACCACATTACATTTATTTGCTAACGCGCGCGTGCACACACACACGCACACGCATATACACATATATATATGTATATATATATATATATATATATATATATATACATATGCGTGTGCGTATATATATACTCTTTCAGACTTATGCCCAGCGGAAAGATATGGACTCGCTAATCTGCAAGCTATTGGTTAGATAGCAGATCTACTGTTTTACGAGGGTGGCTTTGGAATTTAATTACCGACAAAGCCAAACATATATATATATGTGTCATATTATACATTAACGTTTTTGAAGCATACCAGAGTAACCAATTTCTTAATTTTCAAAAACTAGTGATCTCATGTCTGTTTGTTTAACTTCTCCCAATACTCAGTCGTCGGCAAACATTTGTACTGCTTGTATCAGATTGCGATATCTATTGTCAGTTTTTGTATTTTATAATACAATATAAACTTGGGTAACTGTCGAAAAGTGGGACAATCCTTTTTACACTTCTGTTGCCAGGGTCATGAGAAGGTGGTTTGCCCAAACACTCAAATATTGGGGACAAGACTGAGGTAGAGGAATGTTACGTAAATCCATAAGTTTCAGAAGTGTTTTTATCCTTAATAGACGAACAACCCGAGTTCAAATTCAAACAAGGTTTGCTGGGTAAGTTTTAAATGTCGATAACCGTTATTTTATTCGGCGCATTTATGGTGTATTTCGGTGAGTGATAGATCAACCTATTGAATAGTACTTTACTTATCTTATTTTATTTTGTTTTGTTTTTTGTTTTTTTTTGCTTGTTTTTTTATTTGAACATATCTTTTTTTTAATCTTTCTTTGACGGTGTTAATAAGTAGTTCTTAGGGTGAGAGCATTTAAATTGACTGCAAGTATCATTGATTTAAAAGAATGCTGGCGTATCCTCTTCCTACTCTTTTTCTTGACACATTTGATCTATATTATCTCTCTGGTGTAAGGCTAGCCAATTCGGCTGGGGCTGCAAAATACACCAACTTGATCTCAGCAGAGCGGTAAGATTTCTCCATCGAGAGTTTATGATATAGTTGGTTGTTTGGGTTTTATGGCATATCAACTTTTGTAGGTTATTTAACGCCATATTCATTTTTATGCAAATAGTGAGTTATATTTCAAACAATTCAGTTTAGCATGAGTACACAGTTTAATAGTTAAAAAAACATTTCTATTTCAAGTTATTCAGTTTAGTCAAACAGTTCTAATTCAGCTAATTCAGTTTAGTATAAGTACAGATTTTCTTTCCACACAGTTAAATGTCGAAACAGTTCTATATTAAACAATTCAGTTTCAATGTCAAAATAGAGCAATTTCAAACAATTCATGCAATTTAAATCTAATTACAGTTTAATTGTCGAAAGCATTTCCATTTTAAACTATTCAGTTTAGTCAAGAAGTTCTATCTCAAACAATTCAGTTTAGCATAAGTATTCTGTTCACTGTAATCAGTCTTCCTCCGCATTTCTTATGTAGTCTTCTAGTCCAGATATTGTTGCATCGACGCCCTCTTACATACTGGCGAAACCTCTTCCTCCTCCTTTTCTTGACACTTACTGGCTGTCGGCATCATCTCTAGGATGTGAGGGCTTATGCCTCGTCATGAGTTTTCTTGTTCTCTGCTCCATTTGCTGAAGTTCTTCTCTCGTCCACTTTAAGAATGATCCCGAGTATTTTATGAAGAGGACAGCCCAGGTATTTATCCCTTTGTAGTTTGAGTAATTTTCTCGTTCTCGTGAGGTATTCTTTTTTTTTTTTTTTTGGAAGTAATGTAACTGTCGGGAAAAAAACTGATTTCAGCTATTGATAACCCAACAAAGATTGGCAGGCCGGAAAACCAAACAACCAGACAAATTTTATAATTAGTTGAAACAAAACTATTTAACGTATATTTGTTAATATAATCTTTTCGTAGGTTGGATACATACATACATAGGAGCCACGCATAATGGAATGATTTTAGTCGGAGGAAACTGAATCAGTGACTCGAGTTCAAATTCACTTCCTGCAAATGATCTTGGAAAATGCATGAAACTGTCAATTTTCTCAACGCCTTACAGATGCGTAAAAATAGTAGAGTAGACTGGTTTCTTTAGCCTTGGTAAGGCAACCATACTAGAAGGAAAAAAATTAAGTCAGATCAGCTGTAGTCCACTTAAGAATTGATCTTCTTGGCGGCGGCGGGGGTTTCGGTAGATACAAACTTATTTCACACACAATCCGTACGAACTTTTTCTTTGGATGTTTTAAATTTCTAACCCCGGCGCCTATCGGGCTATTGCCATTGCATCCGGGCTACAGCCTTGCATCTGGGCCTCTTTATTTTTTCAGTCCTCAGCTAGCCATCGCTCCCACCGGTATAAAACAGATGGTGCGTGGGCGGTTGCGCGTGAACGTGCGGCATGATATCCCCCCACTCGCTTCACTTCAAAGCGTCGCCTTACATCGCTATTGTTTTTCTTAGCTCCATGCTGGTATGAATCCTGAAATGATTAGAATCTTGTTAACCACACACTACTGGCCGTGGGTGTTGCCTGCAGTTTGTTTAGATAAGACACACAGGCAATAGATATATACGCGAGGGCGCCTCCGTCATCACAAACACTATCAAAGACCAATAGGAGTTGCTTTTTTATATTTTTAAGACCATCAGCGAGACCATCTGCCAGAGCGAGATTACGATATCACATTTAAAAGGGGGAAAAAATACAGAGGATGTCTGTACTTCTTTCTTTCTTTCTTTCTTTCTTTCTTTCTTTCTTTCTTTAAATAATAGCAAGGAATAACGATTACGGTATATCAAAGAGTATTAAAAGTATTTTCGTCTTTAACCCCCTAAGTTTATCTCGGGTACATATTTCGTGATAATAACAATGCTGTGGTCTAGATTACAATTATTATTATAATTATTATTATTATTATTATTGACTCTTTTGAGAGTTTTACACACCAACGTTTGGTGATGGTGTCTTATTTGAGTTCCAGCAACAGCAAATCTTTTCACGCCTCAAAGACTTTTTTTTTTGTATTCTAACTGATCTTAATAATGCTGGTATTCTCCACTTTCCCTCTTATTTCCAAGTCTTCCAGTCCCTGTACTAATCCTTTGGTGACTGTACTGAGAACACTAATTACAATTCGTATTACCACCACTATCATATTCCAGGGTTTTTTTTCAGTTCTCAAGCAAAGCCTTGGTACTAATCTCTCTTTTCGCTTTCTTTCAGTTTCACCATGTGGTCTGCAAGGACCGCAAAGTCCACTATTCGGGAGGTTATCTTTTTTCTTGTTGACTATGACAAGATCTGGTTGCCTGGCCGAGATTAGGTGATTCGTTCCTGTTCAAAAAAATCCCGGAGAATTTTATGCCTGTCATTTTTTGGGGTCGTATTCTTGGTTGTGCATACACCATTTGTTTGTATGGTCAAATTTAAACATCTTGCACAGTTTCCAGGAGATCATTTTCTTCACCCAATCGTGTCTTGTTTTATACTCGTTTTGCACTAGTTTGTTGCATTTTCTTATTATGTGATGATTAATCGTCTTGTCGATCACCATATAACCTACATTTGCATTTCTGTTGAATCATTTATTTTTGTTTTAATCTAGTTTGTCTCATGGTATCGTCTTTCTTAGCGATATCCAAGTCTTTGTCCCTTGAAGTATCCGTACAGTTGTTTTTCTTCCCATTTCAGTTGCCTAATTATTGCTGTTCTATTGATCTTTATGTTGTCTATGTTGTTTCTGGTCGCAGTAATTAGTATTTCTTTGCTTTTTTAAATGTAGTCTTCAAGTCCTCATTGTGATGTGTCCATGCTATCAGCACTGTTGAGTCCTCTGTCACCTTCTTTTCTTGATACATACCGGGCCATTGGTATAATGCTTAGAGTGTTCGCCAATGGTCCGGGAGACTGGGGTCCAATCTCAGGTCGAGTCATACCAAAGACTAAAAAAGGGTACTTGATGCCGCCTTGCTTAATACTCAGGATTATAAGGTACGCATCAAGGGTAAGGTAGAGCAATCGAGGGAATGGATTAGCACCCTCCCCTACACCTTGGTGTAATAGCTATTGAAAGGGGAGCCTTCGGGTCACCCTCGACTATGGTCGCCAACTTACGTCATATCTGGCATGCAAGTCCTTATGTATCGTCATTAGTTTTCTTGTTCTCTGGTCAATTCGTTGAAGCTCTTCCCTCGTACATTTCATGAATGGTTCTGAGTATCTTACAATAGGGACTGCCCAGGAATTTATTCGTTTGATGAGATTCCTGCTATAGAGTTCGGTTTTGAGAAGTTATATTGGTCACTTGAGATACACTTTTGAATTTTTTTTTAGTTCCGCTTGTTTAACGGTGTCCACTTCCAATATTCCCAAGTACAGATTTTTCTTTATTAAGTAGTTCTAATCCTTCCGTTGTTTAGCCTTTTGCACTTCTCATTATTATCGAAACACCTAATTCCGTCTTATACTTGCGTAATGTGACAACGTTCATATCGGGTCCCTAAATGTTACACCCATTTATATTGGGTCCTACAGTGTTACACGTACTTTTGTTTGGTCCCATCTCGGTGGGGTAACGTTACAACTATTCTAAATACAAATAATTTACAGTTATATGATATCAAGTATTCCAATGAAATGCAAATAATTTTCACACCGTGGTATGGTTTTAATTTTTCTGATCAAAACAAATGATCACATGATTTGAAGAAATTATTAGTATTTAACATTAGTTATTGTCTTGCTTACAGTCTTATGGTTTGGTCTCTTTGGTTAATGGCATGTCAACCTTCATGGATTATATCAAATCTCTCCTTGTAGAAGAATCGTTGTGATATTATGTAACCCATAGCTGGAAGAATAGTCCGAAAGTGAAAATTATAACGTGACTAGAATTCGAACTCGTGTGCTACGGAGCTGCAGTCAAGCACGATAACCATTATGCCCCGGAACTCCCCTCCCCAGGTATAAGCTTACTCTGTCGGTTAGTTTTTTTTGGCAGAATATTTTTGTTAGTTATTTAATGCTGAATAAATATGAGATCTATTCGTCAGACCTGTCGGCGAGGAATAGAATACGCAAGCTGTCTTCCCTGCATGGCTGTAAGTAAAGTAAAATTGGTGACGTTAGTTGAAAGGGACCCAAAGGCTCCCTTTTCATTAGCTACTACATCGACACGTAGGGAAAGACGTTACTCCTTTCCCTGGATTGCTCCACTCTACCGTTGATCCGTACCTTGCTGAGTGTTAAGTAAGGAGGTATTAAGTACCATTTTTTGAGTCTTTGATATGTCTCGACCTGAGATTGAACCTCGGTCTCCCAGGTTATTAGCGAACTTTCTATGCGCTAGGCCAATGGGCCGTTAAGGTTGTACAACCCAACAAAATGATCCAAAGTGCTAATACCGGTTAGGCTCCTATCCATGGGCCAAATCGATTTGTTTAAAATTAATCACTTATGAAAAAAGAAACATGTAGATATGAACATGATTCGCTAACCTCTGGGCATAAAATAACCCGAGACAAGCTGAAGTGTCGTTAACATCAAACAATCAATCAGATCTTTTTTAATCATATATAGGCCCCTAATAGGTTCTACCGCAATGGTTTGGTTTAGTTTGGGTACATGGCATATCAACGATAGTAGGTTATTTAATGTCAAATCCATTTTTATAAATATAAACAGTTCTTGAAACGCAGTTTCTTCCAGGCAGCGGTTGTGTCGATACTGCTATATGGATGCACCACACGGATGCTAACTAAGCGGCTGGAGAGGAAACTAGACGGAAATTACACATGAATGTTGAGAGCAGTATTGAACAAGTCCTGGCGACAACACCCCACGAGACACCAACTATACGGACACTTGCTCCCCATCACGAAAACTATACAAGTCAGACGAACCAGACACGCGAGACACTGCTGGAGAAGCAAGGACGAGCTCATAAGCGATGTACTCCTGTGGACCCCCACATATGGATGTGCAAAAGCAGGACGACCAGCACGAACCTACATACAGCAACTATGTGACGACACAGGATGTAACCCTGAAGACCTGCCTTCAGGGTTACGGAGGAGTGGCGAGAGAGGGTCAGGGATATCCGTGCTGGCGGCGTGACATGATGATGATGATGATGATTTCAAACAATTCAGTGTAGCATAAGTAAACAGTTTAGTTCTATATCACCGATAGATAGGACCCTACCAGAGTGGACCCGAGCGATGGTGATAACGGGGTACTCCGCATTCCCCAGAGCTCCATCATTACTGGAACCTCAATATCAGATAGTTTAGTGTCATATGCAGGACACTCGTTGGGGGAGTTATATCCCTCTACAGAGATGAACTCGGTGTATTTCACAACTCTAGCAGACTGAGCCACTACGACAATGAATCAGAGTGAATCTGGCAGTAATAGCAAGGAAAGATACTGTAAACTTGCCAGATCTCGAGAACTGGATCCTCACTATCAGATGCAGTTTTGTATCATACCTCGGGCAACGCTTTTTTGAGAGGTAGGGGTCTTAATCCTCTCTGTGGAATACAGAGTATTCACAGCCCCAACCCACAGGGCTGAAAGAATGGCGTACAAACATATAATTTGCAACCTCCCCGTCTGTCCATATCAACAGGTTATTTGCTTTCACAGAACAAGACATTTCCATCTCCTGAATAACGTTTTCTAAAAATGAGCTAATTAGCTAGACTTGATACAAAGTTTTCATATCAATATGAATACTGTGTTAATATCCTTGGGGAAAGTATGAATCCAACTATTCTCCCTCCAGCTATCAGCCAATCTGGAAGGAAAATTAGCTGTAGACCTTGAAAAGGATGGATTCCATCGGGCTATTTCCGCCCAAGACATACAAGAGTTATGTCCCCATGATTAAACCAAGTTACAGGACCAGTGAATACTAGAATCAAAGTTGAATTTTAAAGGGAATGCCGAAAATTAAATAACTTTTGCTAGTAAAACAATACATCCTTCTTTTTTTAGTCTTAGTTATGCGTAAACACTTACAATAATGAAATTAAGCTTATGATAATATATTTATAATTTATATAATATGTATAAATAAGTCAATGTAGATATAAATTGAACCCATACTAAAATAGATTTAGAGAATATCTATGAACTGGATAATCATTTTTATTGGTTGATAAAAAATACTGTAATTTCTTGCAAAGGTAAATATAAACTAAATGAGCGCTTAGTTGAATGTTCCAATAAGAAAGAAGTGATCAGAAGTTAAAATTATCATTTATATTTACTTTCCAACAGAAAAAAAACTGTTTGGCAAAATTCCACTGATGATGAACTGCTATTAATTTTTGCCTTAATCCAGATCTTTAATTCTTTGGAATAAGTTCTTTTTTGCTTTGGCAATTGTGTTCTTTTGTTAGAGAAATTAAGAAAAATTGATAAATGACAATTATCAAACTCGGGTGAATTTTTTTGGAATTTCCGCTGATATTCGCAACAGTCTAACAATTGATACGTTATGCATTGATGAGATATGAGAATGTAGCATTCATTCTTAGTTCTGAACCGTTAAACGCGTGGAAAAACACAACCGGTTAACCAATATGATTGACGGCCTTTGAACTCGAGGTCAATCTGAGTCTACAGCTCTCCTTCCATAGTTAAAAATCAGTTGGTCACTTACTGAGAAACCCACAGACCGAGTGGTTAAATTCTCCATCTTTCCCACTGATCACACGTTTAGGCCACAGCAAGTAACGATTGAAACTTCACAGAGAATTAAACATGTAAATTGTGGTTGCTTTGTTATTCTTCATCACAGCAGTGGTCAGGAAACAAGATGGCGACATGAAAGAAACACCTGGCGACAAGAAGTCCAACTGGAGTAGCGGTGAAGTGAGGAGATGGTAGCTGCCCGATCGATTGTCTGATAAATGCACATAAAAACAATAGAACGACCGAGGGTATTGGGAATACAATAAATCAACAAATACGATTGTAAAATCGATATTTTCTTTTGAACACGAAAGGAAACGTTTAGTTGCAATCAAAAGTGTAATTTCCACGCTTTATATTGATGTACTGGCAAATGAGCTAGTTTTGCAGACTAATTGCTATTGAATAACAAAGTAGGTATTGTGATTGACAATCTTAACGACATGTCAACCCGACAAGGGTTGTTTTATGATTCGGTTTCTTTGATTTGAGGCATAACATCGTCAAAATGCTTGCCGAAGAACGGCAGAGGAACTATTTCAGCCATAACTGTAGGATAAGCGGGTTCATACTTTACCTAGTGGTACATAATGAATAGGCCACCTATTAATTTTGCTAATTAAGTGAAGAATTCAAAATATATTAATTCAAAAGTTTACTGGTAATTCGTTAGAAGAATCATAGAAAATTATTCGTGATATGATTGATAAGACTTGACCCCTGGCTGACGTTTTTAGCAGTTCTCTGGTTGGTTGATTCACTCATGTGAACAGGTCAGTTAGAGTTAATGAGAGAAGTCCTGGTGCCGTAACGAACGGACACCTAAAATGGCTAAATCTCTTGCTGTGTGGTTGGCGTAGGAATTTGTGCGAATAAACACGTCGAAAATAAAAATAAAAAGTTTCCGTGTCCATTTATAAGCAATGAAGTGACCATAGAGATTAAGATAAACTAAAGACCATCCGAAGAAGCCCAAGATAGAAGACCAGAGAATCAGGCTAGATTGATAAGTATAAAAAAATAATAAGGTCTGTTCTGCACTAAGGGAACAACAACATGACACTATCTCGAACAACAATAGATGTTACACTTCTTCAAATACAAGCCGACATTTTCTTGTAGTCAACGCAAGCACGAGGGAGAAAGAGAGAGAGGACTGTAAACGTTACACCCTCACCCCCACCACATTAACTTTCTTCTAACCATGTCCACTTCTTACGCCGGCCGGTGATCAACTAGTGGTTCGAGGGGGTAACGCACATTTCTTTACCTACACAAGAATACGATCGAGGGAACGGAGAAAATAGAAGGACAAACGAACAAACACGAACAAGCTTGGGGTTAACCAAGGGCAGAAAAGAGGTATTGCAACACTATATGCATGTGCGGACTATCGCTAGCGTGGGTTACTAGCGAAAACTCCACAAGCACCTCGAATGCAGACTCATCTTGACTCACTGTCGCTGGACCCTATCCCATGCTGCCTCGCCTCTCTGCTCCGGTGTCCGGTGTTGACTGCCCCTGTCCGTGGTTCCACGCCAACTCTCTGCTCGCCTCTCTGCTGTCCAGCCGCCAACTGCCCTCTCTGTTGGGTCGCGTCGTCAACGCCCGCCTGCTGTCCAGCGCCAACGGCCCTCTGCCGGGTCGCGTCGTCAACTCCCATTCGCGTCCCCTCACCACTTCCAGATACGGCGAGATTTCAGGTCCAAGAATCCTTTGTCTGGTTTCGCGCCAAAACAGACAATTGAATCGTCTGCTTTGGCAGCCCAACCACATAGTGCTACAGGACGACATCATAAGGTTCTATGAACAACCAGGGTGTACACCAAAGAGACACCCATCCCCGACTGACTCTGTCAATTCTCTGGAGATCTCACTAAACCATTGCATCGTACAATCTAGAATCATCACGTGTCACAAACCCTAATTTTGCCAACCAAGTTGACAAAACTTGATTTGTTTAAAAATCATCTTCTATCTTCCCCAACGTTATTTTGACGTGAGGTGGTAAACCTGGTTACCACCTTTGCTCGTGCATGACCTTTGTGAGAATGTATACATACATTCAAACTCCTTTGCTAACTTACGATTTTATTCAATAAAATAACTCATATTTAACCAAACAAATATATCAATTATTACACTAATTATTTGTCCGAAAGCGAACATGATAGAATGACAAGAAATCGAACTTGCTTTCTACGATTTAGCTGTCAAAGAAGTTATCATGTCCACCACGGTGACTCACTCGGTTAATTTACGCCTAAACGTTAGGTAATCGCATTCATTGTACATTCAAGTTTACATTTTTAAGTAGTTTTATCTTAAGATTTTTTTTTTTTTTTTGTTTACGCTCCTCTCGAAAACGAATGATTTTTAAACATAACTATTTGCCTTATAGACAGGACATTAACAAGTAATATCCCTCCGTTCTGATTGGAGGTGAGAGTGATGACATTAAAAGAGTACACCACATTCTTCAGATGTCTGAAACTAGAGCTTTGGCATAAAATACGCTTTTTGGTAATACCCAAGAAACCTGGGTAGGTGGACTTCAGAAACATGATCCATGATCCTATCAAGTTTCGCTGACACAACAGATTTTCTTGACTTTCTCTCTCTCTCTCTCTCCCTCTCTATCTATTTATCTCTATCTCTATCTTTCTCTCCATCTGTCCCTATCATCTATTGCTCCCGGCAGGTTTTAAAAACTACACCCTGTGTCCACACAGATCTGATGTAAATATGTTTTTGCATGTCAGCCAACACTGGCACGTTCATGTATCATATTTACCAACCTCTCCCCTCGGGCAGGATATGTCACAACGTCAATTTTTAAGCGGAGTTTAACAGGTTTGAATTCAGGGTTTTCTTTCTCCTAGACTAGTTGCCTCCCCAAGGCTTAAAAACCTAGTCTGCCCTACTATTTACCTATTGGTGGAGGGAGAATAATTGGATTCATACCTTTCTCAAGGGTATTAGTGCTATGTGAAATGGAATCAGTTTCGTCCAGGATTTGAACTCCTGTCGCCGTGTCCATTTCCTACGACGATAACCATTACACCACAGGCACCTCCATTGGCGAGTTCATGTATCGGGGTTCATAGAAGAATGTCCTTCGTCCTTACTTCTCCAGCAGTGTCCTGCATGTATTGTTCGTCTTACTTTGATGGTTTTTGAGATGGGAGGTAAGTGGCCCCACAGTTCCTGTTCCGAGTGTGTTTCGTGGGAATACATATTATAAATATTTATATCAGTCGACCTACGTTACATGTTATATAGATCTTGAACGACCCATCGGCCAGCTGCAGTATCTTCACTTTTCCTTCATTCAAACTTTAGTCCTCTGATGTCTCTTTGGTGTCATCATATTTGTTCTTATTCACTGTCTTCTGTCGGCATCCACAGTTGTTCTAAGTTCTAAGTTCTTCCCAGCTGAGGAATGAGAAGATGACCACGATTTCATGTGTACATATTACCTTTATTTCTTTAGGGTGTTGCTTCTAGGATTTGTTAAAAATAGCTTGCAGTATTCTTGGGGAGTTCCCAGCCGCCATGAAAATGTTCAGATAGTTGGAGTTAATATTAAAAGTTTTATTTTATATTATATTAAAAAAAGCGTATATTTGTAAGACTTGACGGGAAAAATATCACACTACAACCACCAGTAAGACACAGGCTTCACTCAGGAAAGTGTTATGAGAGAAAAAGTAAGAGTTCATCAGAAGAATTAGATAACTTCTTGAAAACAAGCTCTGTTGCAAACATCTCATCAATGGAATAAACTCCTAGGCAGCATCATCAGTTTGTAACATATTCTATATAGATCTTAAAATGTACAAGAAAGGAACTCTACGAGATGGAGTAATTAAAAAGAAATTGATGACGATGCACCGGGCCTTACACCGGATTTTGGTTTGGTTCGGTTTGGTTTAGTTTTAAGGCATATCAACTATTGTTGTTTATTTAATGCCAAATCTTGTTTTATATATATATCAAATATAAGATTTGTAAACACAGTTAAACGATAAGACAGTTCGATTTCAAACAATTCAATGTAGTATAAGTCAACAAAGTTAAATTGTTCCAAACATTACTATGTATAACTAAAAATTCAATTAAACATCAGTCATTTGTTTATACATAGTTCAGTTTAGCATATATCATTTGTTTGCACTCGGTTTAAATGTCAAACGGTTCTATTTAACTCATTGATAGGACCCTATCAGGTGCTTCTACTCCGGGTCAGAGTAGACCTGGGAGCGACGGCAATGAAGTAGTACTCTGCATTCCCGAAAGCTCCAGCATTACTTAAGCCTCAACATAAGAGTGGTTAATGCCATATTCAGGACACGCCTTGGTGGGGTCTTACCCCCTTGCAGAGATGCAATCTGTGTATTCAACATCCCCAGTCGACTGGGCTCGCCTTAAAACAGAGAGATAACATAAACTAAATGTGTCAAGAAAAAGAGTAAGAAGAGGATGCACCACCATTTGCGTAGATAATACTGTACATATTCTCGGGGAATATTTAATTAGAGAAAATAAAATTGATTGCTGCAAGCAGTAGCCACAATGTCGATAAAAAAGGACTCAAGTGCAAACAGTAAAACAACAAGATCTAGCCAACAAAAATTGTGAAGAAAAAAATTGAATGAATACTTCGAGCGACAAACAGGGGATATTTCGTACAAGAATATCTAACCATGGATTGCAGCATAGTCAAGGCTGTGGAATATTCCGAATGCATCTTTGCTGCGGGGTAAGACCCCCACCCACCCAACAAATGAGTGCTCTGGATATGATATTAAACAATCGGATGGTGAGGGTCAAGCTTTGGAGATTTGGAGAATGTGGAGTACCCCTTCATTTCCGTTGTCCTAGATCCACCATGACTCCGAGTGGTTGCACCTCTATGGTTCAAATTGAACAAACAAAGCGCAAACAAGTGTCTCAGGTGAAATTGTGACTGTTTTATAGCAATACTTGGAACCATTTAACAGTGTGCCAAAAGATCTTAGACTCGTTTAAGAATGTTATTTTCAAAATGAGTTAACTAATCAAATATATATTTAGTATATATGTATAAAGAGGATTTAGGATTAAATAAACTACAATTGTTTTTATGCCATAAAGCCCGACCAAATCAAATCATACACATCTAATATGTATGCATAAAAAGGATTTGGCATTAAAAACCCTACAATGGTTGATATGCCATAAAACCAAACCAAATCATATATATTTGATATATGTGTATAAAGAGGATTTGGCATTAAAAACCCTACAATAGTTGATATGCCATAAAACCCAACCAGACCAAATCATATATTTGATATATGTGTATGAAGGGGATTTGGCATTAAAAACTCTACAATGGTTTATATGCGATAAAACCCATGCTAACCAAACCTAAACATGTATTAGAAATCGAAACCACCAGAAATATACTGAATATCTTAAAATAACAGTACAAAATACAGTCAAAAATTGATTATACGCTTTGTTTTGATATGGGAACAATGAAGAAACAGTTAATCTGATAATGAGTGAAGGCTGGAAACAGACACCCAAAAAATACAAGACAAGAAACGACCGGATAGGAAAGGTGATCCGTTGAAAATTGTGTAAGATCATTATTCATAGACAGAAAAAAAGAACTCATTTTGAGGATTTTGTCGTTCCAGTTGACCAAAGGGTGAAACTAAAAGAAGGCTAAAAGATAGACAAATCGCTGAAAAAAATGTGGGACATGATGTCTGTGATAGCAATTGTACTTGGTAACCGTGGAACGGTCTCCATAAGAGACTGGTGATAAGAGGATGAATCCAGACCCTCCAGACCACAGCAAAATTAAGATCGGATGGAATATTTAGAACAGTTCTGTACACTTAAGGGAGCTTGTTGTCTCTCACTTTTCAATGAAAAACAACAAATGAAGAACAATGAAAATCTACCAATGGAAAAGAGCCGATAAAAACAGTATTAGAAACTCATAAGGATTAAGTGTACATTATGCAGTGAAAAAGGTGAAACAATTAATCACATATTAAGCAAATGTAGCAAACTTGCGCAAAAGGAGTATAAGAGTAGAATTGATTGGGTGGAAAAGGTGATCCACCGAGAATTATGCACTAAACTGAAATTCAACCTAACTACGACATAGTATATCATAAAATACAATCAGCCCTGGAGAATGAGACGTATAAAATTCTCACTAAATTCGATATATAAAGAGATCACCTGATCCTGGCCAGGAGATCAGACCTAATGATGATTAAGAAAAAAAGGGAACTTTCTGTCTATTGGATTTTGCCGTCCCAACGGACCCCAATGTAAAAATCAAAGTTAGCAAAAAAGAGTCAAGTACTTTGACCTTGCCGGAGAACTGAGAAAGACGTAGAACAAGAGGGTGACTGTTATTGCCGTTTAAATTGGAACTTTTGCACCGGACCCTAAAGTCTTGGAATGACAATTGAAATTTGAAATCGGAAGACGAACCGAGAAAGTTCAGAGTAAAGCATTGTTGAAATCAACTAGAATACTGAGAAGAGTCCTTGTGATTTGAGGGGACTTGCTGTCACTCGGATTCCAGTGAAATACAATCAGCTAGCGATGGTCGGAAGTTGCATGATAGTGATAAGAATAATAATGATAATAATAATACGCAACGGAGTAGCAAGTTAAGATTATACAGAGAAAGAGATGAAACGATTGTTCATGTAGTAAGCGAATGCAGCAAATTAGCACAGAAGGAGTACAAGGCTAAGTATAACAGGGTGGAAGGTGTTCCACTGGAAAAGAGTTAAAAATGCTGTGGAACATGAGAGTGAGGGTGATACCAGTTGTAATTTAAACACCTGGAACAATCCCGAAAAGCTTAGAAAAGGGGGCTAGAAGAGTTGAAAACCATAGGACGAGTCGAAACCATCTAAACTACAGCATTAATGAGTTTGGCCAGAATACTGTGAAGAGTCCTGGTGACCTGAGGAGACGTAATATCTCTCAGACTCTAGTAAAAGGACTTCGACTTACGTTGTTGTGAAAAATCATAAGAAATAATAATAATAATAATAATAATAATAATAATAATAATAATAATAATAATAATAATAATAGACTTGGAAGTTGGCGGACGGGTAGAGACTATCCAAATGACAGCATTGCTGAGAACGGCCAGAATCCTGAGATGAGTCCTGGAGACTTGAGGAGACTTACTGTCACTCAAACTCCTGTGAAAAAACCATCAGCTAACACTGATGTGAAAAACTCTAAAAGGAGTAAATAATAATAATAATAATAATAATAAGAAGAAGAAGAAGAAGAAGATGAAGAAGGAAGAGAGAAAAAACAATAACATGTGATAGATTAGATAAAATCGAGTAGATAAATTAACAAATTGCAAAATTCTTATCATAAAGCTATATAAATAAGCTCGTACCAATATATATATATATATATCCGGTCATTCCAGAATGCCTGACAAGTAAGAACACCCTTTTTGATCATGCTTCACACAACAGTATATAAAATGATATCCACCACGTGGGACCCTTTTGGTTTGATGATCGCATATATATATATATATATATATATATACGTGTGTGTGTGTGTGTATGTGTATACTTAATATAACCACCATAATATAAACTCTAAAATGGCAGTAGAAATATTATACAAAAATTGAAACTAAACAAAAGCATTGAAAAATTCTCTTATAGTTTCAATATTTGAATAACTTGTGACTTTAAAACAACTCACGATCGTTATGTATGATATTTTGACAACCTTTGAAGGTTAGTAAATTTAAAGAAACATATATATACCAAAAAATCAGCAATGTCAGATCAACAGATTCATTAAGTTATTCGTTAATTCGTGACCTGACGTTGAGTCGTAGACTTGACTTAGGGGTATGTCATCAGCCTGATGGTTTCGATTCCGACTTGGAGCGTGTCGCATGTCTAGCCACATTGATTATTTGTTATACAATATTTGTTGATGCCGCCTTGCTTAATACTCAGCACTATAAGGTAAGGATCAAGGGTTAAGTGGAGCAATCCAGAGAAAGGAGTAGCGTCCTCCTCAACACATCGGTGTAGTAGCTATTGAAAAAGGAGCCTTCGGGTCACACTCGACTACGGTTGCCAAATTTACTATTATATATATATATATATTAGAAATTTGCATATATTCAAGATTTGAAATATTTGAAAATTCATATATATATATATATATATATATATATATATATACCTAAAGAGCCAAAAGTAATCTACCTAGGTTTCAACAACTAGTTCATCAGGATAATTTTGACTAAAAATCATTGGTTAAAACGACTTTTTATTTATAAAAGTGGTTTTTCCTTTGGCTAGGCATTGCTGTGCTAGTTGATTATTTTCAAGTTGTATGAATATTATTAGTCTTTTCATATTTTATTGAATTTTTCCCAGATGTCTATTTGTGTAATATTTTTCCCTTAAAAATTGCTCCATCTTTTTTTTACTCCATCTGACTTTTAGAATAGGTAAAAAGCCTAAATATATATATATGTATATGTGTGTGTGTGCGTTTGAGTGAGTGAGAGAGAGAGAGAGAGAGAGAGAGATACGGCGAAACAGAAAGAAACACTGAGGGATATTTATATAGTTATCTTGTGGTAGGTTGACTTAAGTCACTAACTGGTTTCAAGTTGATTGTAGTTTATCAAAAAAGACGTTGATCAATATTAATGTAATTTTAATTGATTCATTCTTTGACAGAAAGCTTATAAATTCTTTATATTTTATGTCCCATTTGATTTGAATGGAAAGGTCATGTTGGGGAAAAATGTGTATCACCTTCAGAAATATCTTTTATTCTATGGTCACAAAACCAGTATTGTATCTTCTTTTTTATATCTACGGTTACATTTTTTAATTTTAAGGTGGCACTTTTTAATCTAGGGTTGAATTTTTAAATCTCAGATTGCATTTTTTAAAATCTATATAGCGTTTTTTTTCAAAAATTAATTTAAGGTCTCATTTTTAATAATATCTTCGGTAGTATTTTTAAAATCTAAAATTGCATTTTTTTTTAAATCTAAGGTTGCACTTTTAAGAATATCTAAGGTTGCATTTTTTCTTTTAATCTCAGGTTTCATTTTTTTTAAATCTAAGGTTGCATTTTTAAAAGGTCCATGGTTGCATTTTAAAAATTATGATTGCATTTTTTAAAAAAAAATTAAGGTTGCATTTTTTTAAAAAAAGCGAAGGTTGCATTTTTTATTCTAAGATTGAATTTAAAAAAACAACAACACTGAGATTAAATTTAAAATAGAATACTGTTGCAAAAGAAAAAAAAAAGAAAAAATTTTGCTTGATGTCGAACTAATCCACATCAAGAGCGGATAACCTGTGGCCGCATGTGGACTTCTAAATACACAAGTGAGACCATCCTCAGCCTTATCAAATTACTTGCTAAAACTATGGGCTTTCACTGGTATACCAATACTTTCTAGCTGAAGGAATTGCCAAGGAATCATTAAAAGCCTACTTACAGATTTTGTTTGCTGGTTTGGTTGGTTTGTTGGTTTATTAGTTTAATGGCATATCAAACTTCGTAGGTTATTTAATTCCAAAGCTTTAGTGATTCCACATCAAGAGGGATAAGGAGGTTCATACTTTTCCAAAGGGTATAAGTCCGAAAGTGATTCTAATAGCTGAACTGGAATTCAAACTGGCTTATTTTAATGTTTCCGTCCAACACGTTTGCATCTACACAACGGAGACTCCTCCTGAAATATTTATATATTTTTAATATGGTGTATATCAATTAGAGTAACCCGTAAGAATTTTTAAAAAAAGTTAATTTTCTTTTAAAGAAAAGGCACAATCAACAAATGAATGTTTATTACTGAAGTATATTCTAATAAATTTCCATTTGATGAGCGTGTGTTCTATTCTGTACATGATACATGATTTAAGAGTTAATTGTTGAGATATAAATTTTATATATACATATATAAACTAAGAGATATAAGCAAAATTAGGAGATTACAATATGTAGTATTTATTCAAATCATAAGGGCCCTTTCATTTGACATTTGTCGAGCAACATCCATCAGGAGTCATTCAAAAAACAATGTTGATAAGATTAATTAAAACTCTATGCAAGCAAAACCCTAAACACTATTTGGACTCACTGGGAGAAATTTCTTGCTTGATTCAGGACGGTTTTTAATTTTTTTCTTCTCCTCCTCTGGAAATTAGGCGTCTTGTTATCATTTTAATTTCCGCCCCACTTTCAATTAATCTTATTTACATTGTTTTTTAACGACTTTTGATGACAGGCGCTTGATAAATGTCAGATAATAGGGCCCTTGCTATTTTAATATATTCCAAATATTGTAATCTAATTTAGCATATGTATCTTAGTATGTGCTTCTTTAAATTCACATATACCAATAATTTATATATATATATATATATATATATATATATATATATATATATATATATATATATATATATATGGACTCTTTCGTCGGTTTTAAACGTATGAGGGTAAAAAAGCTCTGATCAGTTCTCACGCCTGTGTATCATATGACATTCCAAACTAGCAACAGATTGTGCATACGGAAGTGTCATCAGACCAAGTAGCTCGCATGACCCATCCGGCCTTCTTCTCCTCCTTCCTCTTCTTCATATTATCTCCCTCTCTCTGTCTCTCTCTATCACCATATATTCTGATCCTCCATTGATCCTGATTGGTCTTCTAGGTAGCACCCTGTGTCTGTACAAAGAGGATGTATATAAGTCTTTGCTGGTTGGCTAATTCTGGTTAGTTCAAGAGTAGGTTTGGTCTGGTTTGATGTCATAAAAAAAACATTGTTGGTTATTGAATTCCAGATCCTGTTTTTAGATATATATTAGATATAAAATTTGTAAACAACCTTTGAAGATACATACACTTAAAGGATCAAACAGTTCTATTTCTAACCATTTAATTTAGCCTAAGTCATGGTTAAATGGTTTCAAGTATTGCTATATATAATTAATTAATTCATTTTTTGCACTCAGTTTAATGACAAGCAGTCCTATTTGACCCATCGGTAGAACCCTATCAGATGCTACCACTCCAGGTCAAAGTGGACCGGGGGGCAATGGCAATGAAGGGGTACTCCCCATTGCCCAAAACTCTAGCATTTCTGGAGTCTCACCATATGATTGTTTAGTGTCATATCCAGGGCACTCGTTGGGCGGGGTCTTGTCCTTCTGCAGAGATACAGTCAATGTATTCTACAGCCCCTGTCGACAGGGCTGAGTCCAAGAGTAGTAGTCTATAAGGGTACGCCCCTCGGTCTCTGTCTCTTAAGCAGTGCCCAGGTATGTCTTGTTCGTCTTCGTTGATTTGTAAGATGTGAGGTAAGTGCGATCACTCGACAAATCACTCAAAACGAACAAGACATGCTGTTTTGTGGCAAGCTGTTTCCAGGATTTGTTCAAAACAGCACGTAGCATTCATGTATAATTTTTCCTTCCGGTGCTTTGTTAAAATCTAAGTGATGGAAATATACATTAGTCCAGATTCAGCTGATTATTATCTCCTGAAAAATGAATTATCGGAAAACATTTCTTTGTACATTTCTTCAAGTTAATTCTTTTTTTTTTTTTTTTTTTTGCAACAAAAGGCTTCCTTCTTTTTGATTAAATTCGGAATATATATAGGTTTAGGGAGCCTGATGCTCAAGTGTAAGACTCAAAACACAATAGATATTACGACACTTATTATTATGAATATGTCTGAAGTTTCGCGGCAGTACAATCTATTTCAACCAATGGACTACCGAAGATATTAATCAGAAGAAACTTATTCCGTATTTGAAAAGATAAAAGATAATTGGGTTATATACAATTGATTTCTCTGTAAATAGGATATTTGCGGTAACTATGTTAACAAAACATAACATATCATATGTTTTACAAGGAGGTGTCCATGGTGTAATGGTTATCGTCGCAGGAATTGGACACGGTGACACGAGTACAAATCCTGGACGAGACTGATTGCATTGCACATAGCACTAATACCCTTGGGAAAGGTATGAATCCAATTATTCACCCCCCCCAGCTATGGGTAAATAGTAGGGCAGAGTAGGTTCTTCAGCCTTGGGGAGGCAACTAGTCTATGAGAAGGAAAACTCTGAATTCAAACCTGTTAAACTCCGCTTAAAAATTTACCTTGTGTCATATCCTCCCCGAGCGAAGGGGTTGGGTAAATATGATCATATGTTTTACAAGTATATGAATCAAAACAGGTAAACTATTCATTCTTTGAATATTTGTGGCGATTAACTTCATTAAAAATTGCAGATGATTTTCAGTTACCATTTTATTTTGTTGTATCGTCGTGGTGAATGATACACAGAGAAGAATGAGTGCTTTGTATATTTATTCAGCACCAGCAGCCGGTGCTAACGGACACATACAAAAAAAAAAGACACAGAAGTATAAGTTACAAGCAATTACCAAGAAAAATTACAAGAAATAGAGGACGGTCAAAATACTGCATAGCCAAACGAAATAAGATCAGTCCGAACATTAATCGGCTTATTAAATCAACCCTCAAAGTCTTTCATCGAGGGTTATTTATGGCTATTAGCCAGTTCATCAGATTAAGTGCTGAAGGGGTGTTTTGCAGCTGTGCAACACAATTAAAAATCTAAACTCTAAAGTTCAACAAAGTGAAACCTAGGTAAAAAATCCGTGGTGCCTTCAATAAGTTTCCAGCCTTTTTTTGTACAGTCATTTAAAATTAGCGTAGACTCTTGAAAATTCAGTATGTTATTGCTATACATTTTATGAGATGACAGACCAATTTTTATGATTTCAGGTTCAGCTAAAGCAGCAATTGGAATACACCCTACTAAAACCTGATTATCAAAGTTGGTGAATCTGGACGTGAGGACACTTTAGAAGAATGATATGCAATAAAATTCTGTTTTAAACTAGGAAAAAATGCTAGAGAAACGTATGGAATGCTTCAGATTGCTTTTCGACCATCCTTCATGAATCAAGCAACAGGTTTTGAGTGGCATAAGAGATTCAAGGAAGGCACGGTGTCTGTGAGGGATGATGAGAGGTGTGGGATGAGTAAAGAAGTCAGAACACCAGAGTTGATTGGTCAAAGGGTTAGGGTTAGGGTTACTATGTTGAGGTTTTAAGAGAGTTCAGGAAGAGATTCCTAGGGAAGAGGCCAGCACTCTTCAAATTGGGCCAGTGGCATTTCCACCAGGACAATGCACCAGTCCACAACTCCATCGTTGTCACAGACTATTTGAGCAAGATGGGCATCAAGGCAGTTCCTCAGCCTCCTTATAGTCCGGACCTTGCTCCCTGTGACTTTTGGTTATTCCCTAAGCTCAGAGGCTGTCGTTATGAGACAATTGCGGAGCTGAAAGAGGTTGAGATGAAGGTCATTGACACGTTCGAAGGGGACTAGAGTTTCATGTGTGTACTATCAATAAAAGTGTTCATACGAAAAAAGTCTGGAAACTTATTTAATGATCCTCGTCTCTCACAAAAATTAGTAAATATTTTGAATACTGTTAAGATTTACAAGTACGAAATTCAGTATTTGGTAAGAGAGATATTTTTACCTTCAATTTCTTTAAAGTCATTTTTTATTCTTTCGTATAATTTAGAAGTGGAACCTTTCAATTCCTGACTTAATTGACCAGAAAACAATTAATTTTTATGTTCTCATCATGGCCGACTATGATTTATAATATTTCAGCAAAATAATTTTCCAGCAAAGTTCATTTTTAATACATAAAAGTAGAGTCTTAAAAACTTTTGATAGAAATTTGGGAATGTTTCTTTCAATCAAATAAAAAAGAACGAAGAAATATTAAGAATCGCGTTTTCGCATTCTGAATTTATATTTTAAATATAATATGTCGTAAAAAGTGCTTATTTAAATACATATGGTAATTTTACTCCACAAGTTTTGAAGCACAGTTTACAATTGAACATTTTTCAAGGAAATCAATACTGATGGATCCATTTATGTTTCAGACGGCTGTCAGCAAAACTTTCTTTACTAACCACTGAGTCCAGTTTTATTTTTACCGGGGAGTTAAAGTGTTTCCACAGTCGGGGCTGTCTTTTTGATTCCAACTTGTAGTGGTAAATCCATGTTAAGGCCCATCTATAAACCCTTTTCGCATCAAAACATGTTTTTTCCGTACACATCACGCATTCTTCTGTAAATTTCAAATGGTTTGCATAAAACAGCAACCAAAAGTTTTAAGATAGAACTGTTTTTAAACCTGAAGCACTCGGTTTTATTAGTCACTATTTTGAAAAGCACCGAAACGTATATTTTGTGAGATTTAAATAATTTTTGCCATAAACTAATAAAAAAAAATGTTTTGCATTATTGCTTCTTATTTTTTCTCATATATTGAATGATCTTCGTGTATATATATATATATATATATAGTGTAATTAGAAGGAAACTTAAACGTGGTTAAATTGTCATTACGAATTTATTTACGTTTAATTTGAGGTTGAAAAACAGCAAACAGCAGTTTTTCAACCACAAGTTAAATATTTATGGCCATCTGAAGAGACAGAGAGTATAATGATCTTCTCCGGAGAAATAAATGTATAATGACAATTCAGCCAGGTTTAAGTTTCCTTCTAATTGGACTGTATACGCTGTGTATGTGAGTTTTGTTAAATAAACCTGGATGGAAAAATGTGTAACAATAGCCATACTCCGAACACTCACATAGATTTATATGACATTCCTCATATATTATATACGCGAATAATCCACACCCACTGTCTTCGGACATTGAGTGGACATATATATATATATATATATATATATAGCGTCTTATGGTGTAGGGATTTTCTGGCTCAGTTTAAATAGCTATATTCTTCAGTCTATTTTGAACCAAAAGAAACTCTCCTAGAACAAGTCATTTGATCAGGACTTCGTTTGGCCTCTCCATCATGATTCAAACCATTGTTAATAATTGTTTAATAAAAAAAAAAACTTTAGCTATCCAAAAGAGAAGGATGATCAAGAGAAAAAAATTCTTATAGAAACAATTCTTTTTTCCCCGCTCCTTATTTACTCCTTCCTTCTCACACTCTCTTCCACTGCTTCGTCCCTTTCCATCAACAGACAGCGGAAATTTTTATTTATATATATATATATATATATATATATAAATTCCGCTATTTGTTATATATATATATATATGTATATATAAATAAATTTCCGCTGTTTGTTATATATATATATATATATATATATAAAGATATATGCCATTATATTCGCCGATATCCGTGTATAGGTATGCGCGAGTGACAGCACATATGCAAGCATACTAACATTCAAACGCACACATACACACAAATAAAATCCCCCTTCCAACACTAAAAAAAAAATTAACCATATTAATCGGTATTTTTTTGAAAAGCTTTCACTATGTCAGATGAATGCGGAAAAAATTAAACCCAGGGCTATAGACACTACAATGTATTATATATATATATATATATATATGTGTGTGTGTGTGTGTGTGTGTGTGTGTGTGTGTGTCTCTATATGTATAAAAGTTCTATCATTGATATTGAGCACTATTTGATAATACCGCAAATTCTGGTCAACCATTAATTCGCCGAGTGAGCAACTGATAACTATAAACCACTACAATATACACACACACACACACATATATATATATGTGTGTGTGTGTGTGTGTGTACCTGTTTTTCTTTCCGAGTGTGTATGCGTGTATGTAACCAATCCATCCACCACAAACAGGATGTGATACAAAGGTCATTTCTTTTTTGCGGAGTGCAGCTGGTCTGAAGGAGTTTTCCTTCTTTTCGACCAGCTGACATCTCAAAGACACGAGAAGGATTTGACACAAGGTCAGTTTTTAGCGAAGTATACCTCATTTGAATTCAGAATTTTCCTTCTAGGCTGTTTACCTAATCAAGTCTAAGTAACCCTGACCGACCTACTATTTCTTTATAACTTGGAGAAAAGATGGATTCATATCTTTCCCAAAGACATTAGCGCACAAACAGCCTCCTTCAGGATTTGAACTCGTGTAACAGATTCCATTTTCCACAAAAATAACCATTATGCTATGCACGCCTCCAATTTTAACCTTTAAACTAAACGCGTGTTCCCTATATATATATATATATATATATATACAGGGGTTGGACAAAATACTGGAAACACCTAGAAATTTAAAACAAATTTATTTTAATATGGTTTTCTGATTGTACCCTTCCCCTGAAATCTAGCTTTGTGCAGCTCCCTTCTAACAGTTTTTGAGGAAACTGGGTCCTCAAGATGGTCATTAAGCTCTACTGTAATTTTTGGAGCTGTATTCTTGTGATCCTTCTGCGTAAGAGTCCAACGGTCCCAATCTGACAGCTTTCATTTTCTTCCAGTTTTGCTTCAGTGAGGAGTTTCTTACTCCCTTCTCAAATGCTGACGTTACTTTCAAGACATTACTCCAGGCAACACCAAATAATTTAGCAGTTTTTATTACACTAGCACCTGCCACATGACCACCAACAATTTACCTCTTTTAAAATCTGATAGTTCTGGGATTTTAATGATTTTTGATTAATTTCTTCAATTGATATCTGTAAAAGAATAACTATTTTAGTAAAATAAAACGACAAAAATTTGTAATAAAAAAAAAACATAAAAAATAACAAACGTTTCATGGTTTTATAGGAGTTTCAAAATTATGATACTAAGATTCTGTTTTGTCCAACATGAATATTATTTTTATGTCGTTTATTTTTTTCTTTGTTTAATGATATTTCAACTTTCATGGGTTATTTATTAGCAAAGCTAGCCATGTAGAAGAACAATTATGATACTATTCAACCCACAGCTGAGAGAGTATAAAGAGGGAAGCTTTGTTTAGAAAGTTTTGAATGATAGATAATTCTATTTTAAAGTTGTTATGTTATATGAAAAGCGATATAAGCGTGGCATGTTCATCATTCTAATAATGTTGTCAACAATCTTGATTAAAGTAATGGGTACACTCCACCAAATATATATATATATATATATATATATATATATATATATATATATATATATATATATATATACTGAATTTGATTACGTAGCTAAAATCTCTATGAATTATTGCATTTAAATTAAATGTCGTGAATTGTTTAGAAAAAATGAAATAAAAAGACAGTTTATTCAATCCTTTTCGGCTAAGAAATCAGAAAAGAAAACGTAAAATCCATTTTTTAAAAAGAAAATGGTGTCTTTTTCAAGTTCGCACGACTGCACTAAATAAAGCAATTGATTACTTTAGATGAGTGCAGTCGCAAGGAAAGATACATTAATATCTCATTTACGCCATGCTCGTTTCTCCACAAGAAAGCTCAACTTGAACGTTCAAAGCGGCTATTGTCTGTTTAACTACAAACAATAAGGTTTAGCCTCAACGATATTTGATCTCTGTGTCTCTTTTTTTTCTTTGTATTCGCTAGTAACACAATAATTGTCGCTTTTAGTCCGTTATACGGTCAATGACGCCTACTATAAAACTCTTCGTCATGCAAAAGACAAATGATATCATTATGACTAGCAATAGACACAAAGTTTGTAAAGATTTGTGATTAAAATGTGCATCCATTGTAAATGTTTATTACTTCAACAGGATAATTGACTTTAGACTGATTCTTTAGAATAAAAGCAACGTTATACACTTTACATCTTTGGAATTGCATTAAGGCTGAAAAACTGATTACCATATGTAAATTGGTAAGGGATACAAATTCCATTTGTATCGAAAGTAATTTTGTTTTTTGAGAACCTATACTCTAAAGCTGAGTGATTGTCAGGATTGATTGATGCAGTAATGTCTGGCTCAAGGCAATACTCTTAGGGAGACCTCAATGTACAACTAACATATGAAAGTCTTAAAATCTTACTTTGGCAATGTTTTTTAAAGTTTAAAACACTTTCTGCTTACTGACCCATTGGGATGAGGCTATAATAGTCCCCCCCGCAAAAAAATGTCCTACGTATGACGCTATATTTCAGTCGGTTGGCAGCCTAGTCGGCTGGGGCTGTAGAATACAACGCCTGCATCTCTGCAGAGGGGTAAAACCTTCTAATGAGTGTCCTGGATATAATACTAAACAAGCCAATGAAGCTCCAGTAACCGTTCATTACCATCACTCCCAGGTCCACTCTGGCCCAGCGTGTTAGCACGCAAGAGAGTTCTGTCTATGGATAAAATAGAAGATTTTGACATTTAAACTGAATGCAAACAAATGACTTATGCTAAATTAAATTGTTTAGAATAAAACTGTTTGATCATTTAACTGTGTGTATCTACAAAATATGTTTACGGTTCATATATCTAATATACAAATAAAAACATGATTTGGCATTAAATAACCAGCAATGGTTGATGTGCCATAAATCCAAACCAAACTGAACCAAATCAACAGGTGAGTGGGCTTCGATTCTGGAAATCTGAGTACTGTGACGTCAACCCTTCATTTCTCTTAGAGTGGCAAGAGTACATGTTAGGGTCCTATCTATGGCTTAAAAAGATATGCCTGAAAATTAGACGAATTGGATAAGGAATACTTACTTCCGTATAACAAATAATAACTAGGGCGCCTCCGGTGGTGTAATTGTTTGTAAACTAGACTAACAAACCGATACGAGTGGGTGAGTGTCTTATTAGGTGCCCTATTCATATGGCCTTGTGCCACATCTATGCAAAAAGATTAGTGAATTACTACTTGATACCATACAAAGTAAGTGAAGTTGGCGACCGTGGTCGAAGGTGACCTGAGGTTTAGAGGAGGGCACTATTCCATTACCTGGATTGCGCCACTTTACTATTGATCATTACCTTATAATGCTGAGTATTAAGCAAGGCGGCATCAAGTACCATATTTTAAGTCTGTGATATGACTCGACTTGGGATTGAACTCCGGTCTCCCGGACCACTGGCAAACACGCTACTCATTAGACCAATACTCTCTGTAAATTATGTGTATGATGAATAGTTACAAAAGTCTATTATTATCAATTAAGAATTATCATTATTAGTTTCTTGGAGGAATCCCTGTGCAGGACTGCGGCTTTGAAGTAAGCTAGTTTGATCTCCAGTCGTGCTTTTACGTTCACTTTCGGACTAATACCCAGGGGAAAAGAATGAACCCCATAATCCTCCCAAGTATGGGCTAAATAATACCACTTCTGTTATTCTACAAGAACTACCTTTGGAAAAAATATGACTTTCGTTACCCCACTCGCCCACAAAAAGCTATAGGTTATGTAGTTTCACTGCTTTTCTTCAACAAGAATTGTTTTCATATTAAATAACTCCCAAAAGTTAATATGTCATAAAATAGCGAAATAAAACGATTATTACTCCCTTGAAGCCATATACTTGCTTGCATATTATTGGTGTTGGTCAGAACTATGGAATTAGGATTATTGAATAGAAATAGTAACTTAAAATTGTACCAAAATTATTAGTTGAGTCATTCATTAGAGCTCTGGAGAGTGTGAAGTCAACACTTTGATGCTGTTACACAAAGGTTCTCTAAAACCATACGTGATTGTACGCATTAGGGTCCTTTCTATTATTCAAATGGGTATGTCTTGGATAATGAACAAAATAATTGTGAATATTTTGGCTCGTTAAAATTGATAGTTCAACTTAGTGGGAAGTTTATAAATCCAAATGTAAGTCTGGATGGACAGGGTTCACATTGTGCCGTGGCTAACGTACTGGATTGCAACATCGTAGTAAGTGAGTTCGAACTTCAGTCGTGCTCTTTCGTTCATTTTAGGTTTAATGTCATTTGGAAAGAATGAACATCATTATCCTCCCAGTCATGGGCTAAATATCCATCTGTCTATCTATCTGTTCCTTCCTACATTCCTTCCTTCCTATCTATCTATCTATCTATCTATCTCAGTCTGTTCACATCTATCCACTCATCTATCAATTTCATTCTATTTAGTTCTGTCTCTCTGTCTGTCTATCGGTTGTACTGCCTGCATGATGGGCTCGCCCTCCTACATAAATACACGTCAACGAGAGCGTCAGACGGAGTTTACCAATCAGCGTGGCGCAATCACGTGTGATACCATCTGCGTAGTGGACGGATAGTCACTATCTCACTGGACTCTCAGCTTCCTATCTACTAACTATTGTTTAACCAGGTTCATTTGTATCTTGTTTCTGATACTTGAATATATATGGTTTTCTATCAACCTTTTTGTGTTCCCCGAGTCTTTCTTTTGTCAGCATCACAACTCCATCTATCTTAGTAAGTTCCTATCTATCTGCCTCTATTCCTATTCATCTTTGAATCTCACTCATATCTTATCTATCTATCGATCTATCGATCTGAGATTGTTCCTGGCGATCTCTTTATCTTCTTTAGTTCCGATTTCTCCCCTCAATGTCTCTCTCTTTCCCTTCTCTCCTTCCCTCACTTTCTCCCTCTCTATTCATCTATTTGTCTATCTTATTCGGTTCATAATCCTCTATGTATCTATCTAACAAATAAAGGTAAAGTCAAATTTACAAGCAAATGAATGAGTAAGAAAAAATGGCGATAATTATGATTGTTTCTTTATACGCGAAATATTTGTTAAACAGTGGAAGTAATCTCTCAGCGATTTAAGAAATCAAGACTACAAGACTAGCAAATATGTGTTAAAACATAACAAAATTCAGCCATATTCCCCCACACCAAACTGTATTTCTAACAAGTTGAAAAAATCGTCAAGGGTCGGTAAGAGGCGACAGATAATTTCTTAAAATCGTATAAAAAATCACACACACGCACACACACACACACACAAATATATATATATATATATATATATATATATATATATATATGTTCCCTCTGGGGGTTGAGCACTCTCACGAGGAATGACTGGATGCCACTTGCACTTCGTGTGAATTGAGCCTTTTACTTGCCGTTAAGCGAATATGTAAATAAAAATACATTCGTGGAAAAATCCTTTGCTTGTGCTGAGATTGACGACATATCTGTGATAAGATATCCGAGTGGGTTAATCTCAGCCGGGTTTCGATCCCAGCTGGAAGCATCTCGCATATCTAGCCAAACTGGTGAGTTGTGATACTTCGAAACAGTCCGTCTGTGGAACAACATATATATATATATATATATATATATATATATATATGTACATATACACACATACTTCCATTTATCATTCTCATAAGAGTACATTTCAGTCATTCACCTAATTTTCGTCGATAAACTATGAAATCTCCAAATCATGTATAGCTACAATTTGGTACTTAGTATTTAAGTTATCGTCCAAGAAAATGGACTTAGTGACTTGCGTTTAAAACTTGGACGGGGCAATTTGCATTTTACAGAGCGCTAATAACTTTTGGAAAAGTATTCATCCAACTAGTTTCCCTCCACATATGTTAATCTGGTCTCTTTAACCTTGAATCCCCACCAGTCTAGGAGAAGGAAAACTAAGAATTCAGACCCATTAAACTTCCCCTAAAATTTGTTCTTGTGTCGCATTTTGTTTGTGCGGAGGGGTTGGATAGATACATATAGTTACTATTTTGCCATCGGTCATTTTTCTTAAATCTTTCTGACACTCACATTCTAAGTAGATGACGAATTAAGACCAATAATTTTGTGAATTAACAGGAACTATTCGTTAAAACATTGAGATAAACGACGGAAACTGATGTGTATTTGGATAGATAATGGATATATTTACCTCTCCCCACTGCTTTTGCTCAAGCAGAATGTGGCACAAATTAAATTTCGAAGCAGAGGTCTGAATTCAGAGTTTTCATTCACCTTGACCAGTTGCCTTACCAAGGTTAAAGAACCCAGTCTGCTTAATTATTTAACAATACCTGGAGGGTTTGCTTTGGTTTGGTTTTATGACATATCAACCGTTGTATGTTATTTAATGCCAATTCCTGTTTTTTACATATATATTAAATATATATGGTTTGTAAACACATCTTTTAGATACACACATTTAAATGATCAAACAGTTCTATTTCAAGCAATTCAATTTAGCATAAGTTAATAAATTTAAATGGTTCTATGTATTGCTATCTATCACTAACACTTCAATATCAGTCACTTGTTTACATACACTTAAATGGTCAAACAGTTCTATTTCTGTCAATTCAATTTCACATAAAGTATTTGTTTGAGTTTGTAGATATCATTAATGTATGAGCCAGACATCATTTGTTTGCACACAGTTAAATGGTCAAACAGTTCTATTTCTGTCAATTCAACTTCACATAAGTCATTTGTTTGAGTTTGTTGATAACATTTCTAAACGAGCCAGCCTTCATTTGTTTGCACACAGTTAAATGGTTATATATATATATGATGTGTAAATGGACAGTTTCTTGGAATTCGTATTTTTCAATGAATCAAAGCCAATTTGCTTTAACACAAGTATTACAATTGCACAATTAAATAGTTCCAAGTATTAGAATACTTATACGTTTATTTAGTATAAATCATTTGTTTGCACACAAATGTTTTCAAATACTGCTAACCAACATCAATAGTTTATTTGCACAGAGTTAAATGGTTTTAGGCATTGCTTAGTTTGGCATTGCATATCAACCATTATTGGTTATTTAATGATAAATCCTGTTTTTACATAAATATTAAATATGTGATTTTTAAACACATTTTGTAGATACATTTTAAAAGGAGCCAGAGCTCATTTTTTACACATAGTTAAATGATTCAAATATTTCTATATAATAATTCTATTTATTATTATTCACTTGTTTATACACAGTTAAGCTGTTCCAAATATTTTGCTATGTAACCGTAACAATTTAACATCAGTCATTTGTCTGCACACGTTTAAATGGGTATCTATTTATATATAATTTGTACATGAATAATTCGTAGGTAATTTTATTTTTAAATGAGTTAGAAATAATTTGCACTCTAGTATTGCTGTTTGCTCTACGCAGTTAAATGGTTTCAGTTATTGCTTTCTAACACCAATAACTTTATTTATTATTAACCACTTGTTTGCAAACAGTGAAGCGGTTACAAATATCGCTATTTAACACTAATTATTCTATTCAACACTAGTCATTCATAGGCACACAGTGAAATGGTATTGCTATGTATCACTGATAATTCAATTAGACAGTCATTTGTTTACACGCAGTTATATGGTCAATCAGCTCTATTTCAAACAATTCAATTTAGCATGTCATTTGTTTGTAGGCAGTTGAAATGTCAAATAATTCTATTTGACTCATAGATAGGACCCAATCACGTGCTACTACTCTGGATCCCAGTAGACTTGGGAGTGATGGCAATGAAGAGGTACTTTACATTCCCCAAAGCTCCAGCATAATTGGAACATCACCATCAGATTGTATAGTGTCATATCAACACTCGTTGGGGAGGGGGTCTTCCCCTCTGCATAAATGTAGTTGGTTTATTCTACAGCCCCTGGCCCCTAAGCTGTTACTGGAGAGAATCACTGGATTCATTCCTTTCCCACGAGGATTAGCGCTATTTGAATAATGCTAGCTATCTCGTCCAGGATTTGAACTTGTATCACCAGGTCCATTTCCAACAAATGTAACCATTACACTTCGAACGCCACCATAGGATGGTGAATGTAAGTTTTACATTTCTGTACAATTTAATATATACATACAGAGGGATTTCCTGATAGAGTTTTCTTTAAAAGCAACGATGATTATTTGATATTAAAACAAATCACCTTTACTTATATAAATGCAATTGATTATAATACTATCCCGATAGAATTTGAATCCAGCTTAATTGCCACCGTAGGTGTCTTTGAAGGAAACAAGATTAAGTAAAATCCTTTTAAGTATTTATTATTAACTAGAATACTTCCCAAAATTAGCGATCTTTCCCTCTAGGTCAAGTATGAACACCTATCCAGGATGTTCTGCACTCCCTTGTAGAAAATTCAATGACCCCCTAACCAGTTTCATTACCAATCTATGCTACCCCCAGTGAGCTGAATGGGGTCTGAATTAATAGTATTCCCCACTCCTCTGTGAGGTCAACAAATAATTTTGCATGCCATATAAATACATTATGTCTTTCCATTTGGCCGGAAATAGTGATTTGACACCAAATTGACTTGGGACGAACTTTAGTGACGTCAGAGATCAGTGCCACCTATGTTCCTCCTCAAATCAGATTACTCTTGTGGAATAATTATCGGCCTCCATTTGCCTATCAATAAAATATATAAAAGCAATAAACCAATCACAGGCTAAATTCGTCTATGTGAAAGCTGACGATATTTTCTATTGAAATGATTTGGGAGAAAAATAATTTCAAATTGGTCTCTCTCTCTCTCTCTCTCTCTCTCTCTCTCTGTGTTTCACTCTCTCTTTCTATCTCTCTGTCCGTATATATATATATATATATATGTATGATCAGGTGTGGCTGATAGCACGGAGTTAAACTGTCTCTCGCTATACATCCTAATCAGCCATTGGTCCTGGCAGGTCGGCGTGTCTTGTTCGACGGATTGTGGGATGGAAGGTAGCTGGCTGTGCAGCTACTACTTTATAGGGTGCTACTGACAGGATTTATTCAAACTAGTGCGAAGTATTATTGTACACTTCTCTGCCTGCTTTGGTGCATCCCTACAGCTGTACTAACACAGCCAAGCTTAGAAGAAATCCTGGTCTATTTTTTCTTAGGATCAGATTTCGGTAATTCGTCCATAACAGCCCACATCTTGCTATACGTATATTATCAACTCTTTCATTAGATGAGATATTGCTGCCGATGTATATAAACAAGTCAACTAACTTCAAAAGATTGTCACTTAAATTGGAGCTAACTACTTGTTTAAAAAAATGTGAAACCTGTTTGACTTGCGTTTACTTAGTGACCAATGCCTCTATCAGGTTGCTCCAGGCAATGCACCTTGGATTCGGCCTAGGCATGTGTATTTTCAAGAAGTACTAAATCATCTGTGTAGTCTGCATGTCATTGTTTCTGTTGGATATCGTCTGCTTCTTTTCTTTTTTAAGGTGAAGCCAATTTTTTTATCAAATCTGTTGTATAAACATATACAGAATTAATGTATCTCCTTACAAGACTGCAGGAACAATATAAAAAAAGTGTCACCAATGGGTGAGCGAACTATTGCTTTCGCGTTTTTGTAAAGTATCATCATCATAGAGCCTGCAGTTCCTTACTGGAAAGCATTAGCTTGTAGTATTTGCAACATATTTCCTTTGTGTATGTAATCAAATGCCTTGCAGAAATCTACGAAAAATATTGTTACGTGGTGTATTCAATAAGTTTCCAGACTTTTTTTGTACAGGCATTTAGAATTGTCGTAGACGCTTGAAAATTCAATATGTTATTGCTATACATATTATGAGTTGACTCATTGCCACACCTGCTGAATTTCAAAAATGCAATTTGGACGTGAGGACACATTAGAAGAACGATATGCAATAAAATTCTGTTTTAAACTAGGAAAAAAGGCTACAGAAACGTATGGAATGCTTCAGACTGCTTTTGAGTGGCATAAGAGATTCAAGGAAGGCAGGCAGTGAGGGATGATGAGAGGAGTGGGAAGAGTAAGGAAGTCAATACACCCGAGTTGATTGCCAAAGGGTTAGGGTTAGGATTATTATGTTGAGGTTTTAAGGGAGTTCAGGAAGAGATTCCTAGGGAAGAGGCCAGCACTCTTCAAATCGGATCTGTGGCATTTCCACTAGGACAATGCACCAGTCCACAACTCCATCCTTGTCACAGACTATTTGACTAAGATGGGCATCAAGACAGTTCCTCGGCCTCCTTATAGTCCAGACCTTGCTCCCTGTGACTTTTGGTTATTCCCTAAGCTCAGAGGCTGTCGTTATGAGACAATTGAGGAGATGAAAGTGGCTGTGACACACTCACACAAGAGGACTTCCATGGGGTCTTCCAGATGTTGTTAGAACGGTACAACAAGTGCATTGCAGCCAGTGGAGATTACTTCGAAGGGGACTAAAGTTTTTTGAGTGCCCGTCGGAAAAAAGTCTGGAAACTTATTTAATGATCCTCGTATCTCGGGATTTTTGCCCGTACTCTGATAATTCGACGGAGTGTCAGAATCTGTGATGGTTTGGATCGATTACTCCAAAAGCCGTTTTGATTTTTCCTCACGATTCTCTCGACTCCAGTTAGGGTATAATTGACAAGCAGAGTATTATAACCCTTAGCAGCAGTTGCCTTTGTAGTTATTTGTGATTTCGAAGTCACATTTCCAAAGGAAAAGGAAGATATAACTTTTTTTACATTTTTCTGTTGATAATATGCCCGACACGGCCGGTCCCAACGATCTCAACTTCTTATATCAGCTCATGGCTATTCGATAGTCTAGTGGTTTCTCTCATCTCTGGCCAGGTGCATTTTCCATGTTTTACTAACATATATAACAGAGAGTGGAATAAAGAAGAACAAACAAGAACGGACCTGAGTTAGACCTAAGTGTAAGAAGGGAGATGTTTTGGCTTTTTTCTAGCATTCTGTGGTTATCGCGAGCGTGTACCCAAACGAAATTCCCATACAGCTACCAGAAACGCTGACTCGTCCTCTCGCGCAGACTGACCTGGCTTCTGGGTCTACAAGTCCCAACTCCTTTCTTCAGCAGCCGCCTCTCTCTGACCGTTGCCTTTCCCTGACGGTCTCTAACTCATATCTGTTGACTGCTCTGGGACCTTGCCTTTCCTTGTCTTCTGGTCTCGTTGGAAATCTTGCGGACAAGCCATTTGTGTGTATTTCGCGCCAAAAAAGACAAAGGAATACTCTGACTGATGCTTACCCACACCCACACCTACACCAACAAAACGAATGACCACCATCGTGCCACACTGTTGTATTTTATCTATGCACAATATTGAATCGAAGAAGTATGTTGTCAAATTTTCTTGTCTTCCATATTTCAGAAAGTATTTCGTCCAGGCTGGCGGTTTTTCTGCTTTTAATTTTTATCAGTACAGCGTCAAGTTCTTCCTCCATGAACCGTTTGATATCTAATTGGTTATTAATTATTTTTTGGTAGCTTTATCAGTGACTTCACGAGGGTTTTCTATTAACTTATTCAAATGTACTTTCCAATTCATACGTCTTTGCTCTGGGCTAGCAGGTTATAGATTTCCTCACGAGGTGTTATTATTCCGCTAACTTCATTCACTCTCCGCCATGCTAATTGGCCTTGAATGTATTTGAGTTGTTATTTTTGGTATGTTTTAGTTATTTCTGGGCTCTGTGAAGATTCTGCCAATTGGCATTTGTTGGGTTTCTTTCATTAAGTAGGGTGCTTTTTTTCAAATTATCTCGTTCTTCCCAGACTGATATTGACTCCAAGGAAACTCTACTTTGTGCTCTTTGTTTGGTTGATATGTACTCGGCTGCTGCTTCTACCTAGGCGGTAACAAAATTGTCATCTTCGTCATTCGGATTATGTCTTTCACATGTCTCCTGTAGAGTATCAGACTTGCTTTGCACAGTTGTCGTCAATTGATTGTTGGCATCACAATTGGCAAGTGAGCACCGGTAGTACCGAAATGCTATACCTATAATTTTTACATTCCAGCTGAAGTGATTTTTATGATCGGAAGATACTCATTCAAAAAACGCATACGCTTAAAGCACTATTTTTCTACCTATTGTTTATATATATATTTACCAAACCCTCCGCTCGGACAGGATACGACACAAGGTCAATTTTTAAGTGGAGTTTAACAGGTTTGAATTCAGAGTTTTCCTTCTCCTAGACTAGTTGCCTTACCAAGGTTAAAGAACCTAGTGTGCCCTATTGTTTACCCATAAGTAGAGGGAGAATAATTGGATTCATACCTTTCCCAAGGTATGTGAAATGCAATCAGTCTTGTCCAGGATTTGAACTCGTGTCGCCGTGTCCATTTCCTACAACGATAACATAACCCCACGGGCACCTCTTGTTTATAAACATATAAATAAGCTGTGCTTAAGAACTATTTAGATAGGTGTAAGTCACCAGTTTTTTCTTCCCTTTTTGGAAGTTAGTTTTTTGGCTTGCAAGCCTGTTCTCGGGGGAAAATTCTGCTAATTATTCACTATTTCTTTTTTTGACCAGTTTTGTGAGCAGAATTTAACATTTCCATCTTTTTATGTTTAGGAATGTGTTAGCCAAGGGAAGATAGTTCTCTATAGAATGTGCTGATATCTGTTTCATCACTTGTATTAGTTGAACTGGAGCAAGGGACGATTACTATGCATGGGTTGTCATTAAATGCAGTACACATAATTCTTGGTTGGATCATTTCTATGCTATTTAGTCCTTTTAAAGTTACGAGAATTGCGAAGCTTTCCTACACTTCAAATGTCAACATTAAATGAATCTCCACGAGCTGATGCCCTCAAAATGTCCATCTACTACCGTTTCTCTCTCTCTCTCTCTCTCTCTCTCTCTCTCTCTCTCTCTCTCTCTCTGTGTTTATATATATATGTATATATATATATATATATTACGTATTTTGGTAGCAATTCATTGTTCAAACAGGTTTTGTTGTTGACCATGAAGTATTTTTCTTTCGGTTTTCACCTTTGAACGTTCACGTCTACTTGATTCTTTATGGATGATCCAAATAAACAAAACACACACAAAAACAAACATAATTCAATAGTTCTCCTGAGGACGATCAGAGACATAGTTGAAATTGCGTGGGTAAATATGGGACACTTCCTCGACCATTTGGATCCCGACATTGGAAAAGAAAAAAGAAGACTTAGACGTCTAAACATGAAGATAAGCTAGCTCAACATCGGAGATAGAACATTAACATATTTAGCGTATGCAGGGGGTAAACCGGGCTAACTGACTGGCATTTTTCTGTCAAAGCAATCATCCGACCAAGAGGTTCCTACATGGTGTGTGTCTGTTTATATACTGTTAGGTTAAACGTGATGGGAAGAGTAAAGTAATCTCTGTTGCATTCTTGAAAGACTGGTCTGTTTTATACTAATTAGTGTTTAAACAACATCGTATATATATATATATATATATATATATATATATATATTTATGTATGTGTGTGTGTATGTGTGTGCGGGCGTTTTTTATGGGTATGTCTGTGGAAATATGTATGTATGTTTCCCTGGATAGTCTCTTCCTAAACAAAATTGATATGATACAGTTTTTTTATCAAAGCCTTCTATGTATGTATGTATGTATGTATGTATGTATCTTCAGTTTATATCTATCTATCTAGCTGTTCTTAGGTATATTAGTCTATCTATCTTACTCTGTTATTATCTATATCAGTTTCTTATCTATCTATCTCCGTATATTATTATCTTGGTTGCTATCTTTGTTAAAGCAAGCATATAGGAATTACTATATTGTAACTTCCCACCTTTAATAAAGCAGTAAAAATAACGTTTTTTAAAGTTAGTAAACATTTCCAAGGAGTAATATAAGCTATAAACTATTTCATAGAAATACAAAACGAATACAGGATTAGCTACAGCCGTATGAACGATAATACATAGATAAAAGGAAGAAGAGAGATAAACCAATTAAAAAATAATGTGGCCCAGTATGTTGGTGCAGCAGTATACACCGACAGAATCTTCACAGAGGGGTAAAACTCCCCGCAAAAGTGTCCTGGATATGGCTGGTGAGGCTCCTGTAACGCTGGAACTTTGGGTAACGAGGAGTATCCCTTCATTGCCATCACTCCCAGGTCCATTCTGGCTCGGAGTGGTAGCACCTGATAGGGTACTATGTATAGGTCAAATAGAAGTAAACTATATACTTATGCTAAATTGAATTTTTTGAAATAGAACTGTTTTTGACATTCAAACTTTGTTGTGATATCAAACTGAATTGTTTGAAGTGGAACTGTTTAGATATTTAAACTGTGTTCTTATACTAATTTGGATTCTTTGAAATAAAGCTATTTTTATATTTAACTGTGCAAACAAAAGACTGTAAACTGGATTGTTTGAAATAGAACTGTTTACATGCATAAAATAGATTTGGCATTAGATTACCTATAATCGTTGATATGCCATAAAACCAAACCAAATAAAAAAAAAATATCTAAATAGCATAAACATATTCTGACTGTTAGAGATTGTGTTCAAATCCCTTGCGCTTTGTCTATTTCATATCTATTAAATTATTATAGTTATTAGTTTTTCACATCAGCGTTAGATGATGGTCTTTCACTGGAGTTTCAGTGACAGTAAGTCTCCTCAAGTCTCCAGAACTCTTCTCAGTATTCTGGTTGTTCTCAATAATGTAGTAGTTTGGATGGTATCCACTCGTCTCCTTTTTTTCCAAGTCCTCCAGTCCCTTTAATTATCCTTTAGTTACTGTACCAAATGCACCAATCAGGATTGGTATAATTGTCACCTTCATGTTCCATAATTTTTCGATTCCCTAGGAAGGTCAAGGTACTTATCTTTCTTTTCTGTTTCTCTCAGTTTTATTCTGTGGTCAGCGAGGACAGTAAAGTCCACAACTCAGCAAGTTCTCTTTTTTGTTGATTATTATAAGGTCTGGTCGTCTGGACGAGATTAGGTGATCAGTTTGTATGTTAAAGTCCCCTAAGAGTTCATATGCGCCATTCTCCAGGACAGATGCTGGGATGTTCATATACCATTTTTTCGTATAGTCAAATTCAAAGTTCTTGCACAATTACCAGTGGATCACCCTTCCCACCCAGTCGTGTCTAGTCTTATATTCCTTCCGTGCGCATTTGCTGCATTCACTTATTATGCGATTGATCGTTTCGTCTCTATCACTACATAATCTGCATTTGCAATTTTGTAGCGTCTTATTTATTCTTGGTTTGATATGATTGGTTCTTATGTCGTTGTTTTGTGCTGCTATTAGGAAATATTCAGTTTGTCTCAGATGGTTTTCTTTTCTTAGCCACGTCCACGTCTTCCCGTGTGAGATGTTGCTTATTAACTGTTTAAAACGCCCATCGAGTTGGGTTTTTTTTTGTTTTATATTTATTGTCGTTCCGTTGGTCCTTGTGTTGTCAGTGTTGTTTCTGGTGGCTGTTAACAGTCCTTCTCCGTGCTTTTCTATGTAGTCTTCGAGTCGTTGTATTAATCCACCAACGCTGTATTCAATGCTGGTAAGTCTTCTTCCTCCATCTTTTCTTGACACACATAGTCTGTCTACATCATCTTTGGGATGCAAGGCCTTATGTATGGTCATTAGTTTTCTTGTTCTCTGGTCCATTTGTTTGAGGTCTTCTCTGGTTCACTTCAAGAATGGCCCCGAGTATATTACGAGGGGGAACTGTCCAGGTATTTATCCCTTTTATAAGGTTCCTGCTATATAGTTTTGTTTCGAGTGGTTTTCAGGTTATCCTGAAATATTCTTATTTTTTAACTTTTTATCTCATTTCCACTTGTTTGATGACTTCTTCTTTTTATAATAATAATAATTATTATTATTGTTTTTTTACTCATTAAAGGTTTTCTAATCAACGTTAGTTGATAGTCTTTCACGGGAGTTTGTGACAGCAAGTCTCCTCAAGTCTCCAGGACTCTTCTCAGTATTCTGACCGTTCTCAATAATGCTGTCGTTTGGATGGTCACCACTCATCCGTCAACTTCCAAGTCCTCTAGGCCCTTTAATAATTCTTTATTTACTCTGCCAAAAGCACCAATCACAATATGTATAATTGTCACCTTCATTTTGCATAGTTTTTTCAGTTCTCTAGCAAGGTCGAGGTACTTATCCTTCTTTTCATATTCTTTCAGTTTTATTCTGGGGTCAGCCGTGACAGCAAAGTTGGCAATTTTGCATATTATCATTTTTTTGTTGATTATTATAAAGTCTAGTCTTCTGGCCAAGATTAGGTGATCCGTGTGTATGTCAAAATCCCATAGGAGTTTATGTGTGTCATTTTCTAGGACGGGTACTGGGTTGTGCAGATACCATTTATTTGTGTGGTCAAATTCAAATTTCTTGCACATTTCCCAGTGGATCACCTTATTATTATTTTTTTTAAAACTATTTGTTTATTCATTTGTTTGTTTAGTGCATGGTAATTAACTGTAAGAAATCAGAAGATTCCAATTGAAAAAAAATAATGAAAAGAAAAACATCCCGTGATCTAACCGGTAATGGCGGTCACAGCGTCTGATAGAAAACAGCTGTTTATGGCTGTGAAGATGTTTGCACGACAATCGGCACCTGTTAGCTTTATGAAAAAATAACTCTCTCCGTAAAAGCAAGTGAAGACTAGACATTTTAATTTCTGAATCATGTGTGTGTGTGTGTGTGTGTGCAATAAAACAGAAAAAAATGCCAAAGCTTGGCAGCTGAACTTCCTGAACAATGCGGTTTGACGTAGGAGAAAAATAAGATCAATCGTAGCCAATATTAATTGATATTTCATAGACAGTGATAGCGATGGTTGGCATCCCGTCTAGCAGAAAGACTTGCGGCCATATCCACTCCACTGAACTATCAGATAAACACAAGGGGATGGTAATCAAAACATTTGAGAAGAACGAAACATTGTCAATGAAAGAGAATGTAATAGGTCACTGAAACAATGAAAGAAATATGACAGAATGAGATTGATCGATCGATCGATAGGATTGGTAACAGCAAAGATAGATACATAGATCTAAATGCAAACAGAAATAAGCAAATAGACATCAGAGATAGATAATAAAAGATGAAGATGGGCAGGCAGATGGATAGTAACAGCTAGCTTGATAGATAATAACAGAGTAATTTAGATAGATATATAGATAAATAGATAACATGCTACGATAGATTGATAGATCGATAACAGAATAAGATTGATAAAAAAATGTGAACAGATTAAGATAGATAGATAGATAGATAGATAGATAATGAGAATAGGATTGATGATATTAGACTAAGATAGATAGAAAAAAAGATAGAAAGATAGATACCAGAATAAGATAGATAAAAAGACATGAGCAGACTATGATAGATCGATAGATAGATCATAGAATAAGAGAGATAAAAATTTAATTATATTAATTGATAGCCTTTGTTTTGTGGCAGGCAAGAAGGTGCCCGTAATATTATGGTTATCATCGTAGGAAATGGACTCGGCCACACGGGTTCAAATCCTGGACGGAGCTGATAATGTTTCACAAAGCACTAACACTCTTGGGAAAGGTATGAATCCTCTTATTCTCCCTCCAGCTATGGATAAAAAACGGGGCAGACTGGTTAGGCAGCCAGTCTAGGAGAATGAAAAAAATCTGAATCCACACCGGTTAAAATCCGCATAAAAATTAAACCTGTGTCACATTCTTCGGGGCGGAGGGGTTGGTAAATACAAATAAGGAAACTTTGCATTGAAGTTAGGCCCAGAAACAAAGTACGTCACGACATTGCCAAAAAACTAATTTTGTGTAATGGACGATCCGTTTTCTTTGAGGAAAAGAAATGATCATAAAATCATTCCTTCTACGACTATACAGGCATGTATAAAATTGCACCATGAATACTTTTCGTTTTAGTATATATTTATTTCATGAACAATCTAACGATGAATTAAATTCACCATTATTTTAGACCACCTCTTGCCATTTATCAGGTAGCTTTTTGATTGATCTCAAGTAAAATTCGGCTGGTTTCGAGCTTAAGAAGTTTTCACAAACATTTTTACTGGATCATCTTAAGAAAGTCTTTCGTCATTCAAAGCAATTTATAGAGAAGGAAAAAGATGGAAATCGCTTGCAATAAGGTCTTGTGAATATGGTAGATAGGGTTGAGCAGATCAACATAAATCAAATAGGTTTCCCGGCATGAGTCTTGTTGAATATAAACTTGTTTTATTAATATCTCGAATACCACTGGCATTGTTACGTGTACGGGTCACTGCCAACATAACATAACAATCTCATTCAAAGCACACTTGGCAACCGTGTTTGTGGGGACACGTTTCGGTCTGGTCACGTCGATTAAGATCGCCTGACATGCATGCTGGGGGACGCCTAGCATTAGTGTCGGATCCCTTGACCCCAAAAGACTGTCCTGCAGGTTTGACAGGGTTAGGATTTTTGCCTTTGTATTCACCGGGCATTTGAACTTCGGCTCCAACTAAAAAAGGCCTTGTGGCATACTCTCTCTTGGAAGACAGACGAATACCTACTCCAAACACATCGTAATTGTAGTCGACCTACTCTTCAGTTCGGATCCCGTTCCGAAATCTCAATCTCTACACAGCTGTCAGAATCGTGGTACGTTTATAATTTGAAACTGTCAGGATGGTACGGCTTCAGTTGTGGATCATCAACTTGATATTTCGTAAAATGTTGTGTTTCTTATAGGCATGAGAGACGTGTGTTTCCCAAACAGATAAGCCGTGGTGATCTCTTCTGGTGACGAATGTTCTGAACAGGATAAGTCGGTCTTTTCTCCGGAAGAACCACTGTGCTATTTGATTAAATATAACAGTTTGTTGTTGTTGTTGTTGTTGAAAATCGTATTCGGGGGCGACTAGAAGGCCCCCTTTTCAATAGCTACTACACCGAGGTGTAGGGAAGGGCGCTACTCCTTTCCCTGGATTGCTCCACTTTACCCTTGATACGCACTTATATTGCTGAGTATTAAGCAAGGACGAGAAATCAAGTACCATTTAAAGTCTTTGGTATGACGCGACCTGGGATTGAACCCTAGTCTCCAGGACCATTGGCGAAGTAAAAAAAATCAACCCTCATATGAAATCTATAGTTAAATACAACAAAATGCTGTATCCGGACTGGTCATATGCGTGCCGGTCTTAAGTTAACGTTTGCGACTTAATGAAATGCTTGTGTCATCTATTCATGAGAGCGTAAGTATGTGAGCTAGCTGGCAAATGTTTTTATGGTGATACGGGGTTATATCTCGGCTATTAGATTGTATGCGCTCTATCTCTTTTCATACGAATCGTTCCATTCTTTTTGCACTCCAAACACCAACTAACTTGTCATGTCAAAACCCTGTCATTATATGCACATCTCTTCATGATCGAATTATATCCTTACGCTGAAAATACGTCTCAAATCAGCTATTCTTCAAGTCAAAATTCAAGAGTCATTTCTTTTGTACCCACCAACCCAAAACATTATTCCTAATATTGTCAAATCATATTTAGCTGGCGCCTGTAGCTAGCTTCCAAATTCAATTACAGAGGTTGACCTCTTACTATACAGAGACACAGCTGCGTCTTGCAACAGTAAACTTGTTTTCTGGGAAAATTGTAAAAATCTGATTTGTCACATTTACCCATTCCAGACAGCTGTGAAGAAAATTATAACTACGATATTCTCAAAAACAAGTTAACTCCGTTGAATTACAATCAGTTTAAGGCTCCCTTTTCGATAGCTACTACACCTGGTGTAGGGGAGGATGTTACTCCAACTATCTGTATTGCTCCCCTTACCTTATATTGCTGAGTGTTAAGCAAGAACGCATCAAGTACCATTTTTGAGTCATTGCTATGACTCGACCTGGGATTGAACCCAGGTCTCCCAGGCTATTGAGGAACACGCTAACCATCATGCCAATGTCTGGTATGACTTACTTAATACCAGTAAAAAACTGGGTTTTTTTTTCACAGAAGTCAAGAGACATCACTTGTACCCAATTCCCCAAGACTCTTATCAGTATTTCAGCTGATCTCAGTATTATTTTCATCTGGACTGAATCAGTTCTTCTGATCTTCAGTTCCTTCAGTTTCTTTTACAGACTTTTTGAGACTCTTTCAAGAGTTCCACTCATGATTGGTATCATAGCCATTTCAAGTTCCACCATTTCTTAACAATCAACCTGTTGTCTGAGAAACCTACAAAAATATGATTTTTTTTTTACTTTAACCCAATCCGGACAGCTATGAAGAAAATTATAACTATGATATTCTCAAAAACAAGATAACCCAGTTATATTACAATCAATTAACTTTGTCACTGACTTTTCGTGAAGATCCGCGTCCGACTGCAACTTTAGATGAGGGTTCTTCTGTTAGGGGTGAGTGGGACTCAGTTCGGCTCTTCAATTGTCCTTTCTGCGAAGGTTAGTCAAGTTCTTGTTTTCTTCTTTATAAAATAAAACTAGCTTGTCTAGTTAAAACTAATACTTTGTCACATTCCTCCCTCACCTATGAGGGAAATTTGATCTTTATCAACGTTTCATGCCGAGAAGCATCGACAGTGAATCATGTTCACTGTCGATATATGTAAAAATGTAGTAAAATGAGATCTTTATCGATATTTGATGCCGAGAGGTTAGAGAATTGTGTTCACTGTCCACATATATTTACATTTTTTGTGTAATCATATAAGTGAAATGAGATATTTATCAACATTTTATACCCAGAGGTTAGAGAATAATGTTCACTGTGCATTATTATTTGCATTTTTGCGTAGTCAGCATTTTTTGCTGAGAGGTTTGAGAATCGTGTTCACTTTCCATACATATTGGTATTTTTGATATAGTCATATAAGTGAAATGAGATCTTTATCAACGTTCGATCAGAGAAGGTAAGAGAATCGTATTTACTGTCCATACCTATTTGCATTTTTTGTATAGTCATATGATTCAAATGAGATTTTATGCTGAGAGATTAGAGAATTGTGGTCACTGAACATTCATATTTGCATTTTTGCGTAGTCATTTGAGTGAAATGAGAACATTATAAACATTTTATTCTATGCCCAAGACTCTTCAAAAAGTTCACTCTTTCGTATGGCTTCTGTTTTCAATATTTCAAAAGTACATGCAAAAATGTTCTCTGAGGGTTACTTTTTCCCCTCTTCATTCTTTCAAATGTCCACTTCGATCGTTCTTACCTTTTCGGAATCATTCCTTGTCACCGATCTCACCATCATTGGCACAGGAGGTTTTTACATTATCAAGGAGAAGCTCTACGTTTTTCTTATTGGTTAATGTGTGACATTTTCTTAGAAAATTTTCATACACACCTTGCAGCGGTTGAGAAAATAAATTTGAATTGATTGTCTTATGTCTGTTTAAAAACTCAAAATGAAAAATAACGCGATGATCCTACCATATACATGGGAGAATTATTAGAAAATGATCTTCTCACTGAAAATAAAAAAAATGAAATCAAAATGATTCGACCTGTCTTGCTACTTGTCTTTTCCGACGCTAACTGTTCATCAAAAGGGTAATCATTCTACATTGTATTAAAATGTGAACCTTATAGAATATAAAACAATTGTTTGTTTTTAAAACAAATTTTCGGTGAGCCTCCAATTAGTTCAAATAAATAAATAAATAAATAACAAGAAAATTTTTTTCGGTGAACTTGTAATAAATGCATGTGTAGATTTATATCCTTTTTTAAACTTCAAAAAATATTTCCGAGTTGTAACTATATTTCTTTCCTTTAATATTTCTATATTTTTCTTTCTTAAAATGTACATTATTTACTTATAAGTTATTTAACGTAATATTTATTTTATTAGGAATCGGTTTTGCTTGGAAATTATTAATAAACAATAAAAAAAGATGTTTATCACTTAGAATATCCTGATAATCGTCATAATCTTCAGTTTTATACTCACAACATTTCGGTCGATACGTCTTCGGCCTTCCTAATATGTTTCATGTTGAACTTGGGAGCCTACACAATACCTTGAACTGAACCCTTTATTTAATATACGGTGGTACATTGTTCTGATTCCCTTAAGAATGATCGGATTCAGTAAAGATTCTCTGCAGTCTGTCTGCCCCATGTCAAAGGCCCATACAAAGAAGATTCAAAAGATATTTTAATCACTCCACTGAATACAACATGACCAAGAATGGTGTATACTTCATCCCATTCATCTGTATACAAAGGTGAGACGAGCAACTTAATAAAAGTAAAGCGAGAGGAACATCGAAAGTCAGTATTCGAGGTGAGGTTGAAAATCGAGTATGGCTGACCATATATGGAAAGAAAAGGGAAACCATAGGCCCAAAAGGGAGGAAGTTAAAATAATAGATAAGGTAGGGCATTAGATAATTATACATTTTAAAGAAGCAGTACATATTTTGGGCTACAGTGACCAGTTGAGTAGACCTCGTATAGAGATGAATACCGTTTAGGAACGATTGAGCAAAAAGGCCGGATGAAAAAATGCGATATGTGCTAAGGTAAAACATCGTATATCATAGTAAGTATTATATCAGAGGTTGATGGATATATTAGGTTTATAAATCCCCAAAATTTCATTTGAATTGTCCAACAAGAAACATGGGTAAAGGTGTTCGGTTGAGAATTTCTTCTGAGTGGAGTCAGCTGTAGGTTCAATGCCAACCTCAGGTAAATAAAGAAATTTTATAACAAGTCTTAAGCTATGACCGTTTCAATATCAGCTCTGTTAACTATGCATATTTACCAGATTAATATGTGATCTCAGAATCGATTCAAATGTTGATATATATAAAGCTGTTATAAAAGCTTCACACTTGGACCCGATCATAATTAACAGATTATCAACAATGGGTCAAACAGAAGTATCTATTATTCTTAAAACTATTTAATTCAAATGTAAGTATTAGTATAACATAAAAATACTTGGAACCATTTACCTGTGTGTAAATACAACTATCAACATTTTCTATCAATACTTGAAACCATCTGATTTCAAACAAATGAACTCAAGCTCTTTTTAAAATCGCTACCGACAAACTATTGTTTTAAAAATCGTATATATTTAATAAATGTGTTGAGGTTTAGCATTAAACATCCTTGAAATGTTGGAAAACACAACCAACCAACTATTCTCCCACCAGCTTTGGGTAAACAGTCGGAAAACTGAGCTCTTTAACCTTGGTATGGGAACTTATCTAAAAGGAAAACTCTAAATTTAAACCAGTTAAATTTCACGTGAAAAGATGATCTTACGCCACATCGTGCTTATACGAAGTGTTTGGCACACACACACACACACACACATATATATATATATGTGTGTGTTGTATAGTGGCTCTACCCACGTGACTTCCGGTATCTTGGAGCTATAGAGGACAATGTGTTTCTTAAGCACGGGACTACTGAAAGATATCGGTCAGTAGTAAGACCAACTTCGGACATAACACGTACCACTTCAGTTAATGAATAATTAACTTTATTACATTGTGTATCTCTTCCTTACCATTGATACAACTATGTACATTTATACACACAACCGAATCAAACTCAGAATTACTGCAGGTAACGTATGGTCAAACTCATAGGTAATTACCTCCAACAAACGTCTACGTATGCACGCAAAAGTTTTCATCCATCAGCAAAAATTTACATTTGTCCGTTGTGTACGGACACTAGACACCGTTCAGAGGATTTATCAAGAGCTATTTTTGATAGGGACGAATACTGAATGTTTGATTTTTCCTGGAGATCCGAGACCCCAGCACTTTTGAGATCAGTTAGTATACTGAGAAGAGTCCTGAAGATCCGAGGAATCTTACAGGAACTCGGACAACAGTGAAAACCATCAAAATTCTAAAAAAAGGTTCTAGAAATCAGAGCTACGGTAATCTGGGGAGTGGGATTTGTTTGCAGGAGGACAAAACTTAGGAGAAATTTACATAGAAAGAGATATCTTCCAGAGAGACGCATACTCGCCATTATCACATGATCTCAAATTTCAGGGGTTTAACTCGGCATCTGCTTTTGGGGATGCGGGTATAGGAACATCGAAAAAAAGGTCACCGTATTCTCATTGGGGACTGGAGTGACAATTATGTTGTCCGAGTCTTGCAAATTACGTTAAGGATGATTCGGTGACAGCTTGTAAAGAACAACTCTCTAATCTGTCAACAACACGTTAATTTAAGTTGTGGTGTGAGTATGAACCTGTGAGGAGTAGGAGGTGGCGTTAGTTGTGATGGTTGGCGAGTGTCATGGATGCCAGTTGGCCTGGGATACCAATCAATCAATACCAGAGATTAACGGTAGCAATGGCTGGTGATGTTAAAGGAGGATCTTGAGGTCCAAGATGGCGCGCGCACAAAAGGCGACGATCAGCGAGTGTAGCCAATCAATAGAACTGTCGCCGCATGAAGATAATAACTCCTAATGTTAGTGACGAGAAAAGAGGAAAAATGGCGGATCGATAATGGGAGAGGTAGAATCTGACCTGGATTCTAATTCAACTTGCAGTGACTACAGCAGCAGCAGCAGCAGCAACAGTGTCAAAGCTGATATTTCGAACGGAAACTCTTCCGTGTTGATCTCTTGTGTATGTGTGTGTATGTATTTGCGTATATGTGCATATGCGTATGCATTTGTGTATTTATGCATGTGTATATATGTACATGTGTATATTTGTCTGCACGTATTTGCATGTGTGCGTATGTAGGTGTATTTATTTGTGTGTATGTGTAGGTATTCGTGTATTTGCATGTGTGAGAGAATGTATATGTATTTGTGTGTTTGAGTGTGTGTGTGCATCTATTTGCATGTGGGTGTATATGTAAGTGTGCATTTATGCGTCTGTATAGCAACTGATAAGCTATCAGTCATATGGAAATCAGAACTGACCGATAAAATGAAACGCAGTTTCTTCCAAGCAACAGTCGTGTCGATACTACTATATGGATGCACTACATGGACGCTAACTAAACGGCTGGAGAAAAAGCTAGA
>OY757939.1:25581585-25636585 GCA_963585895.1 Sepioteuthis lessoniana
AACGCAGTGAGCAGAAGAAAGAACACAGCCAACGCAAAACTTAGAGCAGCAAACCAACAAGAAAGAATAAAACTGTGGAAACAGCACTTCGAAAACTTACTTGGAAACCCACCAAAAATAACGCATGAACCAATCACCAGAATAAGTAGCAAACAATTAGACATTAAACTAGGACCGTTCACACAAGAAGAACTCGACTCGGTTCTCAAAAAAATTAAAAATAGGAAAGCTGCAGGGCGGGACGAAATTCCATCGCAAGTATGGAAGACCAGACAATTCGACGACATACTGCCCCGACACTGCAACGCAGTATACAATCAAAATCCGATAGATAGATGGATGAAGTGATGCATACTCCCCTTCCCTAAAAAGGGGGGCCTCGGATTAGCCAAAAACTACCGAGGCATAACACTTACATCCATAGCTGCCAAAATCTACAATGCCCTACTACGAAACCGAATAGAACCCAAAATCGACATCATACTTAGAAAAAACCAAAATGGCTTCCGAACAAATAGATCCACGACCTCACAAATATTAACCATCCGCAGAATCCTTGAAGGTGTACGGGCAAAGAACATACAAGCGACATTAATATTTGTCGACTTTACCAAGGCTTTCGACTCTATTCACAGAGGAAAGATGGAACAAATCCTACTAGCGTACGGCATACCTAAAGAAACCGTAGCGACAATAACAATTCTCTATAGAAACACTAAAGTAAAAGTACGATCACCGGATGGAGACACGGAATACTTTGACATTGTAGCATGAGTACTACAAGGGGACACGCTGGCCCCGTACCTCTTTATCATTTGTCTAGACTACGTACTTAGAACATCAATTGACAAAATCAAAGAAAATGGCTTCGAACTGACGAAGAAAAGAAGCAAAAGATACCCCGCAACAACAATTACCGACGCCGACTACGCCGATGACATAGCGATACTGGCAAATACACCTGACCAAGCCGAAACTCTTCTGCATAGTTTGGAACGAGCAGCAGCAAGCATAGGCCTCTATGTTAATGCACACAAAACGGAATATATGTGCTATAACCAAACGGGGGACATCTCCACTCTAGAAGGAACCCCACTTAAACTAGTTGACAAATTCACGTACCTAGGAAGCAGCGTCGAATCAACCGAAAAAGACATCGAAACGAGGCTAACGAAAGCATGGACAGCTATCAATAGGCTATCGATTATATGGAAATCAGACCTAACCGATAAAATGAAACGCAGTTTCTTCCAGGCAGCAGTCACATCGATACTGCTATATGGATGCACTACATGGACGCTAACAAAACGGCTGGAGAAGAAACTGGATGGCAATTACACAAGAATGCTACGTGCAATCCTGAACAAGTCCTGGCAGCAGCACCCCACAAGACACCAACTGTACGGCCACCTGCCCCCTATCACGAAAACTATTCAAGTTAGACGAACCAGACATGCAGGACACTGCTGGAGAAGCAGAGATGAACTCATAAGAGATGTACTCTTATGGATCCCCACACATGGCCGCGCAAAAGCAGGACGACCAGCTCGAACGTACATTCAGCAGCTATGTGAGGATACAGGATGTTGTCCTGAAGACCTACCTAAGGCGATGAACGATAGGGAGAAGTGGCGAGAGAGGCTCAGGGATATCCGTGCTACCAGCGCGATATGATGATGATGATGATATATATATATATATATATACATATACATATATATACATATACATATATATACATATATATACATATACATATATATATTCCTACATACATATTACATATACATATACATACATATACATACATACATATATATATATATATATATATATATATATATATATAAACAATTAGAAAAAAACTAAATTTTCAGCGGTTGTATTTATCTTGATATATGATTATGGGCCAATGTGAATGACATTTTTTCTTTTTGTTATGAAAAAAATCTTCAGAGTATATATTAACACTGTTTAATGATTCATCTGAAAAATATTTACTTATAAATAAAATAAAACGAACAAAAAAGTTCTTAGCATTTTTTAACATTAACAGCTTTCCATTTCACATCGGACTGCTTTTCATTTCTTTTTGATTTGAAAATATTTTTCAGATGATGAATTTAACATCAATTTAAAATGCCCTGATGATGATTAATTAAAAAAAGAAAAAAAAGACGAGTATATTGACTCCATAGATATATATAAAAAAGATTTTTTTTATATTTACATATCAACGAATTTATTTTCACTTTTGTCAAATATGTATATATATTTTTCTCTTAAAAAAAAGCAAAACAACAATAATCGGTCACATTAAAATCATAAATTTATTTCCATTCTGTTAAAAAGCATTGATAAAATCAATTCTCTAAAAAAATTAATAAGATTTCTTCAGATCAAAATGGATTAAAATATTTTTTTAACATTCACAACCAGACTAGGAACCCCCCCCCCGCAAAAAAACCCCATAATTTCTCCCATAAAAAAGTAACCCTTTAACTTCAAGTGACAATAAGTATCAACTCATGTAAAAAAAACATCCGGTTTCATCGTACTTCAAATTTTTTGCTACATACTGTCGGATTCTTTTCCATTGTTTACTTCCATATATATAAGTAAATAATGGAAAAGAATCTGACAGTATGGAGCAAAGATTGAAAAACAAAGAAATCCGAAATGATGAACTTATTGTAAAAGAATCGACGCTATAACATTTCGATTTTAATAAACCATCCGCAGGAATTTAAAACTGATAACACCTCGTGCTGTTAGATCAACAATAGATGGTTAACAAAGTACAGCAACAAGGGAGGAAATGATGTATACAAAAGAAAGAACACGCCTCCGTTCAATCATTAAATCTCGCGTTCATGCTTCCAAAATATCCCGTGATTGTTTAAGACAATGATGTAAAACAAATGGAACCATTAAGAGATATAATAGATTAGAAGAAGATAAGTAAAGAAAAGAGAAAAAAAAGATATTAAAAGGGTGAAGAGATTTTATTAAAAATCCATCGTTGATCTTAAACACTTGGTATCATCATTTCTAACGCTTTGATGGTTTATTATAACCAAAATTTATAGCGTCGACTTTCTTTCCCAATAAATTCATCAACTTGGATTACTTCGTTTTCCTATATTTGCTTTCTTTCTTTCTTTCTTTCTTTCTCTCTCTCTCTCTCTATATATATATATATATATATATATATACACACTTTATGAATGAAATGTTTGGGGCAAAACGCAGGATTGCGCAAGAATGATATTTCCCGTTTCGTAAGCTAAAAATTCTTACCAAATGTAAGATTCGTGAATATGGAGATCATTAAAAGAAATATGATAGCCAAGTTTCACATCATATCAAAATATGTTTAAAAGATGTTTCAAACAATTGAAAACTTGCTGGTTAAATGCTACTTGGTTCGTTGAAGGCTATTAAGAACAGTTTGAGGAGAATTAATATTTCATTCTTTGCTCATTGGTAAATACAGCTTCAGTCTTTTTTTCTTTTTGGACTCACCTTGAATTGTCGAATAGTTCATTCATTGGTCATTTCAGACTTGGAAAATACAGTTTCAGTTTGGAGATCATTTGAACATACCTCGTATTTTGAAGAAAATTAACGTTTCCTTTTTATTTATCTTTCCTTCAGTCTTGATAAAAACAGCTTCGGTTTTTATACCTTTTGCATCTACCTCTGATTGTTATTATATATATATATATATATATATATATATATATATATATATATATATATATATATATATCGTGTAATAAAAAAACGTGAATTAGTCAATCACGTAGTTTGATTAGCAAATTTAACGAAAATTTCGATTCATATTAATCCTATTTACAAATGAATTAAGACCATTGAGAAGGAGATTATGATAAAAATAAATATTTGTCTACAGTAATTTTCTCCTAATTAGAGTGTGGGTTTCTTGATGTAATGTCACACACATCCTCTATCTATCTACCTATCCTTTCTCTCTCTATCTCTATATATGCGTGTGTGTGTGTGTGTGTGTGTGTCTGTTTATATATGAATATGTATATATAGAGAGAATGCAGGGAGTCTCTCTAACATCAAAGGCAACCTAAGTTTAACGCATGATTCAAAGCGAAATCATAATTTCGAGCTTTCTCCTCTTAACGTTATCACATTTCTTATGTAAAAGAAAAGAAAGAAATCCTAGGGATGGTTATTTCAATGTCTGTATCAGTCTCTACTCTAATTGTCAATCCGTTTTGTACGTTGTGGCTGAAGCTCTTAAAAGAGACTGACGGTATGGTGCATCTAATTTGAGAATTCCAATTATCTTCACACCTTTACATTCCGTGGCAATCTTCCTCTCCCTCACTTGAAACGTAATCCTCATCGTTGATACTCGTTATCTCTGGTCTGAGCGATGAGGTTCGTGCCTCGTCTTTCATACCAAATTTGTCAGCGGTGCCATTACCGAAAAGCCGGAAAGCTTCACCCCCAGGGAACTGAGAGAAGAATGACACCCCACGTATCTAAAAACCATTTCATTTATCAGCCACACACCAGGCAGTTTTATACGTGCTTTTGATACAATCTTGCCTGCTAGTTATCGCTGTCTTAAAAAACATGGCCGATGTGTTAGAAGATCCCAATATAATGAGTAATCAGATTAAATTGATTTTACAAGTAGAAATAAGAACACTAACCTGATAAAAAAAAGGTATAAGCAAGTTCTGCGTATGACTTTAAACTATATTCGATGATGAGGCTTCAGGTTGTGTAGACTAACCTCTTCGTTGATATTTCCTCGCTGACCCAGAATGATTGCACTTGTTAATGTCCCATACACGCATAAACCTTTCGCCACATGGTTGCACAAATGTCTATTTGGTAGCGTTTTGGTACAGTGAGAAAATCGAGACCAACACCTAGGTCCTGACATTATTCGGTCCCTATTTGAGATTTTAAAACCGGACATTGGCCTAGCGGTTAGAGTGTTCGCCATTGGCCCGGGAGACCTGGGTTCAATCTCAGATCGAGTCATACCAAAGACTCAAAAAATGGTACTTGATGCGTGCTTGCTTAACACTCAGCATTATAAGGTAAGGATCAAGGGTAAAGTGGAGCAATCCAGGGAAAGGAGTCGCGCCCTCCCCTACACCTTGGTGTAGTAAGCTATCGAAAAGGGAGCCTTCGGGTCACCCTCGACTATGGTCGCCAACTTTACTTTTTACTTACTCTTATTTGAGATAATGTTTAAAATGATTTTGAACTACATTAATTCATTGGCTCTTAAAACACTGATATGGCAACTAACTATGAAGTGTTTATATTTTTTATATTTAGATGAATTATATTATAAAATGAATTACCATGACCAGAAAATCTGATGCCAAATTAACTAGACATGGTAAATGGCAACGTATTTACCATGACTGGCATTACTTCTGTGTGAAGTGAACCAGTGGCTCAGTGGTAGAGTTTTGGCTTGGTATTCTGTGGTCACTGGTTCGATCTCCAGTTGGGGAGATCACTGCTGAGAAGACCTAACAAAGTTGAAACGGCAGTCCAGTGGTTCTTTATGTCACACCCAGTGCTTGCCAAATTTTCTGTTTATGGTAATTCAGTTTATAAGAGTTCATCTGTTCAAAATAATTGTAAACTTTGATACATTTACTCATAAAACATTGATTTTGCAATTGATTATAATTTTTTAACCTGTTTAAAATGTTTATATACATAATTGGAGACTATAATTTTAGAAGTGACTTCAGAATAGAATAACCCAACAACATTTGACATGTCGTAAGTTAACAAACGAAATTACATAAATTGGGTTTGCAGGTCTATCAAACATTGAGTTTAAGGGCAAAATCCTCCTAGACAAGTTTTTATCAAAAGAAATCGATTTTGAATCATAAAAAGATTTAAATTCAAAAGAAGTTTGCATAGCTGAACAACTTATATTACAAAGTGATTATATCTAGACGTCTAAGCTGTTGTTAAGACATTTAAAAGAGACAGAACCAATTTGAATGGAGCAGTATATAATACACAGCGTGTGGCAAAAATAACTCCGACATTTAAAACTGTCACGTGTAAGTTGCAAATGAAATTAGGCAAATAGCAAAGTATTTCTTTCTTATTATTTGTTTTTTTTTTCGATAAGAATCAGTTATGATCATAGTCTGGACCGGTGCACACTGTGCGTTTGCCGTTGAAACCTTTGTTAAGACTAATGAATCTCTAATTACTACACAGAGAGCTTTTTGTGCTCATTTCAAGTTTTGATACTGTTCTGGATAGAGAATCGATACTGTTCTAGTTTTAATGCTGCGATGCTGCATCATTCTATAACATGAAATGGACACAAGAAGCTCTCTGTGTAGAAATTACAAATTTACCAGTCTTAAAAAGTGTTTCAACAGCAAATGCATGATGTGCACCAGTCCAAACCATGACCATATCAATCTGACAACAAGAAATGAACACAAAAATCTATCTGTGCAGCAATTACTGATTCGCCAGTCTTAAAACATGTGTCAACAGCAAATGCACAGTGTGCACCAGTCCAGACCATGACAATATCATTCTGATATAGCATGAAACAGGCACAAAAAATCTCTCTGTGTAGCAATTACAGTTTAACTAGTCTTTAAAAATATTTCAACAGCAAAAGGCACAGTGTGCACCAGTCCAAGCCATAACCATATCATTTGAGATAAAATGAAATGGACACAAAAAAACTCTCTGTGTAGCAATTGCAGATTCACCAATCTTAAAAAAATGTTTCAACTGCAAATGCACAGTGTGCAGCAGTCCAAGCTGTGACCATATCATTCTGACATAACGTGAAATGAGCACAAAAAGCTCTCCGTGTAGCAATAACTTAATCACCTGTCTTAAGATATGTTTCAACAACAAACACACGGTGTAGGTAGCTTCTGGTTGGTCGATTAACCCTTAAGCCTTCGTCCAATCCATAATCGCATCTATGAAAAAATGGTAAAATTTTAGATGGAGCTACCATTGCGATTGTCTATGTCGATTTACACTAGACGAGTGACAAGATAAAATATAGTAGGTATTTCTGTAACTCCCTGTATAGAAGAGTAATGTCTAGATATTTAGATTGCTGTCCAAAGACATAGAAGAGTCAGTACCAATTTGAATTATATATATACACACACACACACACACACACATATATATATATATATATATATTGGCCGCATTTCTTCATTGATACATATTTGATTGAACATAATAGACATTTTTTAATACATATTTTTTTGTTAATCCTTTCGAATTGCCGTATTGATCTTATGATATTCGGCGGGAATTGGTCGATAAACCTTCCATAATTAGTTATTTCCCCAAGTACTGTCTGCCCAACTTTGGGCCATCATCAGCGGAGGATGCATTACAAAAGTGATGTAACTTTTGTATGTACATTACTACTTTGTAAGAATGAGCGTTTGTACTGTTGTATGTGTAGCGTTTACTTTTCGAATTTGTTTCTATATCGAGTTTGTCTCGCATTTTTTGTGATTCAAGATTTAGAGTATTGATGTTATTCTTACAGAGTGTAATTTGTTTTTTCACGAGATCACGTATGTATTCCAAAGTGCTGTTATATCTATCAACCAATTCCCGCTGAATATCATAAGATCAATACGGCAATTCGAAAGGATTAACAAAAAAATATGTAGACAGAAAATGTCTATTATGTTCAATCAAATATATAATAGCCTAGAAGCAACATCTCACGAAACAACCGCTGTACGGCCACCTACTTCTTATCTCTAAAACCATCCAAATAAGATGAACAAGGCATGCGGGACACTGCTGGAGAAGAAAGAACGAACTCATAAATGACGTTCTTCTATTGATCCCTTCACACGGAGGTGCAAGGGTTAATCGACCAACCAGAAGCTACCTACAACAGATTTGTATAGACATAGGATGTAGTCTAGAAGACCTGCTGGATGAATGATAGCGAGAGACAGTCAAGGAAAACGGTGCTAGCTGTGTGACTTGATCATGATTAAATATATATATATATATATATATATATATATATATATATATATATATATGCGTGTATATGCGTGTGTGGGTGTGTGACTATTTGCGTGAATGTGCATGTGTGCGTGTGCGTGTGCGTGTGTTTAATGGCATGTGTGTGTGATTGTGTGTGTATGTGTGTGTGTGTGTATGAAGTTAGTGTTATAGTTTTTGATTGAAAAGCCGAACGTTATTTTTTAATCAAAATTCTTGATAAAGCGATAATAATGATGTGATCTCGTGAAATGTACATTAAAATTCTTCAAGCCTTCCAAAATATCAGTGTAAAATCCTGTTACAACGGGGAGCCAATTTACTCACGGATCGTCTAGGGTTTTTTGTTTGTTTTGTTTTTGTTTCTTTTTAACAATTTCTGACTGCTTTCCTGTTGGACTTGACATACCCGGCTCTCTAGTGACCAGAAAGTATTTTGAGCAGTGAACACGTTATAGAATTCACAGATAAAAATAGAAAATAAAATGAAAGATTGACTGGAGGGCAGTAGAATATCGTGAAAATACTGATCTTTTCTTAAAATATATTAATATTTTGGATTTTAGCTCAAGGTGGTTTTTTTATATTGCTTTTTCTTTTTTTTTTTCTTTTCATGATATAAAAATTAAAACTTTTAACTTTACAAGAGTCTTTCTAAGATTTTTGTAAAGGATTAAATCACTTCAGTTATTATTAATAGAAAATAAATTTCAATATAGCCTTTAATCAAAACAATATTGTAAAGTCTTCCAGCCGTGTAAGTACTACTGTGTGGCTGCACCAGTTGGACTCAAACGAAACACTTGGAGAAAAATCTTTATGGGAACTACACAAGGATGTTATTTGCTGCTTTAAACAAATCCTGAGAGTAGTACACTATAAAAGAGCAACAGTACAGCCACTTGCTTCCCACGAAAAACGAAAAAATGCTGAGTAGTGTTCGAGTACTGTAAGGTTGAACTCATAAGCCACGTGAGGAAGCCACCGTCGCGTAGTGGCAAACGTGTTGGACCACGACGTCGTAGTAAGCGAGTTCAAACTCCCGTTAAGATATCGCTTTCAATTTTACCGTGAAAGGTATGAACTCCTTTTTACTCCCCTCTCCCATGCTATTGGGTTAATTAGTATCACTACTGTTCTTCTACAAAAACATCTGTGACATTAAATAACCCATAAAGGTTGATATGCCATTGAATGAATTGACCAAACAAATTATAAGTGACGTTTTCAAACCGACTTCCCCAGATTCATGGTCATTGAATCTTTGGAGTTGGTCAGCCTTGGTAAATTCTCCTCTTTCTGAAAAGAAAAGATTATCGAATTAAGAGCTACACCCCCCCCAAAATAAAGAAAACTTGAAACGAAAAATTGCTTGTCTAGGTGAACAGCTAAAGATAGACTGAAAACATACCCTAGATAAAAAGCTTCCACACTACTAATGCAATGCATGTACCCATGAAAGACTGAACATATCAAAGGGAGTTGGTTGGTTGTTTTGTTTTAGTTTAGTATAAGAATTTTTTTTTGTTTACACAGAGTTAAATGTCAAAACAGTTGCATTTCAAACAATTCAGTTTAGAAGTATAGAAGTTCAATGTCAAAAGCAGTTCTATTTTAAACAATTCAGTTTAGCATAAGTATACAATTTAGTTCTATTTGAGCCATAGATAAGACCCTATTTGGTGCTATAATTCCGGGCCATAGTAGACTCGGGACACTCGTTGGAGGGCTCTTATCCCACAGCAAAGATACAGTCGGTGTATTCTACAGCCCCAACCGACTAGGCAAGCATCAAAGAGAGTTGTCAGAATTGGACACAAATTTTGACCCGTGCCATTTGAAAGAAAGAACTTTATAAAAATTATATGCATTTTTTATTAGTGGCGCCATCTATATGTCAGGACCGGAGTATACTAAGTGATGTGTTATGATAAATAACTACAATACTTAAAACTATTGAACTGCGTGCAAACGGAAAACCTCAATTTCTTTTTAAATGTTAACGACAAACCATCCACTTAAAAGTAAAAATGAAATTACCGATAAACAGTTTTAAAATGTTATCAGTAAAATGTTCACAAATCATATGTATTTAATATATACGCATAAAAAGAATTTAGTGTTAGATAACCTGCAATGGTTGAAATGACATAGAACTAAACCAATGAACAATTCACTTACAAATCATTTGTATAAACATTTATCTGTGCACAAACAAATAGCTGATATTAAATTGAATTGCTGATGTTATATAGCAATAGTTAAAACCATTTAACTGTGTGCAAACAAATGAGTTCTGGTTTGTTAAAAATTTTATCTACAAAGTTTTCGTTCACGAATCATAGATTTAATAGATGGAAAAACAGGATTTGGCATTAAATAACCGACAAAGTTTGATACAAAATGAAACCCAAACAACCAATCATCTTAAACGACATTCTCTTATGGACTCTGGTAAAAAGATGTGCCGATATTAATAAATCAATATTAATAGTAATATTTTAATATGGTAATATCATAATGATATTATATTATAATGATAATATATCATTATCAATATACTAATATATTATTAGTTAATATTAATATTATTAAAGTATAATAATTATGTTATATATAATAATATATATTAATATTTTGTTAATATATTAGTATTGATATTTTGTTGATATATTAATAATTTACAAAGCTCTTTGCTTCGATGTGGCACAAGGCCGAATGAATGGGGCGCCCAATGAGACTCGAACTCACTCGTGTAGGTTTGCTAGTCAAGCTTGCTAACCGTTACACCACCAGAGGTGCCCTTTTGTTGATATATTAATATTAATAGTTAATTCCAGCGAAGATTTATATCAACTGTATACGGACACAGGATGGAGCCTAGAAACCTGCCAGGTGCAATATATGGTAGAAATGGATGGCGAGAAAGAGTCAGGTAAGTCCATGTTGTGAGCACGACTTGCTGAGAACTACTACCACTACTGACGTTGCTGCTACAGCTGCTGCTGATGCAGGTGATACTATGACTAATAATGCAACTAAACCCACTGTTGCTGTTACTTCAACTACAACTGCTTATACTATTACGACTCCCGCAGCAGCTACTACTACTACTACTACTTTTATTTCTGCTGCCGCTGCTGCTAGATCGGAAATACACAAGGATGTTGCATGCTGTTCTGAACAAATCCTGGAAGCAGCTGTAAGGACACTTACCTCCCATCTCACAGACTATCGAAGATGAATAAGGCATGCTGGGCACTGCTGAAGAAGCAGAGACAAACTCATAAGCGACATTCTTTTACGGACTCCTACACATGGACACACCAGTTTTGACCGTATTGCAGAAACTTACATTCGTCAGCTCTGTCTGGACTCTGGATTCCGTCTATTTGACCTGCCAAGTGCAATGGTCGATTAGGATATATGGTGAGAGAGGGGGGAGAGGAATGAGCACGATTTGATAATGATGATGACTATTGCTACTACTACTGCTATTAACTCAACTGCTATTTCTACTACAACAACTGTTTCTTCTATTGATATCTTTATTCCAACTACTCTTTTGTTATTACCAGTACTGCGACTATTTTACTACTAAAGTTGCAATTACTATTTCTGTTGCTATTTTTAGCACCAAACGAATGCTATTACTACTACTCATACATCTGCTACGACAGTTACTACTGCTAATGCTACAATCTCTAATATTGCTCCTATTACTTCTTTAACTAGTATTAGTTCTCTAATTTCTATTACGATTACTACTCCCATTGTCCAGTCGGCTTGGGCTATAGAAAACACGGACTGCATCTCTGAAGAGGGATAAGACCCCCCCCCATGAGTGTCCTGATATGACACTAAACAATCTGATGGTGAGGTTCAACTATTGCTGGAGATTTGGGGAATGCGGAGTACTCCTTCATTGTCATCGCTCCCAGGTGAACTCTGGCCCAGAGTTTTAGCATCTGATATGAACCTATATCTGGGTCAAATAGAACTAATCTATGTACTTATGCCAAACTGAACGGTTTAAAATAGGACTCTTTTGAAATTTAAACTGCATGCCTATGCTAAACTGAATTGTTTGAAATAGAACGGTTTTGACATTTAAGCTGCCTACTTAAGCTAAAGTGAATTGTTTGAAATGGAACTTTTTTGTATGATAAACTGAATTGTTTAAAATAGAATTGTTTTTGACATTGAAACTGCGCTTTCGCTTAACTGAATTGTTTAAAATAGAAGTTTTGACATTTAACTGTAAGTAAACAAAAACTATGCTTATACAAAACTGAATTGTTTGAAATAGAACTGTTTGACAAAACAAAATTGCTTGAAATAGATATGTTTTTGACAATTAAACTGTATACTTATGCTAAACTTGAATTGTTTGAAATAGAACTGTTTATTTCTATAAAAATGGATTTGGTATTAAATGACCTACAAAGGTTGATATGCCTTAAATCCCAAACAAACAAATACTATAACTTCTTCTGATGCTTATACTACGATTATCATTGTTACTCCTACTACTGCCACTCATATTACGATTACTACTTCTACTATTATTCTATTACTACTGCTAATACTATTACTGCTTCTACAACTTTAACAGCAATTACAGTTGGTACTAAAACTTCTACTACTATTACTTAAAAATTGACTTTATATCACATCCTGTCCGTAACGGTGGGTGGGGGTAAATATATTACTACTACAACTTCACAGGGCAAATGGCCTAATGAGTAGAGTGCTTGCCAATGGTCCGGGAGTCCATCTTTCAATCCTAAGTCGAAAATAAAAATTCAAATAAAAAATTGTAAAAATGGAATGATAATTAGATCAAATATTGCTAAAGTATATTCATTTAGCAACCCATCTGCACGAGCAAAATATGACACTAGGTCAATTTTTAAGAGGAGTGTGGAGTGGGTTATATAAATTAAAAAAAAAAATCAATAGCAAAGAATAAAATAAACATAAAATAAAATAAATAAATACAAAATTACAGTCTTCCCAGAGGCCTCTGACAGGAAGCGAAATTGGCGGATGCCTAAAAAAACGGACTTCCTAGCGCTAAAGAAAAACTTTTTCTCAATTCCCCGGACATACCTCAACAGAATGGACATTCCTTTTTCTCTTGGGCTGCACACGTGTTTGCTAACGCCAGAGGCCTTGGCAGTGCGTTGTGTCTCCTGCTCGTGGAACATGCCGACTGAGCACAGATACACATGGAGGGTCCTCAAAATTATAATTTGCCAAAAATTCACAGTCGAGGCGTTTGACAAACGCCTCGACTGTGAAGAAAGGCCATTTCTATTGCTTCAGGAAACATTCCCACCGCAAAAATAGTCGTCAATCCCCAAAATGAAATTGAATCTAAAAGTATGCCTTTCTCTAAAAAGAAGATAAACGTTAAAACAAAAGCCAGTTACCAACGTCATAATTTCCCAACAACAACTCACAACAAAAAATTTACCTTTTACCTCATAGAAACTTGACCGGTTTCAATTCAGAGTTTTCCTTCTCCTAAGATGGTTGCCATACCAAGATCAAAGAGTCAAGTCTGCCCTATTATTTACCCATGTAAGAAAAATAGATACCTTTCTCCAAAGTATTAGAACTTTGTTGAATACGAACAGCATCGTCAAGGATTTGAACACGGGTCCACTAACCATTGCACCACAGCCTCATCCAGGATTGAACTCGGATCACTGTGTCCACTAACCATTAATATATAAGTACCCGCTAAATATATATCAGTATTATTTCACCAAAACTTTTTCTCTAATCATTTTCCTATTTTGAGCATCTTGGAATGCCTATTTTATTAGTTACTGTGTTGAATTGTATCCTCAATAGCGTACCCAACAATTGTCATCTTGTGTTAGACTGTGCGGAAGTTTATCCTCAATAGGGTACCCCACTATTGTAGCCTTGTGTCAGACTGTGTTGAATTTTATCCTCAATAGGGTACCCCACTATTGTAGCCTTGTGTCTGACTGTGTTGAATTTTATCCCCAATAGGGTACCCCACTATTGTAGCCTTGTGTAAGGCTGTTTTGAATTTTATCCTCAATAGGGCACCCCATTATTGTAACATTGTGTCAGATTGCGATGTGCTTACAATAAGGTGAAAGAAAGCCTAAACAGAGAGCAATCATTTAAAAAAATAGTTTTATAGATTACTGCAAATGTCATGATTTCGATTATCACTTCCCGCCTCAAAAATCGTAGCCTTGTTCCAGATTAGGTTAAGTAAATATGAAAAAAGACCCTAACAGGAAAGTACGCTTAATCAAATAACCTTAATGATTATTACTACTGTATTGATTTCGATTCTCACAAGGTTGCCAAATATTATGGCCTTGTGCTAGATTATACAATGCTTATTAACTATAAAGGAAAGTCTAAATGGGATAAAAGGGTTAGTAAATAGTCTCACAGAATAACACTACAACAGTGATGTCAATTCCAACGAGGGGCTCAAGTTGTCGAGTTCTTGTGCCAGGCTGATGCAATGAGTCGTAAGTACACGTTGAAACACATCTTGAATACTTATGTTACTAGACGAAAACGAACGATTTTTTCAACTATTTTACCTAGACATAAACAAAAGATAACATCAAGGGTGTGTCTGCACTGGGATAGAAGACGTGCTTGTTTGCATTGAATAGTAGTGTCTATTTTACTCATTGGGTGTGGTCTGGGAATCTTTAAACTTTTGTTTTAAGGGCTAATCTACTAGTGAAATACAACTCTGATATAAGATAGCTCAGTCGGCTAGGCCAGTAGAATACAACAACAGCATCTCTGTCAAGGGGTAATAACCCCACCATAACGAGTGTCCTGGATATGACATTAAACTCTCTGATGGTGAGACTCCAATAATGCTGGAGCTTTGGGGAATGGGGTACCCCTTCATTGCTATCACTCTAGGTTCACTCTGACCCTAAGTGGTAGAACCTGATTGGGTCCTATCTATGGGTCAAAAACAACAAACTGTGTGCAAACAAATGATCAATGTTCAATTATGAGTGCTATATAGCAATACTTGAAACCATTTAACTGTGTGCCAAAAAAAAAAAAAAGCTCAGCCTAGTTTAAGAAGTGAGCAACAGAATGTGTTTACAGGCTATATATTTGATATATATGTATAAACAGGATTTTGCATTAAATAACCTACAACAGTTGATATGCCACAAAACCAAACCAAATCAAACCAAATCCAATATTGAAACTTCGAATAAAAATAACGTCATTAGGGTGATCTTGCTCAAACAGTGAAATTGATTTTACTCAAAAATCGATAGAATTGTGCTAGCACTCCGGGTTAGAGTGAACCTGGGAGCGATGGCAATGAAGGAGTACTCCTTATTCCCGACTGGCCTATCATCGACAGAGGGACATTTTTATGTCTTGTTCTTTTTTACCACACTTGACTTCGAAGAAAAGAAGTTAAATCGCCCCCAACAAACCGGAGTAATCCAGCTAAAAAATTACTTTGCATGGGTTGCACCCACTGATGTAGTCAAGAAATCAAGCGTCAAATTTTGTATATGTGAAGATTTTTCCACTAGTTTAAATGACTCTTTAGATGCACATCACAACGTGTCATATCAAAAGATATTTTTACTAAATATAACAGGGAAACCTGTTTTATAAAGTTTGATTTAACTGATGTTTATTTACGAATGGAAATTGATGAGAATTCAAAAGAATTGCCGACGATTAGGGCATATGTTGGCTTACTTTCGGTGTTAAGTCATGTGATGGATGCTCTGCTAACTAGTTTAACAAGAATTGCTATATTTACTGATATTTCCTTATATTTCATAGTAACTCCTGTGTACCCCTACACATGGACGAGCAAAGGCAGAACGACCAGCTAGAACCTACATACAACAGCTCTGTGCCGATACCGGATGTAGCCTAGAAGACCTACCGGAAACGATGGACGAGAGAGAAGGGTGGCAGGAGAGGGTCGGGGAGATCCATGCTGATGGCGTGACATGATGATGACTTATATTTGCTAATATTTACTTATACTTACTGTTATATACTGACATTGGCTAATGAGTAGAGTGTTCGCTAATGATCCGGGAGACCGGTGTTCAATCCCTGGTCGAGTAATACCAAAGATTCAAAAATGGTACTTGATGCCACCTTGCTTAACACTCAGCATTATAAGGTAAGGATCAAGGATCAAGGGTGAAGTGGATCAATTGATTCTTGATCAAGTTACACAGGTAAAAGCAAATCAAAAGAACAGGCTATTATAACAGTAAACTTTAGCGTTGATGTGCTAATCGACTATCTCAATATCTTAAAAGGTTCACTCGTTCCCCATAAACACAAGCTCTTGTCTCCTCGTACTCCAACCACGAAAGAGCAAGCGAATAGAAAAACTCATCATCTTTAAGGGGGTACTCAACACCCGAGGTCTGCCTTACGTAAGCAGCGACATCCAGCCAGCTCAATAGCACCACTTCGATGGCTGATCGAGTCTGGTGACCTCGCCAAGTTTTGATTAGCTGCTGTTTTCAAATAGTAGATTAAGTATATCTTGTGAAACCGAGCTCACTGGATGAGACATTGAACTTTACCCTCTCGTATTTCGTATGGCGGCTTGATTTTTTGATAACTTATCTTTTCAACACCCACATACCATTTGCTTACAATGTTCAGATTCACCAATAAACAAGTAGACCCACCAAAACTTTCTATTTACAAAAAAATTTCTCCCAAACCAATAATGGAGTAAAGTAAGTAAAGTTGTCTCCCTTTAGTCGAGGGCGACCAGAAGGCTCCCTTTTCAATAGCTACTACACCGAGGTGTAGGGGAGGGAGCTACTCCTTTCCCTGAATTGCTCCCCTTTATCCTTGATACGTACCTTACATTGCTGAGTGTTAAGCAAGGAGGTATCAAGTACCATTTTTAAAGTCTTTGGTATGACGCGACCAGGGATTGAACCCAGGTCTCCCGGACCATTGGCGAACACTCTACCCACAAGGCCAATGTAATGATAGTATTTTATCATTCATGGTGGGACATTTTAAAGTTATAACGGATATCATTATGGATGATCAATGTTCTATTCAACAGCACTGAAACTTTGTAATCAAAATTGTATAATCAAAAACGAGTCTTCGTTGTGCAGTAGTTAAGGTGCTTACTGCAGCATCATAGAAAGTGAGTTCGAACTCCAGTTGAGCTATTACGCTCACTTTCAGACGAGATGGTTTATATATCCCCCACCCGACCCAAGGGATGAACACTCGAGCGGGGAATTACCGTTTGCCACTTACGCACAAATGTAAAGCACTTCTCATGTAATGAACGCTCCGGTAACCGATTAGTATAGATATATAGATATCCCTTCACTAACGCTGGTTGTGCGATGAGATATCTGACTGGCGTAAAGTCAGCCGGGTTTCAATCCCAGGTAGAAGAAACTCGCTTTTCTAGACGGACTGAAGTGTTGTGATAGAATGAAACACTATCTGTTGATCACACACACACACACACACACACACTATATATATATATATATTATTTTGATAACTATTTCTGTAACTCTGTTGTAGTGGAAAAAACGGATAATGCAATTTGCGAATAAGAAAAATATATTGAAAACCTATATATATATATATATATATTGGCAGCAGGCTATTATTCCTTCAAGCTTGGTTAAAGTTTCGTTGTATCAGGGACTAATTCATTGCATCAGAGGCTAAGTTGTAGTATCAGGAGAAAATTCGTCATATCAGGGACCTTTTCATTGTATCAGGGGCCTATTAATCGAAAAATACCACCAAACTGAGTAATAAAACAAATCTACATCTGCTGAAATAGGAAAAATTCTCACTAGTGACACCAAAATTACATGGACTGCGGAATCGTAGTAAACGAGTTCGTACTCCAGTCGCACTATTACGTTCATTTTCGGGCAAATACCCTTGGGGAAGGTATGAACCCCCTTATCCTCCCAGCTATGGTTTAAATAGTACCACTACTGTTCTTCTAGGAGAGTGGCTTTGGCATTAAATAACCTATAAAAGGTTGATATTCTATTAAACAAAGAAACCAAACCAAACCAAAATTACATATGAAAATAACTACCAAAACGGCTCGCGACCATTAATATAAAAAATAAACAGCTCAGCTTAAAATAAGATAGCATTTAACCCTACATATTGAATTTCCTTAACAAATAACGTGCTAACCAACCTCCACCCATCAGTAATAGACCCTTTTGATTGTTCAATTGATAAAGAAGTTGCCCTAAGTCTTGCTCCCAAGAGTTTTCGGTATTATTGATTGATCGTCTTCAGGGAACTTTTTTGTTTTTTGTAGATATGATTTGTTTGTTTTCCTTAACCATACTACTACTACTACTAATAATAATAATAGAATATAGACTATTGTACTCAGTCCTGGGTTCCTGTGTTTAGATATGGAAATTGGAGTGTAAAATTAAGATTGGAATACATACAAAGAGTGACAAAACTTTAAAAAAGAGTAAAAGATTGCAGTTGGGAAGAGATTGAGAGATTGTTAAAATTACGTTAATTACTTTACTTGAAAGAAAAATGACAGGTGATCCAATTGAAACTTCAAAAATAATCTATGGAATTCCAAATAATGGGAGACATTTTTAAAACTATTTCTCCTTGGACAGGGAATATATTGTCAAGACAGATTTAAGGTTTGGTTTCTTTGTTAAATGGCATGCCAACCTTTGCATGTCATTTAATGCCAAAGCTATTCTCCTAGAAGAACAGTAGTCGTAATAACGCGACTGGAGCGCGAACTCGCTCCCTACGATACCGCAGTCTATCGTTTAAAGCATTACACCACGAGGACACCCCAGACAATTTTTTACAAACTAAGGCTATTGGCCATTTGGATTTTTTGCTTATAGAATAATATATTTTTGGAAAAAATTGCCTAATTAGCACTAGTGTAAAAGAATTTAAGATTGAATTAGATGATTTCAGAAAACATGGTAAGATAAAAAAATTAGGAAGGTATTATGGGGGGTTACTTAACAGTATTCGATCAATGTCTAGATAATAAAAAGGGGAGATACCCAAGGAGGAATAACGAACAAATAAACCAGTAGTTGATATGGTGTTAAAAAAACCTCAAATATATATATATTTTATATATATAAGCTCTGTGTGAACAACAGGTTCAGTCAAGAGGACTTGCCTGCAGCATTGGGTGACAGAAACGGATAGAGAGTGTGTGTGTGTGTGTGTGTGTGAGAGAGAGAGAGAGAGAGAGAGAGAGAGGAGTGAGTTCATGCAGTCAGGATGACTTGATGATGATGATGATGATGATGAGGATTTAATATCGGAGTATTTTTTGTTATTTCTATATATATATATTTTTTATCTGAAAAGCTCAGAATTAAAATTTGGTCACAGCTACTGCAATAAGAATTGTCTTGTAAGTATTAGACGGACATTCAGAAGAATTTGTGGACATATTTCCTTTTAAAACTACTCTTGCAATGGCTGCATTATCTCAGCGGTTAAACTGACACTGATTCATGGATTCTGACCTTAACTTTGGCGTTCTACGGCATTGCACTATTTACATAAATTGTTCTTACATTATGTGCATCTTTACCAGTAGCTTAAAAGGTCAAGTGAGGGATTTAGTTTGGTTTGGCTGGGTTTGGTTTTATGGCAAATCAACCATTGTAGGTTATCTAACGCCATTATATATATAAACAATTCAGTTTCACATTAGTATACATTTTTTTAAACAGTTCGATGTAAAGACGGTTAATTTCAAACAATTCTATTTGCGTAATTTTAGTTTCGTTGACCCATAGATAGGACCCTTTCAGGTGCTACTACTCCGGACTAAAATGGGCCAGGGAGCGATGGCAATAAAGGGGTACTCTGCATTCCCTAAAACTCCAGCATTACTACAGCTGACTGAGCCAATGTGAGGATTAGTGAAAACCTTCGCTAAATCATTTTATCCAACTTGCCAAAATAAAAGCTCTCAAAATCCTCCTAATGAAATATTCTCCAGAAATTCCGGCAAATAATTTTTCAAATAATAATACATTACACACATAAACAATTTTACCCAACAATTCAACCATAAACTCCAGAGAAATAAACTTAAAATTAAAACAGTCAGTAACTCTTCAAAGCTAATTAAGAATCTGACTAATTATAAAAGATAGCAATGTATACATCAAATCCATTCCAGTGATGTATGAAATTCCATGGCTGGATTATAATAAAAAATACGTAAGTGAAAATTGCCGTAGTCTTAATAAAGAAATACGGACACGAAAGAGATTTAAAAAGAGGAGATATAAATAACGGTTTTGTCAAACATAATTTAGAAACTAATCACAACTTTAATTTTAAAAATCACAAGATGTTAGTTTACATGTATAAGAAGAAACGCCGAAAATTTTTAAATCCAGTATCATTTCAAACAACCGCAGGTTTTTTTCAATTTATCGCCATATTTGGTGAAATTGGCGCTTAGAAATTATAAAATCCCTTATCTAAAAATTATTCTGCTTTATAGTTTATACATATTTTGAAAAATAGTCGAATTAAACAGAAAGAGATAGAAAGAAGAATATCAATGATAAAGACGAATAGATTTTTATAGAATGTTAATAATTGTTCGATATTGAGTAAATAATATAAATACCAACATATATTCAATTATAAAATGTGGCCAGAAAGAAGACACAGAAGAAGCGGAAGTTGATGGAACAAGTGTATTGAATCAACAGAACATATATACAAAATAAAGAGTGTTAGTACAGCAAGTAGAAGTATCCCTCCGAAAAAAAAAACCCCGAAATATATACAAACGAAAACCAAGGAAAAAATTCCCCGTTTGGTTGCCCTCCCATCCCCCTGTCTACGAAAATGGAGGCCGACTGTTTTCCGGTGCCCGAAAACACCGAAAACAAGCCGGACCTACCCTAGGTGGGACGGGGGTCCTAGTCTAGTGGGGCAAAGAAATATAGGGTTGGGTACGGTGTGGATTGCAGATAATGTGGATTATATACATATGAACTTTCAACATCTTCAACAAAAGCCGGCTGGGATACGGGTTGAGGTACAAAAATAATGGAGATGGGGAAGATCTTGAGAACTAGACGACGGGGACAATGACTCACAACATACTGCCAACTAGGTTTCAAGGGAGAAAAAATCCTACTTACCAGGGATGGAGTCCCTAAGGACTCGTACCGTAGACGCCACGGGCCGACAGAGGAGGGAAGGATGACTCCAACATTGCCCCCTTTCTTACAACCAGGCTCGCTGCATTCACCCACCTTTTGCTGAATGTTATGGCATCCAAGCTGGGAGGAATGATTGCTGGGAGGAATTTGGTATTCACCAACCGGACAAGTGTGGTACAAGGCTTTTTTGGGGTGAATTCAGACGCAGGGAGGATGTCAGTCAAGGTGCACTTCGACCGACTGCCACTTGAACCAGGACACACTCAATCAGATCCGTGTACCGACCAACACGGCCGACCGAAAGTAGTGCATACGCTCCACTCTGCTATGAGGAAGTCAGTATTTGCTGTACGTCCCACGAACTGGACGAGTGTGGCTCAAGGCCTTTTTGGGATGGGTCCGGGTGCAGGGCCGTAACCCAACACGTCCGGCAGCTCCAAACATGCCTCGGGCCCCGTCGGCATTCCCCTAAAAAAGGGTGCCTCAGGCGCCAGGTGTTAAGCCTAACCCCTCCAAGGAGGGTGAGTGCCTGGTGGGGACTGACCTCTGAGGGGATACCGGTCTTGGTACGCCTGACACAAATGCCGGCTTACCGAAATCCATGTCAGACGGCCTCGACCGGCTCCAAGGGGAGCCAGGATACACTCGACCAGATACGTGTACCGACCAACACGGCCCACAAAAGTGTGTCCCAGTCCAGCAGCTCCCAGAGAGTAGTGCATATGCTCTACTCTGCTGAGAGGAAGTCGGTATTTGTCGTACACGTCCCACAAACTGGACGAGTGAAGCACAAGGGCTTTTTTAGGTGGGTCCGAGCGCAGGGCCGTAGCCCCACCCCAGCGGCTTCAAATATGCCTCAGACCCCGTTGGCATTCCCCTAAAAAAAGGGGCACCTCAGGCGCCAGTCGATAAACCTAGCCTTTCCAAGGAGTGTTAGAGCTTGTAGGTACGGCCGCCTGAAGCTCAAGGATGCCAGTCAAAGCGCAAGGCGACCGACTGCTAGCGGAGCCAGGACACACCAACAATATCCTTGTACTGATCAACACGGCCGACCGAGTTGTGGTCCAGTGACCTTTCACAGCCTCGAAAAGAACTATATCGGGAGCTAGTGGTGGGTACCGCTTTGGATCCTCTTAGCGAGCGGCGCGGCTGGACGGCGGAGGAGATCCACTCTCACTGGAATTGGGCGCCAGGAACGAGCTTCTTGAACAACTCCGAGTTCTCGCTCACCTGGCGACTTGTTCGGAATGCGTTACCCCTTCTCGGCTTGAACTACAAGGCGGGCCTGGCAGACATGCCCAATTGCGCTCGCTGCGGCAGTGGGTTAGAAGAAACGGCTGAGCACGCCTTCTACTACTGCGAGCGAGTTCGCCCGTTTTGGGACCACGTCGGGGAGTGGACAGCTCGCATCGAACCCAAACAGCTCGTGCTACTCGACGTTGGTTACGTCGTAGACAACGTTTTTCCTCCGTTTCAGGTTGAGTGTATGAGGTTGACGTACATTATCATGGACTTAACGATAGTAACGTTACTAGAAACGATAAAAAAAACGTATTGGTAGGGTCTACGCAAGGACCTTTTAAAATAAGATATTACAATCATAGAAGTAGCTTTGCATACGAAGCATATATAGACGTAGAACTAGTTTATCTAAATATTTATGGGAAATTAACAAGAATCTAGGTTCAAATCCAACATTAAAATGGGAGATAGTAAAAAAATGCCCTAAATATCGCGTGGGGGATAAATATTGTAATTTATATATGGAGAAGAAACTTACTATAACTTCCTACAATAATCTCAATGAATTACAAACCAAAGTCAGAAATACTTACCGTATTGGACGGCATATAAAGCACATTTCTTTTACTAAAAATATCTTTTCAAATTCCCGGCGTCTTATTTGTTATATGGATTTTTTTTGTTTTTAAGTTTGTTTTCTTACCTTTGAATATAATAAAGTTTTTCTTAGCTTGTGTTCTTTTTTCTGTTATTATTCGTTTAATTGTAATCATGGCTCGTTTGCTCCAAATCATACCTCATGAATATAGCTTAGCCTCTACCATTAACTAATAATTTACTAATTACTAATTTTTTCTTGATTTACCCTGCTGAAATCAGGGTTCGTCTTATACAACCGTACATCTTAAATACCGACAAATACGGCAATGTTTATTGGCATGAGAAAGGTTAGTGGCTTGGTAAATAAGGGATGAAATTTGTTATTCATTAATTTGTTTTTAAAATCTTTTTTATTTTTTTCCTTTATTTCATTTGTATTATCTTATTTTTATTTTTCATACTAATCCTATTCTCTCTTGCGGTTTTAGGGGTACGCTTAGGGTTGGTCTGACCCTTCTTTAGTCAGAATCCTCCTGATCATCTAGTTAGGTGAAACCAAGGTTGATTCTTTCTGACTCTGTAGGCATCTACTGTGTGTCTTGAGCATACTTACGTTTAGCTTAAGGAATTTTTTCGGTGTTTTTTCTTTTGACTTGGCATTATATTATTGGTTGATTATTTTCAAGCAGTACGTATGCTTCTAGTTTTTTCTTTTTTTATGGAATTTTTCCCGGATATCAATTTGTGTCATATCTTTTTTTATTGGCAAATTGTAACAAATGGGTTTTTTCACACCATCGGAATTATAAAATAGTTATAAAAACTTACACACACACACACACGCGCGCGCGCACGCACGCATATATATATATATATATATATATATGGGTGTAAAAATAGATTTCTAATGAATCTGATTGTATGATAGAAATATGTGGAAAGTTGGTTTAATAGAAATTTGAGTTAAGTTTTTGATGTATCTAACTTTCCACATATTTCTATCATTCATTCATACATATATATATATATATATATATATATATATATATATATATATATATATATATATATAATGTGTTCTATAGAAGAAAAAACACACTCCTTTGGTGAAATATGGTCTTTTAAAGCTATAATATAATATAGTAGCTTAAAAAAAAACACACACATACATATGTGAGTGTGTGTGTGTGTGTGTGTGTGTGTGTGTATATATGCATCTATATATGTATATATAGACATGTATATAGAAATAAGATATTATATATATATATATATATATATATATATATATATATATATATATATATATACGTGGTGCATTCAATAAGTTTCCAGACTTTTTTGTATAGGCATTCAAAATTGTCGTAGACTCTTGAAAAATCAGTATGTTATTGCTATACACCTTAAGAGATGACCGACCAATTTCTATGATTTCATGTTCAAATGAACAGCGACAGCAGCAATTGTAATACACCCTATTAAAGCCTGATTTTCACAGCTGATGAATTTCAAAAATGCAATCTGGACGGGAGGACACTTTAGACGAACTATATGCAATAATATTCTGTTTTAAACTTGGAAAAAATGCCGCCACTGAAACGTATGGAATACTTCAGACAGCTTTTGGAGCATCTTGCATAAATCGAGCATCAGTATTTGAGTGGCATCAGAGATTCATAGAAAGCAGGGAGTCTGTGAGAGATGATGATAGGTGCTGGAGGAGTAAGGAAGTCAATACACCAGAGTTGATTGGCCAAACGGTTAGGGTTACTATGTTGGCGTTTTAAGGGAGTTCAGGAATAGATTCCTAGGGAAGAGGCCAGCCCTCTTCAAATTGGGTCAGTGGCATTTAAACCAGGATAATGCACCAGTCCACAACTCCATCCTTGTCACAGACTATCAGGACAGTCCCTCACCGTCCCTATAGTCCAGAGCTTGGTCCCTGTAACTTTGGTTATTTCCTAAGCTCAGAGGCTGTGGTTAAGAGACAATTGAGGAGATGAAAGAGGCTGTGACGAAGGTCAGTGACACGTTTACACAAGAGGACTTCCATGGAGCCTTCCAGAAGTTGTTGGAACGGTACAACAACTGCATTGCAGCCTGAGAGGATTACCTCGAAGGGGGATAGAGTTTCATTTGTGTACTATCAACAAAAGTGCGCATACGCAAAAAGTCTGGAAACTTATTTAATGATCCTCGTATAATGACATATCATAATATATATAAGCAATCGTATATCATATAAGAACTCACGATATATATATATATATATATATATATATATATAGTGGAATAGACAGAGAGAGAGAGAGTGCTGTAAAAAGACCAGCGTGTTTTCGTAGAATAAATTTTACGTCATGCGTTCGTGTCCTCGGGAAAGGCATTAATCCTTCTTTTCTGACCTCATCTATGAGGAAAATAATTGAGCAGGCTGAATACTTTAGCCTTTGTAAAGCAACAAGTCTAGAAAGAAAATTTTACATTCAAAGCAGCTTTGCGTTACTTAAAAATTGATCTTAGGTCACATCTTATACGTGACATTAGAAGTTAGATAAATTCCTATTTTTTTTTTTTGCCAAGATCGGCTCGAACTGTCCTTCCACCCTGACACGGAGGCTTGGAATACGCTGAGTGTTAACAACTCCCCTCTCAGAAATGAGGTGTCCTGTGTATGGGAGTAAACTGCAGTCGATCCTGAAGCTTCAGTTCCGTGGATAAGAGGCATGTAAAGAGAAATGTTCTTTTGCCATTACTACGAAGTTTACTCTAAGCTTGAGGGGAAGTACCGGTAATGTCCCCACCTATGTGTCAAATTGGGCTGCATGAATATTATATGTATTTAATTGGACCATATGCATGAAAAAAAATTTAAATCATCAGATAAAACTCTTATAGCCCAGTCGGCTGGGCCTGCAGAGTACACCGACTGCATCTCAGCAAAGATTAAGACTCCCACCAAAGAGTGTCTTGATAATATGACACTAGTCAATCTGATTTTGAGGCTTCAGTAATTCTGGAGCTTTAGGGAATGCGCAGTATCCCTTCATTGCCATCGGTCCTAGTTCCACTCAGACCCGAAGTGGTAGCACCTGATAAGGGTCCTATCTATGGAGAAAATAGAGCTGTTTGACATTTAAACTGCGTACTTATGCTAAACTGACTTGTTTGAAATAGAACTGTTTGATCTTTTAACTGTGTGTATACAAATTACCGGTGTTTAATTGAATTATTAGAGATACATAGTAATACTTGGAACCATTTAACTTTGTTGACTTGCTAAATTGAATTGTTTGAAATAGAACTGTTTCATCATTTACCTGTGTACTTTTAATAAACTGAATTATGTGAAATAGAACTGTTTTTACATTTCACTGTGTATTCACACTTGATAGAAATAAGTGAAACCATTTAACCATGCACAAAAAAAGTTTTTTTTCCCACAAAATGTGTTTAGAAATCATATATTACAAATTTATAAAAATGATTTGGCATTAAAATATTTACAATCGTTGATATGCCATAAAACACAACCAAACCAAATCAAACCAAAACTATTAAGCAAAAAACTGCACGAAAATGAAATATGAAAGTACAATGAATATAATTCTCTAACCTTTTGGCATAAAATAGCTGTAAACTAGTTGACATGATTTTAAAATCGATCAAAAGCTAATCGAACTGCGACAATTAGTTGAGTGTCTTCGTGGCGTTGTTGCTAATGTGCTGGACTTTGACATCGTCGTAAGCGTGTTCGAACTCCAGACACGCTATTACATTCCTTTTCGGACAAATGCCCTTGAGGAAGGCATGAACCCCCTTATCATCCCAGCTATGGGATAAATAGCACCACTATAGTTGTTCTACAATGATTGCTTTGACATTAAATAATCCTTTGATGTTTATATGCCATTAAACAAATAAAGCAAGCCATCTATTCTCATAGGTTCCTAGTATTTATGATATTGTTATTTCTGCTTTTTCTATCCTCTCTCGTCCCAGTTATCGGTTAAATACCACTACTACTATTCTTAAAGGATAGCTTTGGCATTAAATAACACGAAAAGTTTATATGCCATTAAACAAAGTAACCAAACCGAACTAAACCATCTATTCTGATATGTTCCTAGTATTTTTTATATTGTTATTTCTGTCTTTTCTATCCTCTCTATTCTCAGTTGTAGGTTAAATAGTATCGCTACTGTTTGTCTAAGGATGGCTTAGGTATTAGATAGTCCTCGTAGGTTGATATGTCATTAAACAAAGAAATCAAATCAAAACCAAGAAATAACAACGCAAAAGTAAGAATATGAACATGGTTCCTTAACTTCTAGGCAGAGAATAGCCCTAGATGATTTGATATGCCTTTAAAATCAATCAAAAATTAATCGAAGTGTGACCGTTAGTGCTGTTTGTGCAAATAGTCGAGTTACTCAGCCACCGAGAAGTCTAAAGTTATTTCCGTTTCGAAGCTGTAAATATCTGTGTTTTTCGTTCCTTTTTTTTAGTTTTGTTGTTACATTTTTTGTTTTGCTTTTTTTTTATTTCTTTCTTTAAGATAATCCAACATTCCCTGGGGTGGGGTAGATACATCAATGTAATGGACCGTGTCCTTATTGCTGGATGAATCTGCTGTTCACTGAAAACAATTCCTTGACGTCAGTAGTGTTCGAGTTTATAGACAGTATCAGTGAAAAGTGGGCGTCTAAAGTGTCTTTGTGGTACAAGGCTTACTAGTTTATTTGTTTAATCGACAGTCATCCGCTTTTTTTTTTCTTCTATTTAGTCCGACTTGCCGCAGACATTTTTAGATCGATAAAAATCTGTAGCCATTATCAAACATTACACGGGATGTGTACACAGACACATGTCTACCTGGTGGGGAATAATCAGCGTATATGCAGAGAAATACAATATAAATTGACTTAATACAGGTGAAATATAGAAGGAATGGGTCTAAAATAGTGTGTACTTGTAAGGATACCCAATGCCGACTGGGAGAAAACAACTTTAAATAGCGAAAATGTCCGCACTGACGGTGCAGCGTAGAATATTCAAACTGCATGCCTTACAAAAGGGATTTCCTGGGGTATCCTGGGTGGGTTGATTGGCTGATGTGTCTAACGGCATGACAACCTTTCTAAGGTTATTTTATGCCAAATCATGATTTTTTTTAATGATTTGTTGTATTATCCTGTTTCCTTTTAAAAACAATGTTCAAATTTTCTGTTCTTTCGTCGAAAAAGTTCTATTATTTATTTATTTATTTTTTTTTTTTTTGCTTTGCTATTTTTTTTTTCATGTTTTTTTAGCGGGTGCTTTCTATATTCCAGGTTGGGTTTTTTTGTGATTATTTATCACAGGTGCAAGCCGGCCGTTCTTCCTGCTTAAGTATAAAGGCGTAAGTCAGCCATGTATGACAAAAGTGGAGTCATGTTAAGACTTCCCCCTCTATATGTTCTGATAAAATTTTCAAAGTCTTCAGCATGGAATAATATATCGTATACATGTGAGAGTAAAGACCTGTGTTAATAGTCAACGAGAGTATACAGTCCATCAATGTCACCTGTATATTTTTTTATGCAGCCCTAATTTTACAACCTTATTTTAGAACCTGAACATATATACAAAAGTATATGAGACCAGTTACAGTAATAAAGTTAAATACAAATTATTCAAATTGTTCATACCAATCGTCTGGCTTAGTTTTAAGGCAGGTCAACCTTTCTGATGTTAATTTACAACGAATCAGGATGTTCATTTTTGTATGCTGTATATATTTCTAAAATTTATAGTATCGTCATGTTTTCTATTTTAAAAAAATCTACATATTTTGTTCTTCTTTAGTTAAAAGAATTTTATAAAATTTCTTGCCTGGAAGTATCTCATTTGTTTGTTTGTTTGTTTGTTTGTTTGTTTGTTTGTTCTTTTATATTCCAGAACAATGTTTTACTGAGATTATTTTACCACATGCGTATTTTGACCATTCCTCCTGATTTAGTATAGAGGCATGAGTCAGCCATACATGACTGATGTGTTGTCGGGCTAAGATTACACCCTCTTTTTTGGTTTTAGAGTTCTAGTCCCCATTCCCAAAGGATGGGCTTTATTTGGAAAAGTTTGTTCAATGAATTGCTTTTCCACAATTTGTGCCATTTCCCATTGATCTATTCATTTACCATCAACTGAATCCAATGGTGAGGCTCCAGTTCTGGAGGTCTGAGATATTTAGAGTGACCTCTTCATTTATTACTCTCAGGTAAACTTTGACCCGAAATGTTAAGGCCTCATTCATGAATCAAATTGTTCTGTTTGAAAATTATTTGTTAGTTGGTTGGTTTTATCGCATATCAACCTTTGTAGGTTATTTAACGCCAAATCTATTTTTAAGCAAATAGTCAGTTTTATTTCAAACTATTCAGTTTAGCATGAGTACACAGTTTTAAACAATTAAACAATATTAAATAATTCAGTTAAGTGTAAGTACAGTTTGAATGTCAAAAACAGTTCTGTTTCAAACAATTCAGTTTAGCATGAGCATGCAGTTAAATGTAGGTACATAATTATAATTGTCAAAAACATTTCTACTTCAAGCTATTCAGTTTAGTCCATCAGTTCTAATTCAAACAATTAAGTTTAGCATAAGTATGCAGTTAAGTCCTATTTAACCCAGAAATAGGGCCAGAGTGGATCTGGGAGCAATGGCAATGAAGGGGTGCTCTGCATTCCCCGATGTTCCAGCATCACTGGAACCTCGCCATCAGATTGCTTAGTGTTATATCTAGGACATTACCCCTCTGCATTGAAGCAGGTGGTGTATTCTACAGCCCAAGCCAACTGGGCAATACACAGAGCTAATGTAAAAACAGTTTTATTTCAGATAATTCAGTTTAGCATAAGTACTCAGACGTCAAAACAGTTCTATTATAAACAATTCACTTTAGCATTAATACACTGTTTAAATGCAAAAAACAGTAAACTCAAACCATGGTTTAGTTCTATTTAACCCATTGATAGGACCCTTATCAGGTGGTACCACTTTGGGCCAGTCTAGACCTGGGAGTGATGGCAATGAAGAAGTACTCTGCATTCCCTAAAGCCCTAACATTAATGGAATTTCTCCATCAGATTAATGTCATATCCAGGACACTTGTTGTATGTGTGTGGGTCTTACCCCTCTGTAAAAAAGCAGTCGGTGTATTAGTATTTGATAGGAATATTTTATATCGTATAACTGTGCAAACAAATGGTTGTAGATAAATAAAAAAGTTCATTTTTTTTAAAAATGCAATGAAACATTGGAAATATAACTATGATCACAATTAATCGTGAATAAATGAATCAAATGTCGGCATCAAATAAGCCAGACAAAACCTAGCAGAATATTTTTCTGTGCTCTTCGGTTCGGTGGTCATTGATAGCTTGGCAGACTCGCATACCAATTCCGACTGAAGTTCAATCCCTACTAGAGTTTTGAACAAATGTTAAGCAATACAAAGATCAAGTATGCATTTATCCAGCCCCAGTACCATGGGCAGGATATAATAAAGGTCAATTTTTATTCAGAGATTGGTTGGTTGGTTGGGTTTTATGGCATATCAACCCTTGTAGGTTATTTAACGCCAAATTCTGTCTATATATATATATACATATATATATTCAACCAAATATTTCTAAACGAATACTTATGTAGGTAAAATTTTCTATTAGCAGGATTTCCTTTGTTTGCACAACATTAACCAATTTTAATTCGTCATATGTTTTGGTACAACTCTGTCTCTCAAGAAGGACAGAATGTCATCTATTTTGACGTTCTCGAACAGATCGGTTTACTTTGAAAAATCGCTTTCTGATATCAGCGAAATCTCTCCATTCTATAAAAATGTGTCTAACCGTGCAAGTTGTCTGACAGCTCAAACACTGTGGTTGTGGTCCCTGTTTCAGAATGATAGTGAGTAAGCCTTGTATGACCAATTCGCAATCGGGATATAACAACTTGTTCTCTTCTTGATTTTCTCCATGTTGGTCTTCACTCTCCCAAGGTTGGCTGAATTTGGAAGAGTTTATTGTGGAGGTTATTGCTCCATTGTTGTTGCCATTTTGTGTGAAGAAATTTATCAGTTGTTGGTTTCAGGTCAGTGTATAGGATCCTGGATTTATCGGAGGTTAGATCTGAGGCCGATTTGGCTGCCGAGTCTGCTCTTTCATTCCCTCTCACTCCAATGTAGCTTGGGGTTCAGCATATAATTTATACAAATAACTGCTTGCTTGAAGCTAGAGTTTTAATTCCCCTTGACCAAATCTAATGTGCTTGTCTGGCTTACTATTTACCCATTGTTGCGTAATGAGAAAGAAAAGAAGGGTTCATGCTTTTCCAAACGGTTGTAGCACAAAGTTAAACATCGACAATTTTGACAAGTATTCCAACCTGGAATGAGAGTGTACTTCAGTGGCTGGTGACATTATTTTTGGGGGATACTGCTTTAGTGGCGGCTTATGACAATAATTCGGGGAGGTGCTACATTACTGACAGTCCATTATAATAATTTTTGGGGTGATGCTGTAATGACGACCCGTGATAATAATTCTTTGGGTGCTGCTGTAGTAACGGCCTGTGATAATAACTCGTGGGGGTGGCTGTAGTGACGGCTCGTGACAATAATTCGTTGGGTGCTGAGTAAGTGTCGGCCTGTGATAATTCTTGGGGTGCTGCTGTAGTGATGGTCTGTGATAATAATTCTTGGGGTGCTGCTGTAGTGACGGGCCGCGACAATAATTCGTGGGGTGCTGCTGTACTAGCGGTCTATGATATTAATTCGGGAGGGTGCAGCTCTTGTAGCAGCTCGTGACATTTTTGGGGATGCTGCTTGAGTGGCGGCTTATGACATTAGGCAAAGGTATAATATCTCCCTCTGAAAGGAGTGTCCTCTATATGATACTAAACTGAATATGGTTGTGAGGATCCACTTCAGGAGTAGGTACTTCATTGCCATTACTTCCAGGTCCACTCTGACCTTGAGTCGTAATAACTATAAGAGTCTAATTCATGGGACAACTAGATGTTTTCACTAATTATTTGTATCAGATAGGAATACTTGATAACATATATCCACATGGAAAATTCTTCGAAAACTACCCTGAAAAAGTAAGTGGGGTGTCTTCCTGGTGTAGTGGTTAAAGCTCTGGACTGTGAAGTCGTTGTAAACGAGTTCGAACTCCAGTAGCGCTATTACGTTCACTTTCAAACAAATACCCTTATGAAAGGTATGAACCCCCTTATCCTCCCAGCTATGGGTTAAATAGCACAACTACTGTTCTTCTAGAACGATGGATTTAGCATTAATTAACCCAAGAAGATTGATATGTCACTAAACACCTGAACCTGAAACAAATAAATATAAACGCACTGCTTTAATTAAATTACGAATTGTAATTAATTATTTTTGTTAATTATTTTATTTTAGTGATAAACTTTGAGCTTTGAGTTTGACTTCATAAATACAAGTTCGCCTTCTAAAGGACAGTTAGCTATTATGTTTACTTTCAGACTAATGCCCTTAGAAAAGCAATGAACTATCTTATTCCTGTCCCAAGTTATGGTTTAGATGTTACCAGAACTGTCCTTCTATAAGAATGGCTTTGGCATTAAATTACTCATGAAAGAGTTTGAAGAATTTTACAAACAAGTTTTATTGATTTAAATTCCCACTTTTATTTCAGTCCTATTATCTTTTAGAGCGGAGCCTTTGGTCAAGCATATATCTTCAAAACGCTCATTTAAGGAGAAACCGTTTCTGTTTAAATAATTATAACTCTTAGCCTCCTTCCGTCAGGCCAGTGGTCTGGCAGGAGCCAAAGCTCTGTTCTGCCTTTTCAACAAAAAACAGTTGCTTCTTTTTGTTTGACTTCTGACAGAAACTTCAAGTGTTACTTTCTTTCTTCTCTCTTTCATTATGTGATATCTTTCAATCAATGAGCATTCAACTTTCTATTTGCCATCTCCTTTTTGATTCTCATTCTGGACGGATGATCCATGACCCCCACTGTCAATCATAGTCACACACATCATTACACATTGGCATAAGGAAAGTATATTTATGTTAGTAAGTATGATAAGAGTAAAAGATTAAGGCATAAGAATTAATGTAAGAAACGATATCATGAATGAATAACTCCATTGAAAAACAATGAAAGGAGAGTCATTCTGGATGCTTAATACCTAAAATTAGTCAGGGAGACTCTTTGAAACGGCCATTACCATCTTGAGGTTTGTTCCAAAGGTCATCAGTCTTTGAGCTGATTTGGCTGAGTAGGGAGGCTTTTTGAAGGCCAAGGACGCTGGAATTTTTATCCATATAAGGAACAAAAATAAATCAATTCAAAAGTGATCAGTACTCTCACCAATTTATCATCGTCAGCTTCCTTAGACCGATTTCCGATTTAACAAGTCCTGTAATTACTTAGTAGAATAGATTCCAAACAAAAGAGATGCTTCTACAATATAAGGTTGTGGAAAACCAATCTAAAACCACTATTCGTCGTCATCATCATCATTATCGAATCCCCCCCTCGCCATCTGTACCTACCGGCTATTGCACCTGATATCTCTGGTTGACCGCATCCAGTGTCAACACTGGGCTGATGAATAAAGATTTTTGCTGGGCGGCCAACACTGGTGTCGACCCAATCGGCTGGGGTTGTAGAATAGGCCGACTACATCTCTGAAGAGGGGTAAGACACCACCCAGAATGAGTGTCTTGTATATGACATTAAAGTATCGGATGGTGAGGCTTCAAGCTTCTGGAAATGTGGATTACTTCTTAATAGACATTACACTATGTTCCACTCTGATTCGGAGTAGTACCTTTAGGGTCCAGTCAATGGGTTAAATAGAACTGTTTAACCTGAGCAAACAAATAAGGTTTTGTTTCTTGGCATATCGACCTCTGTGGGTTATCTAATGTCAAAGCCATCATTCTAGAAGAACAGCAGTGAAACTATTTAACGCGTAGCTTTCAGGATAGGGGGTGGGGACTCATACATTTCTTAAGGGTATTTGTCTGAAAGTGAACCTAATTGCACGACTAGAGTTCGAACTCGCTTGCTACGATTCCGCACTCCAGCGATGTTACCATTATACCCGATAAACAAATGAGTAATGTTGAATAATAAAATTATCAATGTTAGCCATTATAAAAAAAACATTTAATTGTGTGGAAACATAGGATTAATACTAAATAGGATGAATAGATTGAAACTGCAGTAAATAGCCTCTTGGGTAGAATGTTCGCCAATGGCCCGGGAGACCAGCGTTCAATCCCAGGTCGCGTCATACCAAAAGACTTAAAAAATAGTACTTGATACCTCCTTGCTGGACACTCAGCATTATAAGGTACGTATAAAGAGTAAAGTGGAGCAATCCGGTTGAAGGAGTAGCGCCCTTCTCTACACCACAATGTAGTAGCTATTGAAAAGGGAGTCTTCGACTATGGTCGCCAACTTTACTTTTTACTTACTTAAAACCATTTAACGGTATGCAAACAAATGACTTCAAATTGGTTTAGAATGTTACCTACCAAGTATTTTTACAAACTGTATATATTCAATATACATATGCACAAACTGGATTTGACATTAAATAACCTACAAAGGTTGATATGCCATAAAATCTAACCAACCAGCCAATAATGTTGTATCCATGTATAGGAATCCATAGGATAAAGTGGTTTATATCTTAGGCCTTACTTCTCTGGCAGTGCCGGTCTTGACTGAAAGATTCATCAGATTGGAGTTAAGTGGATGTGCAGTTGCTATTTACCAGTGTGCTACTTCTATGATTGGTTTAAGAACACAAAGTATTTTCGTGTAGTTCCCATGTAGATTTTTACAAGAGTTTCCCTAAAGTCCAAATGGTGCCAGCATGCAGTAGTACTAACTCGGCTAGAGCTATGAAGAGCTATAAGATTCGTCCTTACTTCTCCAGGAGTGTCCAAAATCAAAAAGTTTCAAAACAGAGCCTCATGCCAGACTTTTGTTTAAATCACTCCAAAAGATCGGTTTCCAAATCAAATGGCATATCAACATTTGCGGGTTACTTGATGTCACATTCATAAATGTAGAAGAACAAAAGTGGTACTAGTTAACCCATAGCTGGAGAGTTCATGCCTTTCATAAGAGTATTAGTTCGAAATTTTGCTTTATAGCACGAAATGAGTTCGAACATGATTACTCCGTTTCTTTGAGTGTTTTTTTTTTTGGTAGTTTAATGGCAGATCAAACTTTGTAGGTTACTTAATGCCAAATCCATTTTATACAAATGAACAGTTCTATTTCAAATGATTCAGTTTAGCATAAGTACACAGCTTAATCGTCAAAAAACTTTCTATTTTAACTTATTCAGTTTAGTCAAACAATTATATTTCAAACAATGCAGTTTAGTATAAGTACACCGCTAATTATCAAAAACATTTCAATTTCAAGCTATTCATCGTCCTCATCATCATCATGTCGTGCCACAGGCACGGATATCCCTGACCCTCTTTCGCCACCTCTCCCTATCGTTCATCGCCCCTGGCAGGTCTTCAAGGCTACATCCCGTATCCTCACATAGCTGTTGTATGTATGTTCGAGCTGGTCGTCCTGCTTTTGCCCGGCCATATGTGGGGGTCCATAGGAGTACATTACTTATGAGCTCGTCCCTGCTTCTCCAGCAGTGTCCCGCATGTCTGGTTCGTCTGACTTGGATAGTTTTCGTGATGGGAGGCAGGTGGCCGTACAGTTGGTGCCTTGTGTGGTGTTGCCGCCGGGACTTGTTCAATATTGCTCGCAACATACTTGTGTAGTTGCCGTCTAGCTTCTTCTCCAGCCGTTTAGTTAGCGTCCAAGTAGTGCATCCATATAGCAGTATCGATACGACCGCTGCCTGTAAGAAACAGCGTTTCATTTTATCGGTTAGGTCTGATTTCCATATGATCGATAGCCTATCGATAGCTTCCCATGCCTTCGTTAGCCGTGTGTCGATGTCTTTTTCGGTTGATGAGACACTGCTTCCTAGGTAGGTGAATTTGTCAACCAGTTTCAGAGAACTTCCGTCTAGTGTGGAGATATCGCCTGTTTGATTATAGCAAATATATTTTGTTTCGTGTACGTTGAAATGGATGCCAAGGCCTGCGGCGGCTCGTTCCAAACTATGCAGTAGTGTTTCGGCTTGGTTGGGTGTATTTGCCAGTATCGCTATGTCATCGGCGTAGTCGGCGTCGGTTAAAACAATTCTAATTCAAACAATTCAGTTTAGTATAAGTATAGTTTTTGTTTACAAAGAGTTAAATGTAAAAAAAGTTCGATTTCAAACAATTCAGTTTAGCGTAAGTTCAGTTTCAATGTCAAAAACAGTTCCATTTCAAACAATTCAATTTAGCATAAGTACGCAGTTTAAATGTTAAAACAGTCCTATTTCAAGCAAGTCAGTTTATCGTAAGTACACAGTTTAGTTCTATCTGACCCATAGATAGGACCCTATAAGGCGCTACTAATCATGGCCAGAGTGGACCTGGGAGTGATGGCAATGAAGGGGTACTCCGCATTTCCCAAAGCTCCAGCATTATTGGAGCCCCACCGTTAGATTGTTTAGTGTTATATCCAGGGCACTCATTGGGGGGGGGATTTTACCTCTCTGCAGAGATGCAGTGGTGTTTTCTACAGCCTTAGCCGACTGGGCAAGTGGTTTCTTCGAGGCCTTACTCAAGTACTTTAGCCAGGACGCCATGGGAACTCACCCAGTAGATTTTCTGAAAATGGTAATTATCAGGAATAAATTGTCTTCTCTGCGAGAGTATTAAAAAGAAAAGAAAGGATATTTTTATTTCTTCGTAGTGCATGCTTGGGTCACCGTGTATAAGTTTTCAGTTTACCTGAGTAGATAATATTCAACGGATTCATTTATCTTCGAGCCTAAAAAAATAGAAAACTAAAATAAACATAAAATAAAACAATATCGGAAGCAAAAACACGAGTTCGGCCAGACAATTTATACGCTTGTATTCATACTTCCATCATTATTTTCTTAGTCAACGGGTAATTGCAAATATATTGATCCATCCACACACACACACACACACACACACACACACATATGTATTTATATATATATGCAAGGTGTATCGATGATATCCGCAGCCTTTAAGTAAATGAAATACTATATCTTTCTCTCTCTCAATCTCTCTCTCTCTCTCTCTCTCTCTCTCCCCCTCTATCTTTCAAACACGCTCATACACACACGTACATACAGGATATCTCGGTGTTATATCGATATGTACAGCATTATATGTATAAAATAAGATATGTAATATATATATATATATATATATATATTCACACGAGGTGGATAATATCATGAGTTCAATGTATGTATATCCCTCACTTTCACACATACACACACACACACGCACACACACACATATATATATATATATATATATATATATATATATATATATATATATTGATAAAGAAAAGATGCAACTTACTGTTAAAATCTAAGTTCTGAATTCTTTGCAGTGACAATCATTAACATCAATAATAAAACTACGTGTACAATAAAAATAGTGTCTATATATATATATATATATATATATATATATATATATATATATATATATATATATATATATATGTGTGTGTGTGTGTGTGTGTGTGTGTTAGCATAGACGTTTTACGGATGGTGATTCTTAATTTGTTGGACTGAAAGATTTTCTACCTACACACACACACGCTCACATACACACACACATACCTCACCCCATATATATATATATATATAGTTAAACTTAGAGGACTTACTTCTCAGACCCACTCATTACCTGGTGCAGCAATCTTTTGATGGTGGTTGGGAATTGTATGACCTCGCGAGGTGTTGACGCGTTATTCAAATATTATTTTTCGAAGGGCTTCACTGTATGCTGATACAAAATTTAAATATACGTTATTTACGAGTAGGGTGTAATTCCCTCCTATCACTGTTCCTATTTGCTGTTGAGATTATAGTATACGTTCATTAAGTATACTGCGTTCTATAATTTGATATGCATCAATAATTTACGTTGCGTTTTATATTGTCATCTATGTTTTTTCCTATTATTCGGCTAATTTCCTAAAACCTGGGGCTAAACTACAAAAAGAGAAACTTTTTTTTTCTGGGTACTGCATTTCTAAACAAGTAATCCATTTCTGATTAGTAAGTACTTTATATCCTGAAATTTATATCCAGGAATTCTAGGAGGGCTATATTTTCTTCTATACATATTTTGCAAGACTTACCGCTTCCTTTATAAGGTGAGTCTCTTTTCCAGTTTTACCGGTTTTATCTTTAATATTCATTGATGGTTTGGATGCATTTGAAGCGTCACGTCATTAGAAATGAACGCGGGGATCAGAGTTCAAATCCTGGACGAGGCAGTTTACTATTCATGTTGATGGCTTTGGGAAAAGTTAAGAATTCAACTGTTCCTCCTCCGGATTTGGATAAATAGTAGATTAGACAGGGTTCTTTTGTTTTGGTATGGCAACCAGAATAGGAGAAGGAAAATCTCTGAATTAAAACCAGTTTATTTTGCTTACAAATGACAGTCATATCCTTTCCATGTTTAAGGAGTTGAGTATACAAATAGCTGGAGAATGAATCTTGAAGTATTTGGAGAGCTTAAGGGGGATTTATGCGGTGTTAGTGGTTAGTTGTTGGTTTTTATTTGGAAATACTGAATTTCGTTTATAACTCCTTTTTCTTCTTTTTATCCCTTTCACTTGCTGCCTTCTTTGGTTTGTGGAAACTATATAATAATTAAGGACAGAAGGAAAAATACTCGGATACCTTTATACTCAAACTTTATTTTGGTGTTGTACGACAATCCTGAGATGTGAATGTTTTCCTGAACCAGTTGAAATAGTCATGTTTCCCTTAGACGAGACGTTGAAGTATATTTTAGCAATTTTAACTTCGAGAGTTCGTCTTGTGCTCGGTGGATATGTTTAGCAGATGGGGCTACCAGCAAGAAAGACAATCTGCCTCTAAGCCCCAGGATTTAGTGAGCACGTGTGCTATCTACCAACAGTCAAGAAAAAAGACTGTCCAGTGAAAGTCATAAAAGCTTAAGGAGGAAGAGTGTCTCCTTGCCCCAGGAAGCCCTTTTTTCTAGGTATACACCGATTTGGTTTCCTCCCTGAAGCCTCCTGGGAAACTGTTACTTTTTGCATTTATTTTTAATCCCCCACATATTCATATATCGGAAAAAAATCTACTTTTATGATCGTAGTTATATTTTTCATTGTGTTTCAATGCATCTTTATAAAAATTTTTGCTTAATGGCATTGAACCTTCGTGGGTTATTTAATCCTTGTAAAACAACAATAGAATTACAATTAAATCCATAGCTGGAGTGATAAGCGGCTTCACGGGGACTTACTCTCCGCTACTCTTCTCTTCATTGACTGGTAGCAGTCAATGAAGAGAAGAGTAGCTAGACATTTGCCTTTTAAGAATTACGTTATTCTATCTTAGGAGGTACATTCCGTTTCTTGTGTAGGTTTGTCCATTTAAAAATAAATTTGTGAATTTATTGTACATGTATTTTTTGTTTGGGCTTTGTCAGTCAGTTTGTCGAGATATTTCTGTTGCCACTGACTGTAAATATATCAATTGTTAGTAAGTGTGAAGATATATCTTTTACCACTAACAATAGATATGTATATTGTTAGTAAATGTATATATACATATAAAGATATATACCTTGTCAGAGAAAGTTGAGATATATCTGTTGGCACTGATTGTAGATATTGCAATTGTAAGTAAGTCTCTCTCTCTATATATATATATACATATATATACATATATATATATTGTCAGTAAATGTTTAGATATCTCTGTTGTCAGTAATCTTTAGATATATCTATTGTAAGTAAACATATATTGCCATTAAGTGTGTAGATATATCTGTTGCCACTGAGTTTACTGATAACTGTCGTTTGAGTCTGTATTTTGAAAAGAGCAAAATACATTTTTAGTTGAATTTTTTATCTGTCAATCAGTCTCTCTTCATTAGTATCTCTTTCAATCTATTTCTCTCTCTCTCTCTCTCTCTCTCTCTCTCTTCTTTCTCTCTCCCTCTTACCCTCTCTCATACACTCAATTACTCACTCACTCATATTTCCGTTTCATTCTCTCTCTCTTTTTCAATCTTTCTCTCTCTATTCCATTCATTTATGCGAAAGACACACACACACACACACACATATATATATACATATATATATATATATATATATATATATATATATATATATATATATATATATGAAAGTCATTTATAAAATAGGAAGATTTTTATAAAGCAACATTCTGTTTTTATTTTCCAGAGTTTTTTCCATAAACGTAAATTCTCAGTGGTGAAGAACTACTCTTTTACAAAAATTATTTTCATCTCGCAATGATATGTTTTTGCGACCGTTCAAAATGGAGGCAAACATCTTGACTTGAACTAATATCTGTCATCAAAGTTTGATGTCTGAAAAGTAAAAAAAATTTTTTGAAATTTACAGAAGAAAGTATTTCTACGGAGAAGCAAATTTTAGGCGAAATATTCTTTACAAATAGGTTAAGTATAACTTTACCACTTTGAGACTAAGTCGAAAAGAGCGTCAACGAAGTGAAAATACACTGACTCTCAGATAAAAAATAAGCCCCGGGCGCAACGGTTAGAAAGAAGATAATGCTGACCGTCTTCTGAAACATGAAAAAAAACAATGACTATTGATTTCCTAGAAACAAAATGAAAGTATAAACAGTGATTGGCATATTGGCTTGTGGGTAGAGTATTCGCCAAAGGCCTGGGATACCGAGGTTCAATTCCAGGTTGAGTCATGCCAAAGATAAAAAATGGTATTTGATACCTCCTTGCTTAATATTCAGCATTATAAGTTACGTATAAAGGGAAAAGTGGAGCAATCCAGAAAAAGGAGTTGCGCTCTCCCTACACTTTGATGCAGTAGCTATTGAAAAGGAAGCCTTTTTCATAAACAGTTCCTCACACTGTAAAATTATTCGTGCCACAAAGTTGAGTCACATGATAATTTCATTGTGCAAAAATATAACAGAAAAAAAAGGTAAATATTGATACAAAAAGGAAGAGTTAAAAGTTGTACAACTGTAACAAACAGAAGAAAGAATATCGAGAGAGAAAGAATGACGATGAGGTGCAGTGAGAGTGACACTAATGTCTCTAAAGTCTGGAACTTTGAATTTTTGTAACATCTAAAGGTTGTTCGAAGTGCCTCGGGTCTAGAATGGAAGGAATGCTTCTTTGGCAGTCTTGAGTTTCTTCTCGGTCCCTTTTCTCATTCTCTCTGAAGATTCGTTTTTCCATCCTATTTTTTATAGATCAATATCTGGACAAAAAAAGGTTTCTGACTGGTTGTCCAATAAGAAACAATTAGGAGTCATATTCCCATGGGTCGGCCAGTCCTAGTTCAGAATTATATCATACAGGTATTGAGAAAATATTTTTTTATATTCTTTAACTGACCTTGCGGAACAATCAACCAGCTTTTTAGGTCAATTTAGCCTTGAACAAAAAGATACTTATTTTAAGGATCTTTTTTTGTTGATATATATATATATATATATATATATATATATATATATATATATATCATAATGTCAATATATATATATATATATATATAGAACATAGGAATCCCGAAACACGAAAAACACTTACGACTTCTTAGTTCAGGTACGAAACTTTTTATTACCTTTAAGTTGAAAGGTTTTTCGACATAAGGAGAGAGATACCTTCTTTCTATGCTAACTTTTCCATCTGCCCGAAACCACGTGTGTCACCCACCACAAGGCCTTGGTGAGCAAGCGAAAGTCACCCTTCTTCTTCGGACGGCAAGACTCAACTAACTGACTAAAATCCTCCGCGCACGCTTTCGGTGCATGACGTCATTCACACCCCCCTGGTTACATTTTTCTATCTGGGATTTTTATTGTGACATCTCTGAATGACACGTCCGCTCCGCACGCGCGTGAACACTTGCGCCCATGTTTGCACCTAACAAACCCATGAGCTAAGCGGAAGGTTCTCAGCCAAACTAAACCGAAAGGCAAGATATATAAAACGAAATCCCTCGGCTATTATATTACCGCATGTCTGTTTGTCAGATATAGAAATGCCATTCGCTGGAAGGAGTAGTTCCCATGTCCTAATAGCCAACTTGCTGTAATGCAACATCATAGTAAACAAGGTCGACTTCTAGTCACGCTATTACGATCACTATCGGACTAGTACCCTTAGAAAAGGCATAAAACTCTTTATTCTCCTCAGTTATAGGCTAAATAGTACCGCTATTCTTCTTCAAACATGGCTTTGACGTTGAATAACCCACGAAGGTTGATATGCCATTAAACAAAGAAACCGAAACTAAACTATGTACTGGAATATAAAAGGCATTAAAACATTTCACAGAATATTGTGTTGTTTCCACTCATGCAATAAAAATTGAGATTATTTGAAGAATTGCTCACGTTATTAGATTACGACATGCTTACTTCTTTTCTGAAATTATATGATTTTTCTGAATCATCCAGTACATCTCAAATGATATCGAATTTTTGGAAACACTGTATTTTCTTCTTTTTTTTAAAGAAAGCTGGCATTGTATTATGAGACAGCTACGGATTAACCCATGACATGTTTCAAGCTTCACTTGGCCCCTCGAGATACAAGTCCAATTTTTACACACTCCTTTCGGGCAACTTTGGTGGGTCCCAATACTAGGTGGGCCTCCTAGGCTTCAACCTAGTCAGTCAAATGGATAACGCGGCACTGTTGAAAGTATTTTTTTTTAATTTTAAGACGAGTGAGTACTTTCTATCTGCATCGTAAAAGTATTCTCCCGTAAAACGTTTTAAAACTTGTCGGTTAAGAAATAGACAATTCTTCCAATTACAAATAAGAAGCGAGACATATTTTTTCTCCTGTTGTCGTCTCGGAATCAGTTAATTAATTTAAATACAAGACAAGCGAGAAATGCAATTAAATCGTATCTCGCTTTCTACGTCTATCCGAAGCATGTTCTTGGACAGTAATCGAAAAGAAAGCAAACAATGCCTTCGGTAACTTGTTAGTTGCAATGACGAGTTATCGGCCTTTATTGAGTTAAAGAAGGGAGATCCTAATCTTGCTTCAAACCTGGGAGGCCAGCTCTACTCTGCGTAATGAAATTAGCCGTGGATGATCAGATGGCTTGGCTGTTGACGAACTTTAAATTGACGTCTGCTTCTGTTTCGGAGATCAGTTGTTCTAACAGTCCAATTCACAGAAGCCAGATCAGTGTCCAACTACCGGTTTGTATTCTCAATCCAACCTCAGGGTAGATATCGCTGTGTTGATTACATATCGTAAGGGGATCTGTGGTTATATTACGTACAATTCCATTCTGGTCCATGGGATTTGACTGTGTCGGATAACGTTAGCCTTTACTAATTCATTTTACGAAGATACTGATAACTTCGAAGCTTAAAGAATATATTTGCTCACCATATATATATATATATATATATATAGATAGATAGATCAGAAAGTTGTGGATTTTTATATAAGTTTCGAGGTAATTTAGATAGAGGTTCCCTTTAATTTAATATTGTCTTCTTCGGATTACGTATTATTTATCAACAAATTTTATGGCATTGAAAGTCTCTAACAAAAATATAAATATCGGTCTTTTTTCTTTGTTTATATCTAAGTTATTTTATCCATCTAAACTTATTTGCATCTATCTATCTATCATTTAAACAACTCCTTCTCTACGAGCAGGATGTGACCCAAGGTCCATTTTTAAGCAGAGTTAAACAGGTTTTAATTCAGAGTTTTTCTTCAGCTTAACCTGTTGTCATACAAATTATTACAGAGTCAAGTCTTCCCTAATATTCACGCACAGTTGGAAGGAAAAAAGATGGATTCATGCCTTTCCCAAGACAATATACGCTATGTAAAACAGACTTGTCCTGGATTCGAACTCGAGTCCACATATACATATTCTATGACAATAATCATTACACCATGATCGCTTCTAAACTTGTTCATATCCTTCTATTTATCTGTTTAAATCTCTTTATCTTTAAATCTCTTTATCTGTATATTCCTTTATCTCTGAATGTTTGGGTCTTTCTTAGATTGTCAGTGAGGGCTTAGAATACGATGATTAAATCCCATGCTGAGGAGTGAGACTCACCGCAAAATGGATGCTTTGAGTAAAACACTAAAACTGTATATTGTGGTCTGGAGGTCTTGGCATTATAACCAGCTTCACTCATACTCAAAGTGATAATACTCGTTAGAATCCAGTGTATGAAATGAATGAAATTTTAGCTTTAGATAACCCATGAATAGTTGATATGCCGTTAAACAAATAAATCTGAATTTTAAAATGGATGCGAAACGAACGATGGTATTCCTGGTCGTGGCTGGGCCAAAATGAAGCATAAACCTCTTCCTACCCCAAATCAAATGAAATTTATTGTTTCTCTTTTGCTAGCGATCTGCTACAAATCAGATCTACTGCAAATTTCCAATGGAATAATGGCCATTTTCTATATGTCTACAAGATAAGCGTTACCAAGAAAACCATTGATCACATTTGACAGATGTTTCGAGATCATTATCTTGGCCACACGATTGGAGAAGCAAGGACGAGTTCTTAGGTGACGTTCTACTATGGACCCCTACACATGGACATGTTAGCTGACCAGCAAGAACGTATTTACGTAGAGCTCTGTACGGATGCAGGATGTAGTTTAGAAGACCTGCCAGGTGCGATGAATAATAGATACGGATAGAGAGAGAGAGTGTGTGAAACCCGTGCTGTCAGCGCGAAATGATAATGATGATGATGAGGATGATGATGAACTTGGCCAATGCAGATTTTTGATTCATGACGGAATATAACTTCCATCATATCGTCCACACTCCATAATTGTTTAACTTTAAAGCCTTTCAACCTCATTTTCATCTTAATGAAGGTTTTGCTTAGGATTTTGACTATTTAAATCCCATTTGATTCTGTTCCGTCACAATTATTGACGATTGTTTCGACAAATTTGTTTTTCTTTACAAAAATTTCTTAAGGTATATTGATTTCAGTTTTCTATCCTTTCGTATCTTTCATGGTAAATCATGATGTTTTTTCTATTTCAACCTGCCCATTTCTTTCATAATTGGGCCAAATTTTCGATTTTCAAAGCATGTTTCTACTTTTCTATCCTGAGGGTTTGATGTATTTAATTTTTAACCACGAGTCCAGTCGGTTGGGGCTGTAGAATACACCAGCTGTACCACTGCAGAGTGAGTAAGACCCCTTCTATGAGTTTCCTAGATATGACGCAAAAACAATGATGGCGACGCTTCACTAATGCTAGAGCTTTGGGGAATGTGGAGTACTCTTTTATAGCTATCATTCCCAGGTTCATTCTGCCCTGGAATGGTAGCACCTAAAAGGGTCATATCTCTGGTTCAAATTCAACTGTTAGTTAAACTGTGTGCAAACAAAGGACTTATGCTAAGATGAATTGTTTAAAAAAACTTTTTGAGCATTTACCTTTGTGTAAACAAATTACTGATGTTTGCTTGAATTATAAATGATACATAGCAATACTTGGAACTATTTGACTTTGACTTTGCTAAACTGAATTGTTAGAAAGAAAACATTTTGATCATAACTGTGTGGAAACAAATGTTTGTTGCTTAAATGAATTGTTAGAGAACAAAGTTGGTTGCCTTACGTTTACAAATCATATATACAGGGTGGACCGATAAAATTGTCGCGCTAGAAAAGCCGACACGATTTCATTTCCGTTTAATGAAAACCGGTTTTCTTTTTTCGTTGCAGACCATCTTCTAGTTGGCCAGTTGTGTACAAATCTCAAGTGTGATACGAGCCTTCTATCATGTCTGAAAGTGATACAATGTTCAACTAGCGAGATCGGAGATGCGCCGCTGTACAACTCTCTACCGATCCAAGTTATGACAACAGGACCATTGCCAGCACCCTCAAAACGCAAATCTGGATTGCCACGAATAACAGGGACGTGCTCAGGGTGACGAAAACAAAGTTTCCAGCTACAGTTATGGTCTTTGGTGTGGTTTCAAGTGAGGGCCATATCATACCACCTCACATCTTCGAAGTCGGCTTGAAAGTCAACATCAAAGTGTACCTGGATGTGCTGAAGAGTGTGGTGATCCCCTGGTGCAATCAGCTGGCCGGTGGCAGACCCTGGGTGTGGCAGCAGGACTCTGCGCTGGCCCATAAGTCCAAAGAGACCCAGGATGGCTTCAGAAGGAGAGCTACGACTTTGTACCCTTCTCTTACTGGCCCCCTCCTCCCCCGATCTGAACCCGCTGGACTACTTCGTTTGGTCATACGTCGAGAACATCACCAACATGACCTCCCACAGCACCAAAGCCAGCCTGATCGCCGCCATCCGCCATCCGCTATATGTATTCACCGAGCTCCCGCCGGCGCTTGTGGAAAAGGCATGCTCCCAGTTCCGGATTCGTATCAAGGCGGTGATTGAAGCTGAAGGCGGCTACATTGAATAGATGTCAGCTCTTCAACATAATCAAGTTACCTGATTTGATTTTTTCAATAAAAGTTTTAAAATAAAGCTGTAGTGTTGTTTTTTTTAGGACGACAAGTTTATCGTTCCACCCTGTATATAATATATATGAATAAACAGGATTTGGCATTAAATAACGTATAATGATTGGTATGCCATAAAACCAAGCCAAACCAAGGCATTTTAATCATCCCATTTCTTTTATATTTGAGCAAACTTTTTCATTTTTAAGGCAAATTGTTTGACTTTTCTATCATGAGGCTTTGATGTCTTGCAATTTTTTTATCAACCTATTCGTTTTATTTTTTAGCCAAATCTTCTATTTTTAAGGTGAATTGTTTTGATTTTTCTATCTTAAGGCTTTGATGTCTTGCGTTTTTTAATCCACTCATTTTTTTAAATTTTTGAGTCAAATTTTCTATTTTTAAGGCGAATTGTTTTGATTTTTCCATCTTGAGGCTTTGATGCGTTGCGTTTTTTAACTACCCTATTTCTTTAATGTTTGAGCTAAATTTTCTATTTTCAAGCTAAATTGTTATGAGTTTTCTGTCGTGAGGCTTTGATACCTGCCCTTTTAACTTCCCTATTTCTTTAATATTTGAGCGAAATTTTAGACACAGCTGACTGGGAACAACCAACGTCTTTCACAATCCTCCAGAGTGGATGACCTTCTTGAATGATCGGTTCTATTATTTCAATTGACAGTTTCTTGAAGCAATGTCAACTTTCAATCATTTATACCCAACAATGTGTTGTGGTCTGCAACATTTGTCTGTTAACTGCTGGTCGATTTGCATATCTAGGCTTCTGCTGGTAAATTCCTTAGGAAAGCAAATTACAAGATAATTCCATAATTCTTTTAACTTCAGGTTAATACTATAATATTTTCCTCTGCATGTCTTCGAATAAAATTATACCATTAATTCAAATAATTCAATCTAGTTTGTTTGAGGTATATTTCAAAAACCTCGAATGTTTATCTGTTAAAGAAAAATGTCTTGTGTCTTATCTATCATGAGGTTATTTGCTGCTGAAAAAAACAAGACGAAAATCTTCTGAGTGTTCCAGTTCCATGATTTCTACCAAGAGGCGTATGTATGTATATATGTATGTATGAACTGTGTGATGCTGGCAAAAGGAAGACACGGGGAACACAAAAAGGTAGATAGAAAAACATATGTATTCAAGTAACAGAAACAAGATACAAATGAACTTGGTTAGAAAGTAGTTAGTTAATAGAAAGCTGAGAGTCCAGTTGGGTAGCGACTATCTGTCCACTACGCTAGTAGTATCACATGTGACTGTGTCACGTGGGTCTGGTCAGCTCCCTCTGACGCTCCGTTGACGTGTACTTATGGAGGAGGGCGAGTCCATTATGTAGGGAGTACAACAGAACCCATCTGTATAAGCAGTATATGACGGATAGTAAATATTTTAAGCGGAGTTTTATAGGTTTGAATTCCGTTTTCGTTCTTCTTGATTGGTTGCCATTACAGGGTTACCGGGCCCAGTCGGCAGTACTATCTATCTATAGCTGGAGCAAGAATAGTTGAATTCATACATTTCCCAAGGGTATTAGCGCTATGTGAAATGCAAACAGTCTCCACAAGGATTTGCACCCAGGTCACAAAGTTCATTCCCGATGAAAATAACCATTGCTTCTCGGGCACGTACGTGTATAATTATTGTTGTGGTATCATCCCTATTTTTTAAATATAATGGACTCTTCCAAAAAAGATATAACCTTTGACTGTAATCTACTCTGAGGGTACGCAGCAAAAGCTACGATGCTGCCTGACGTGGGTGCCGGGAAAGCCCAGCATTCACGTCACGTAGTCGACCACCCTTGAGCCTGAGGGGTCCGTCCCCCAGGCTCTGACTATTTTTGGAAAAGCTGGGTTAATCGCCTGACGCTTGAGGCGCGTTTTGTTGGGGGGGATGCCAACGGGGCCCGAGGCATTTTTGGTAATGCCCTGCGCCCGGATCCAGCTTAAAAAGGGCTTTGTGTCTAACTCACCCGTTTTGTGTGATGCTTGACAATATCGTACGTTGCAAAAACTACACTGGTGACATTATATTACTTATTTTCTGTAAAACTTTTTTCTTCTCTCAAAATACGTGTTTGTCTTATTTATTTTATGCCTTTTTTTTTTACCGAGAACATAACATTTATGTATTTATGTTTTATGTATGAATATATTATTTTGGCCCTCATCGTTCGTTTTGCTTTTCATTTTTCTTTCTCTGAATTTGTTCGGTTGATTTGTATTTTTTTAATATTGTATTTATTTCTGGGTGCTATGCTTTTCAATACAAGGGCAAAGTTTGACAAGGGCATTTCCTCTTACTTATTTTCTTGCAACCTCAACTCTAAATGATTAATCATATAAGAAACTGGAAAAAAATTAAACAAAATAGACTACAAAACTCTACCTCACCCATCTTACTCATCAGACCTCTCTCCAGCTGACTACCAATTTTTCTAGTATCTCATCATATTCCTGCAAGTTGTCTTCCACAAACGGTAGATCAAAATTTCTTCGAAAAATTTAGTAGATTCTAGTCATACCCAGTTCTCTGTCATTAACTAGTAACACAGTTTTTGATATGAACCCAATGTAATGCCTTAAATGTCTTTAAACAAGAGAAGAAAATACCGTAAAACTTGAGTAAATAATAATATATCTATCGTAAAACCTTAATAAACTTTGAAAACACATTTTATATTTGCCTTTACTTGTTCAACGTCGTATCAACTCTAGATGGGTTATTCAATGTCAAAATTTGACTCATACCTAAATGCTTCATTGCAATCATAGCTATATCTTAATAGCATCCTTTTCACATGTCTATAATCATTTCATTACTTGCAGATTCGCGGTGGCGTAATAGCTAGAGTGTTGGGTTGCAGACTTGAAGAAGCGAGTTCGAACTCCGGCCGAACTGTAACGTTCAGTTTTCGACTAATACCCATAAGAAAGACATAAACCCTCGTATTCTCCATAGCTATAGTTTAAGTAATATAACTATGGTTCTTCTACAAGAATAGCTTTAATATTAGATAACCCACAAAGGTTGATATGCCATTAAACGAAGAAAACAATTTGTTTGTACTCAAATACATGATTTCAAATATTCTTATCTACTACAAATCATATATTTACCCTGTTATATGGTTTCCAGTCATTATTTATATTTAATGGTAGTTCATTTCACCTGTTATATGGTATCGAGTAATTATTTCTATTTAATAATAATTTACCCTGTTATATGGTTTCCTGTAATTATTTCTATTCAATAACAATTTATTTACCGTAATATGGTTTCAAGTAATTATTTCTATTTAATAATAACCTATTTACTCTGTTATATGGTTTCGGGTAATCATTTCTATTTAATAATAATTTGATTAACCTATTATATGGTTTAGAATATTATTTTTCAATTTAATAATAACTTATTTACCCAGTTTAATGTTTCCAGTAATCATTTCTATTTGATAATAATCATTTGTTTACCTAATTATCTGGATTAGAGTAATTATTTCTATTTCGTGAGAATTATTTATTTAACCAGTTATCTGTTTTGAGTAATTATTTCTATTAAAACTGATAATCATTTGTTTGCACATTGTTATATGGCTTCAAGAAATTATTTCTTTTTAATAATAATCATTTGTTTACCAAGTAATCTGGTTTAGAATAATTTCTGTTTAATAATTTGATGAATTTATAAAATGCTATGTCATACTAACAATTAAATTTGATATAAATCATTTGTTCTATCATACTTAAATGGCTAAACAGTTCTTAGCCAAACAATTCTTTTCGACCCATAGATGGGACACTTACAAGTATTACCATTCTGGGTCAGATTGGACAGTATTTATAGTTTTTAATATATTTGTTTCTTGTATTTTGAATTATCTTGATTTATTTTCTTGATCCTTATTGTTTTTATTTGTATAATTTTTTTAAACATATTTTTGAGGAAAAATATTCATTTTATTCTTTTTATTATGACGAAAGGAACCTTGAAGAGTGACGTAATGTTGAGCGCAATATCTGGGGTACAATTGTATACAACGTCGGACGTAATGACGATGCAGGTCGGAAATTTAGTCTATAAAAGTGTTGCGGAGGCAAATTTGACGTAGGCCGAAGGGACATATATATATATATAAATATATGTGTGTGTGTGTGTGTGCGCGCGTAGGAAGAAATGAGTTGAATCTGACAGAATGTACATAGAAAAGGTAAAACGGAAAAAATGTTTGATGGTTTGTTTATTTGTCTTTATTTGACTTAAATCTTTTTTTTAACGCAAAAGTGTTTTATCAAAATTATTTTAGTATGAGAAATACTTGATGAATAAATTTTGATTCACTTGATACAATTCAAAGTCTTCATCAGAGCTTGTAGACGCAAATTGAACATATCAACCAGTATTAATCTGGGTTTTTTTTCACAGAGTAAGATCTACAAACCCTGATGAAGACTCCTAATTGAATCAAAATTTACGTATCTATCATAATTATTTCTCATACTAAAATAATTTCGATAAAACCCTTTTGCATTCAAATAACGATTGAAGAAGAAGCGTGTCGGCAAATAAACAAACTATCCAACATATTTTTCTTCCGTTTTACCTTATATATATATATATATATATATATATATATATAGGGTGTCTCAAAATAGATGCAACCCATTAATATGATAATGAATTATTACTGAGACAAGAAACTTCCTATCAGATTGTGTGAGTTTTTGCTTGATCTGGATTCTCCATGGTTACATCTGAAGACCCTTCTTTAAGATTCTTTGCAAAGATACACGTGAAAGACCAAGTTCCTGGGAACGTCTAAGGGGAGACTTTTTCAGACTCCTTCAAACGGAATCCCTCACCGCATTTACATCTTGCAGTCAACTTTTTGGCAGATCTGGGATTTTCTGCCTTCTTGTTGAGGTGGTTTACTGACCCTGTGGTTTTAAATTTGAGTACCTAACGAGAATTTTGGCTTTTCTAGGGATAACTGTTAAAGTTAAACTTTTAAATTTTGCTTGCACAGTTTTGAATGATTTTATCTCCAAATAATTGGTTTGGTTTCTTTTTTGTTTAACGGCATATCAACCTTCGTGGGTAATTTAATTCCAAAGTCACCATTCAAGAAGAACAGCAGTGATACTTTTTAACCCATAGCTGGGAGGATAAGGGGGTTCATACCTTTCCCTAGGGTATTTGTCCGAAAGTGAACGTTATAGCGCGACTGAAGTTTGAACTCGATTCCGCAGCGCATAGCTTTAACCATTACGCCACGTGGACAAACCCATCTCCAAATAAGTAATGACGCAAAATATTTCCCTCTCTTGTCCAAGGCATTGTGATCGAGGATTAATAGTTGTCATCGTATACTATTTTAAAATTTAAACCAAAAAAGAATACATTACGATTAGTCGAGTTATTAGGAGTCACATGTATCCCATGTATATTGAGACACTATATATATATATATATATATTCGTTAAGCAATGAGGATCCTACTTGGTGCTTATATGGGTGACGACTTTGTATCAACAGGCACTACATATATATATATTGCAAAGAAGACTAGAAGTATCTTAAAGTTGATAGTTAAAAACTGCATTTTTTGCGCTAACCTTTTGTATTTGAATTTTTCTTTTTTTCAATTTCCAGTGACTATACTACATGTGTGTCCGTGTTACACTAATAAGAATATTATTTTAATCTTTTATAGGAATTTATTTCTATTACAATAAAAAAACAATGGAATCAATACCTTATTGCCCAAGAGAATCGAATTTCCATATCGATTGTCTAATTGAATGTCCGAAAAAAATCTACGAAAAATGATTAAGATCCAAATCAGTTAAAATTCCTATCAGATCTAAAAAATTCCTCCCGGCTTTAAAATGTGATTAATACATCGAAAAGAAGATATCATGCAATTGTAGAGCAAGAGACGGTTGACTGGAAGGTTTCTATTGCGATTTAGTTCATGTTTGAGTTCCTTGAGTTTTTACAGAGAAAGCAGTGAAATCAAAACAATGAAACTTCTGTTAGAATCTCCAAGAATGTTACCGACGATTCTGGTTCATAGGACGATAACTGTTACGCTAACTGCGAGTCCTAAAATTGAAGTAAAAACAATGTAACCTCAGTTCGAGTTTTCCTGAAGGTCACAGACAAAAACAAACACGTAAAGAAGGTCGTAGCGTACAATAGCTGGAACGGTGTGATGAAAACAAAGATGAGGGAACTGATCGAAATATATTAGGAGGATGATACTCTCATTGTTCTTGACATTTTCTTGTGAGTTTAATATAAGAAAGAAAGAAAGAAAGAAAGAAAGAAAATACTTAAAAAAAAAAAAAGAAAGCAAGAAAAAAAGAAAAAGAAAGAAAATCTATGAAGAAAGAAAAATATTGCAAAAAAGAAAAAAAATTGTAAATGAAAGAAAGAAAGAATGAAAAATATTTCAAAGAAAGTGTGACGGCAAATTGACTAAAATCCCAAAACGGGACTTTGTTTTCGCACGTGTGAAGACGGGGCAGGTTGGTACTTGATCCCCTATAGAATAAGTCCTCGTTCAGAGTTTTTCTCTCAGGCAGATAAGAACTGGCATATTACGTGAGGGATTAATTTAGAGCCAGACTGACCGCCGCTGGCAAGGGGTTCCAAATTTCACACTATCACACACCCACCAGGCCGCTAAACTTCCTTCCCCTCGACAATGGAAGATAATGAGCCTATAGGTTTTAGTCGTAATAATATTATATTGTAGTAGTCGGCAACTCCGATTTCCCGTGTGATATTTTTAAGGAATTAATAGGACAATTCTAAGCAAGATAACATAAGGCGAATAGAAGCTGAAAGGGAAGCATAAGTAACAACATAGACCACGCGGTAACATAAAAATACATGAATTCCTTTACTACAGTTATATACACTTTTAAAGTGTCAAAACATATAATAATTGGACAGTCCACGAATATAAATGACTTTTCTTGACTTTTATCTTTCTTCAAATTGAGAGAGAGAGAGTGGTAAACGAAATTTGGGTGTAAAGTAAAATGGCCCCAAAGTTACTTATCTTATTTTTTTCGACGGGGTTCCACTGGAGAATCTTTCTTCCTTCACGGGCTAATAGACTTTGTTCTGTTTTTAGTACTGGCTTGAGGAACTCGGGTCTCTCATGTCTCAGTTATTCTTTTGTCTTCAACCCGGAGTAAAATGGCTATGGTTCGTCTGCCCGCTACGAACCCTGCTCAAAAACTAATTTCTTACTATTTACTTCCGCTGAGGGGAAGGGGTCCCCACTTCCGTTTTGAGGTCCCAGCCAATCATTTGGGTTCTCTCTTCTCTCACTTGGTGTCCGGCGACCTGGGCGAGGTCATCAAGTACCAACATCTGTTTATCCCCTCTGTGACCCACATTCTCTCTTAACAGTCACTTTTTTGACTGCTAGATACTGCTAATTCAACACGGGAGGATAGTATTAGTCTTACCTCTTCGTCTCCGTGGGCTATCTCGTGACAAAAGAAAGAAAGAATGGACAAAAGAAACAAATAAAGAAAGAATAAGTAGACAAAATAAAGAAAGAAAGCAAGAAAGAAAAAATGGACCAAGAAATAAAGAAAGAGAGAAATGAAATACTTAAAAAGAAAGAAAAAAAGAAAGAGAATCTGTATAGAAAGAAAAATATAGTAAAAAAATGTAATTGAGAGAAAGAAAGAATGAAAAATATTCAAATGCAAAGAAAGAAAGAAAGAAAGAAATCTGCGCAAATTGCTGATCAAAGTTTTAACATGCAAATACAAAATTTATTAAAAGTGATGATATGGATATTTTATGGCTGTAATACCAAGTGCTGAATTCTCAGAAATCATTGTCTGATGATTCAAATCGCTTCCGTTCGATGTGAACCGCCTCTCGGAGATTTCATTAGACAGTGCCAATTTCTATTGAGTTTCTGTCAACTGTAGAGACTTTCGAGAGTTACATTTCCGAAGATCTTTTCAGAATTGAACGAGTCAGTTTCTTATGACTTTCCGCTTGGGGTTTTTCTATGTCAGAACTGTCCAACATTTTTTTAATGAGCAAGAAAGTGACTGATTCTAATAAAAACGAAAAGTAAGAAGACCGCGAAGGATTGAAATCTCGTCAGAATCGAACAAAATCTCGG
>OY757939.1:25641585-25791585 GCA_963585895.1 Sepioteuthis lessoniana
CATCGACGAGTTTGTTTATATTTCATCAGTAATGCCAAATTAGAATTAATTTCTAAATGTTTGATTGTAATCGCGGAGAAGAAGAAAGGAAAATAAAAAAAGCAGCTGTACAGCCACATAGGATATAAGAGACAGTAAGAAGAGAAGAGTTGGGAGAGACAGAGACAGGTTTCATTAGGTTTATTTTTTTAACAACATATCAACTGCTCATGGGTTATTTAATGTCTAAATTTTATTCATTTCCAAATGTTCGATTGTAAATAGGGCTATTTATATTCGGTTTTATTTTTTTGAAAATCCTTTCCTTATGTGCTATTTATCACCAAATATATATATATATATATGTGTGTGTGTGTGTGTGTGTGTGTGGAGGTGTGTGTGTGGAGGTGCCCGTGTTATAATGGTTATCATCGTCGGAAATGGACACATTGACAAGAGTTCAAATCCTTGAGGAGAGTATGCATTTCACATAGAGCTAATACACCTTAGAAAGGTAAGAATCCAATTATTCTCCCCCCACCACCTATGGGTAAATAGTGGAGCAGAGTGGGTTCTTTAGCCTGGCTTAATCAACCAGTCAAGGAGATAGAAAACTCTGAAGTCAGATTTGTTAAACTCCGCTTAAAAATTAACCTTGCGTCACATCCTGCCCAGGTGGAGTGGTTGGTATAAACGTGTGTGTGTGTGTGTGTGTGTGTGTGTGTGTGCAGTCAGTCTGTCTCAAGTTATGATACAAATCAAATAAACTGAGAACGTTCTGAATCAATATTTGTCAAATCTAAAGTCCTTTTTCCACTCTTAGTAAAATATTTAACTAAATTTTCTTTCATTTTTAATGGTTCGGTCGCGAGATAATTGGAATTTATAAAAATGAATAGCAGCTTTTGTCCGCTAAAATCTAAAGATTTTTTTTTTTCGTTTAGACCATAATATACGTTAAAACATGGATAAATGGAAAGATCTAATAGCTGTTAAAAAACAGAAAACAACCAAGTTATTGAGTGAGGAAATGTCAAAGGAGCTTTGCTAATATCATTGAACGATAAAGAAGGCTGTTGAAAATATAATTAAGTTGAGAACTCGAGGCAAAGAAAAGGGATTAAAGAACTTGCTTCCTCGAGATGGACGTACGGGGTGCATTCAATAGGTTTCCAGACTTTTTTGTACAGGCAATTAAAATTGTCATAGACTCTTGAAAATTCACTATGTTATTCCTATAAATCTTATGAGATGACTGACCAATTTTTATGATTTCAGGTTCAAATAAACAGCTACAGCAGGAATTGGATTACACCCTACTAAAGCCTGATTGTAACAGCTGATGAATTTCAAAAATGCAATCTGGACGTGAAGAAAATTCAGAAGAACGATATGCAATAAGATTGTGTTTTAAACTTGGAAAAATGCCACAGAAACGTAAGGAATGCTTCAGACTGCTTTTTGGAGCATCTTGCATGAATCGAGCATCAGTTTTTGAGTGGCATAAGAGATTCAAGGAAGGCAAGGAGTCTGTGAGAGATGATGAAAGGTGTGGGAGGAGTAAGGAAGTCAATACACCAAAGTTGGCTTAGGGTTAGGGTTAGGGTTACTATGTTGAGGTTTTAAGGGAGTTCAGGAAGAGATTCCTTGGGAAGAGGCCAGCACTCTTCAAATCAGGTCAGTGGCTTTTCCACCAGGACAATGCATCAGTCCACAACTTCATCCTTGTCACAGACTATTTGACAAAGATGGGCATCAAGACAGTTCCTCAGTCTCCCTATAGTCCAGACCTTGCTCCCTGTGACTTTTGGTTATTCCCTAAGCTCATAGGCTGTCGTTATGACACAATTGAGGAGATGAACGAGGTTGCGACGAAGATCATTGACACGCTCACACAAGAGGACTTTGATGGGGCGTTCCAGAAGTTGATAGAACTGTACAACAAGTGCATTGCAGCCGAGGAAGATTACTTCGAAGGGGAATAAACTTCCATGTGTGTACTATCTATAAAAGGGCCCATACGAAAAAAGTCTGGAAACTTATTTAATGATCCTCGTAAATAATGCGAGTTATAGCGAATCAGCCACTTTTGACCAGAGCTCAGATCTTTGAAAAGGCTGGAATTGATGTTGTCAAAAAGGACAAAAGGTATACAATACTTCGTGAACTGAGATTTGTATAAATAATCTTGGCAACCTGCTCTCACTAAACAAATATTTTAAAGCGTTAAAATGAGGCCAAAAAATAAATGAAAATTAACTTCTCTAAAGTAATTTTCACGAATTAATCTTGAGTGACAATTGATGGCTTTGATGGTTGGGCCAAATAATAGATTTTATTCTATTTAGACGTGCGCTGGTATTGTCCACTAATACATTATTGGACCATTCAAAGTCGATGAAAGCGTTAAATTGAAGCGTTAACACTTTCGATTTCATGAACAAGACTTTCTTTACATTGTTCAAATCCCAGCTTAGCTGTTTCAAAGTGAAGAGTGAATTTATGCACAATGATGCTCCTTCTTTTGTATTTAAGATGATCTGTGAATTCTTGAGGTATGAAAGATTTACTGAAGAGAAAATAATGAAATAAACACAATCAGTCTTGATCTGAACCCAATCAAAAATCTATGGTCAATTGTAAAGATTAAATTATATCCGGGTAGCAAACATTACAACAGTAAAACAGACTTATGGGAAGAAATTAAAAGAAGTCAGTCAAAAAACAAAACTTGCAAAAATGAAAAAAAAAAGAAGAAAATAAATGGATGATCGGTAACTGTTTGTTATTGAGATGTATAGTCGCAATAAAAAATATAAAGGATTGAAAGACTTATCATATGTGATTGTTATTTGTTTTATTATAGGTGTTGGTCAATTCTTTATGATTTTATTACTTTTGTATTGAAATTAAATGGAATTATTAGGTTTTGCCTTCTGACTAAAGTCGGTAGTTTTTTTCGGTATACATCAAATAACTTCAATAATTTCATTAAAACACATTGATACTATCTGCAACTTTAACGCAGGCTTTGTTTTGACATCTAAAATGATTGTTTAAAATCTGACAATTTTTTTCAAGCCTTATTTGAATCATTGAAGTTTATGTGATTTGCTTAATAACTTCAGACAGGGTGTATATATATATATATATATATATATATATATATATATATATATATATATATGTGTGTGTGTGTGTGTGTGTGTGTGTGTGTGTGTGTGTGGGGAGTGGTATGGTATGCCAGTAAGAGAGAGAGAGAGAGAGAGATTGAGAGAGAGTTTGTGTGTGTGGTTTTTCGAATGTCAGGTTTGAATGCCTACGCGTTGTCTACCTCAATTTTTACCCCACCCCCACCCCCACAACCGTTTTTCCTCACCCACTCTACATCAAGCCTCCTTTTCAAATATATCTGCCTGGCTGCTTCAACAAATGCATGTCTCAGTCAATGTACTTAGCTGAATCTTTTCTTACGATTAAAGTCGCAACTTGTACAAGATGACGAAATCAGTTAAAGCAGCCGAGCGGACTAAAAACGAAAGCGGCGAACGAGGAAAATGGCTGAACGTTAAAACGGTTGGATAAGACAATTTGATTTTCTATCAAATGAAATTGCTTACTGATCCGACATATTAAATTCAACGCAAAATATGTCCACCTTTCCATTAGTGAACATTACAGACTTGGCCTGAAAATATGCGTTTGAGGTGAACCAGGAAAATGCCGGATATAACTCAATTCGGTAAGTCTTTGTCTATTTAAGATTCCCGGATTCATAAGCCGATTCTTTGTCTTTCAGCCGCTTAACAGTAAGGACATTTTTTTAAGGCTTAAGTACCAGTTGTCTCTTTCACAGGGTTACCGAAAAGTATGCATCCATCCAATCCTTTCGTCTAGAACCGGTCAATGTTTAAGCGGTGAACAATTGGTTTGAATGTAGAGTTAGCCATCCACTCTTTCGTTCAGTGGAACGCCAAGATTCACTACTTGTTATTTGCTAGTTAATTATCACTAGTTTTGTTTTGCTTGGTCGACAATGGATAAAACTTTTGTATCTCAAAGTCAAAGACAATTTCATGCATCTCTTTTTTTCTGAGACAGGTTCTGATTTGTGCATTCACCATTTGCAAGTGTCGTCAATTTTCAATCTCTTACAATATTCCTAGTGGATCTACTTTACTAACTAGTCGTGCATTGTATTTAATTTACTTTGTGCTTGTTGGCTGTATTTGAATATTAAATGATAAACAGTTTCATCTCTGTACATTTTCTTTTTTAAGTAGACGAATTATATTGTAATTTGAATTACCATGACCAGAAAATCTGGCAAACACTTCAGTGCAACACCCGGAAACACTGGACAGCAGTTTCGACATTATTACGTCTCATCAGCAGTGTATACCGTGATCTCCCCCACAGGAGATCGAACCAGCGACCACAGAATGCAGAGCAAAAAATCTACTACATCGCACACAAGTGATACTAAATTAGTTTGTCATCGTAATTGCGCGGCCAATTAAACTGAATGCGTCTTGCAATTTACATCCGTACTCTTTACAAAGGACACGTTCATTTCCAGGGGCCACGTCTTCCCCGGAGGATTAGAAATAAGCATCCGCGTAATTATTATAACGGCAAGGGCAAGGATATAAATGTACATTTTCTTTTTTTAAGTAGAGGAATTATATTGTGAATTGAATTACCATGACCAATGCTTCCGTATGTCGCGCGTAAGTGTTTGCTGGATTTTCTGATCGTGGTAATTCAATTCACAATGTTTCATCTCTATCACACCATAACCTCGACTTGCTAATATCCCGCGTATTATCAGTTTTTCTTTGATATAAATTATCTTTATGGTATTATTTTGAGCTGTTGTTAATACACATTCAGTTTTCTCTTTAGATTCTCCCTTGGTAACCATAGTCAGGTCATCTCTTCAGAAATTTCTTTAATCTAATGCTTGAAGTATCCATGCAGTTTGTTTTCTTCTCATTTTTATTTTCTAGATATTTTGTTTGTTACTTTCCTCTTTGTCCTTAAGTTTTGTTTATATTGCTGTTACCAGATTTTGTAATATGTCCAAGCCCTTTTTTTTATATTTTCTTGATATCGCTGTTATTGGCTGTTGTCATCAATCTTTCTTTGCTATTTTTTCTATGTTCTTTTGATATCATTGTATATTGGCTGTTGTAATCAGTCTGTCTTTTTTTTTATATTATGACGTTGCATGAATAATTATCCTAGGGCGAGAGTCCATTTTATGCGCATGTGACGTCGAGGGCAGTCTGGCACATGACCCTCCGCAAAGTAAGTTCCAGTCAAGACTCCTATTTCGGGCATATAGTCAATCAGCAAATAATGTGGAGGTTAATTTGGGGCTAGACTGATCTTTGACGCTGGTAAGGGGGTACCAATTCACTTTCACATACACCACCAAGTCCTTTGTCTTCCTACCCCCGGAGATAGCGGAAAAACGGACTTCGAGGTTAGAAAATATTAACTGTAGTCAAATTTCCAAAAATCCCTTGTAATGTTTTAAGATGGCTATAAGACGTTCGGCGAGAATTGATGAAAGCAATACGACACTGAAACAGATACGTGCAAAAAAAAAAAAGATTTCAACTCAGGGGTGCATTTAAAATACAACAAACTTTTAATAGGCGACGACCAGACAAATAATGATTAGATTTCAGAAACAGTTCTTTTCCCTTTCTCTTTTCTTTTTATAATATAACAAAATGTTAAGTCAACAGGAAAGCATCAAACGGAAATGTTTCTCAACAGTCCTTTCTTCTTCTGTCTCTTTTTTTTATTTATTTCTTTTTTCTCTTACTTGAGAAAAGTGTCTAAGTCGCCTGACTGAAGCATGTAACAAAGTTCATTCACTAATTTAACAATTGATGAAACAGAATCTTTTCAGTTTCTCCCTTTCTTTTTTGAATACATATAACTTTCCAATATTTAGGAATTGTTCAAGGAAAACAGTTTAAGTTGTACTTAACTTTGACGAGTTTTAATGTTCAAATTCCTTTCTCTCTTTTTTATAGGTGAATGACTTCCTGGAGTCGGCGGAGATCAGCGTGTTTTTCTCGCTGACTTGTGTCCAAAAATTCTGTTCTACTCTTTTTACGGGTGACTTTCCCCTGAGTCGGCTGAAAATCAGCATGTCCTTCTAACGCTGACTTCTGTCCCAAACTGAGGATTCTTCTCCAAATTTCTCTAACGGCTAATGGCATTTTGGCACGAAGAATCTGTGGGCCAATCATTCGATTTTTACTTCTTCCACTACCGGGTCAGGTCACGCTACTCGAGTGACCTAAACTCCTCCCCTTGTTCAACTGACTACAGGTAACAGAGTGCGGGTAGCTTGACCTTCTTTCTCCCACCGTTTTAACGGCCAGTCCTGATTCTTGTTGATTCCAATAAAGAAGGGTAAGAGAATTGACCCCCTCTTCCCTATTTCGGTAGCATACCACGTCACAATATTCTTTTGATATTGTTGTATATTGGCTGTTGTAAACAATCTTTCTGTGCGTTTTTTTAATATATTCTCTTGATTATGTTGTTATTGGCTGTTGTAATCAATTATGTTTTTGCTCTTTTTGTTTATTAATTCAGTATTGCTATTATTTGCTGTTGTAATCAATCTTTCTTTGGCTTTTTTTTTTTTTGTATATTCCTCGACTCTCTGAACTGGTGCATCGACGGATTTTCAATGTTGTTCCCTCTTTTTCTACACGCCGAATCTGTTTTTGTCGTCCCTTGAGTTTAATGCTATATTTGTAGTTATAAATTTTCTTATTTGATGCTTTATGTATCTGAGTTGCACCGCTATCCATTTTAAGAATGACTCAAAATATCCTTAAAAGTAGACAACCCAGGTGTTTATACCTTTCATGAGATTTCGGCTCCAGAGTTTGGTTTTCTGTTTCTTCTGAGGGTTATTTTTCTTACTTTTTTACTCCCCCTCTTTTTGCTTAATAATATCCCCTTCGACTATTTCCCGGTATTAGTATTTTTTATCAACTGTTGTGAATGTTTCTTGATTGGGTAGCTCCATTTCCTTCCGTTTTTTTTCTTTTTTCCTCCTTTTTTTATCTTAAGCATAGCACATTTTTCAAGTCCAAATTCCATTCAAATATTCCGGCTGTATATTCTTATAGTTTCTATCAGATTTTTTATATTATTTTTCATTTTTGTCAATTTTTTTACTGTCGTGAATATACATAAAAGGGCTAACCTTTTCCTGTGTCTTCGTAATTTTATAACATCTTTTGTATTTTCTTAGACGATAATTTAGCGATATCATTGGTATAACAAATATTAGTGACCTGAGTGAATTTCCTTGGAAGATGTCTCTTTGAATTTCACCTCCTTCCATAGTTTTTTCCGTCGTCTAATTCCATTTGCCAGTTTTTCATCGATTCTGTTGTGAACTCTACGACTTCCTTTGATATCTTAAACATTTTCTCCCTTCTATTATCCAAGTTTATGAGATCATATCCCATGCCTTTTTTCTCTCCATGCCATGGTTACATCTTCGCATTTTATTTTTACCTTCTCCAGAATGGAATGTGCTGATCTCGATATATAAAAGGTCATTTATCCCTCTTGTTCCGTCTCTACATCCTTTCTGCTCTTCAGGAATCAGTCATGGCTTTCAAAAGAGTAATAGTTATTTTCTCTTATTATTGAAGGGAGAATCTTCTTTAACATAGGGAATCATGTAGGTCTCTAGTTGCTTGAAATGGTTCCTTTTATTGGAGGGTCATTCAGGTTAGTTTTTTTTCCTTCGTCATCTCATTCAGGAATTCTTGTTTCTTGTGGGCTTGGTTTGGTTTTGGTTTCTTTGTTTTAATGGCATATCAACCTTCGTAGGTTTTTTAATGCCAAAGCGATTCTCCTAGAAGAACAGTAGTGGTAATATTTCACCATAGCTGGGAGGATAAGGGGGTTCATACCTTTCCCAAGGGTATTTGTCCGAAAGTGAACGTAATAGCGCGACTGGAGTACGAACTCGCTTACGACGATTCCGCAATCCATCGCTTTAACCATTACACCACGAGGACACCCCCTTCTTGTGGGCATTTCCTTAATTGCTGAGACAATCTGTCGTGGATGGACATAAACTTTTTGAAACCAGAATCCATATATCATACCGTGACCTGATACCTTCAATTTGCTTCTTTTTTTAGAGTTTTTCTTTAGCATATTCCCACCGCCGGATCTTTTCCAATTACTTGCAATTAATTTTACATGTTATTTAATCATTTCGACTTTCTGTTATCTATTTATTTGTCATCTGTTCATTCGTCTTTATGCTTTCTCCACTGACTTGCATGCAAAATTTTCTTCCGTTATGTTCGATGGTCTTCTTTTGTTTGTATTCCTTGATTCTATCCCAATATCTTTTCAGTCTCCATTTTTTCCTTAATATTATTTTGATTATTTTTTCCATTGGCATTTTCAGTCTTATCTGTTGTTGTCCAGTTTTTTGTTCTTTTTATTCCATTGTGTTCCTATGTATTTTTTCTTCCGCAGGAATTTTCATTGTTCTCGTAGTTTCTTTATTTGTTCTTCTAGCCTCATTTCATATCCAGCTTTTGTATATCTGCTTGGCTTCATTGGCGGGGGGGAGTACAAATTATCATTATCTTTCTCCTTGCGAGTCTCCCACGCCAGTGTAAGCTGATGGTCTTTCACTGGTTATTTTACTTCTTTTAAACTGTTTCACACCAGCGATGGCTGATGGTCTTTCACTGGAGTCTGAGTGACACCAAGTCTCCTCATGTTACCTGGACTCTTCTCAGTATTCTGGCCGATCTTAATAATGCTGTAGTTTAGATAGTCCCCACTTATCCTCTTATTTACAAGTCTTCCAGTCCCTTTACTAAGCCTTTGGGTATTGTTCCGAGTCTACCAATTACTGTTGGGAACACCGTTAAATTCACGTTCCATAAAATTTTTAGTTTTTGAGCAAGGTTTAGATATTCATCACTCTTTTTGTTTTCTTTGAATTTCACTCTACGGTCGGCCGGAACGGCAAAGTACACTAATCGGCAAGTTCTCTATTTTTGTTATCTATCATTAGTTCTGGTCCGCTGGCCGAGATTTGGTGATCCTTTTACACATAAAAATATGTAGTGTGAGTGAGTACTGAGTATCTTCCGTAATTTACGGGAGTTACTTTCAGGTTTAGTTCCATCACAAATACAACACAAATTTACAAGCACGTAAACAAATGGAATATGACAACAATGAACATTAAGAAACAAACAATTTAATAGTCATAACAAACAGGATAAAAATAATTAGAAATATAAGCTACATGTTATTTACGAGCGGCCTTTGTAGAAAATACAGTTGAATGAAAATATGAGTGTTCGCCCGTGTGTGTGTGTGTTTACATGTTAGTAAAGTCTATTTAATCAATGTGTCCATAGTTGGCCGAAGTAAAGATGATAAAAAATTGCCTTTACTTACGTACATGTGTTATGTGTGTGTGCATATACGTGATGGACCGTAAGTATATGCCTTTTGTTTTCATAAGTCCGTACGGGCGTAATTTTTATGATTTTTGGCGACAACGTGTCGCATTCTAATAGTTGGTAAAAGAAGGTTGCATGCCTTTTCTCTTTGAGTCTTATGGCATGGCTCTCTGCTGTTCGTCCATGGCCTCCCGTAGCGGAAAGACGTTTTGGTAGTGGAAAGAATGACCTAGTTAATTAAATTCTTCGTTATTCATACTTTTTGGGGTAACTTAAGTGGATCAAAAAATAGGATATTGTTAGGTTTTATTGCGGGTCCTAAAATTCAAGTGCGCAGCCATTTCCTGACTAATCAGATTCGTATTTTTACTTATTTGCTTGAGAACCTAAAAATTTTCTGTAAATTAGTTTCTAAGCCGGATTTTCTCGATTGTTCTTTTTTTGTAGTTTTAGCTTATTCGTTGAAAAATATAAAAGTGTAACTTCAATGTTAATGCGATTTTCGTCTGAAATTTCTAGAATTTTCTACGTATGTTTTTGGGTCTGATTATTTTAAGGCTAAAAAATGTGCATTCTATAAATCCCAAAGAAGCTTGTGCGTCTCATTTTCTTGGACGAATTATGAGTTGTGTATATGACTCTTGTTCGTATGGTCAAATTTAAATTTCTTTCCCGCTTCCCCATTGATCATCTTTCCCATCCATTGGGTTTAGTCTTATAAACTTTTTGCATTAATTTGCTGAATTCGCTTATTTGTCTCTATCACCAAATTATTATTATCATTATCATTATTATTGTTGTTGTTGTTGCTACTCCTTGAGAGCTTTTTACATCAGTGTTAGCTAATGATCTTTCATTTGAGTGTGAGTAACAGCAACTCTACTCAAGTCCCCTGGATTCTTCTCTATATTATGGCCTATTTCGATAATACTATTTTTTAGATAGTCTTGGCTCGTCCTCCAATTTCCAAATCTTTCATTCCAGCCTTTGGAGATGGTTCCGAATACATCAATTACAATTGGTATCACTGTCACTTTCATGTTCCATAGCTTTTTTAGTTCTCCGGCAAGATCTATGTACTTATCTTTCTTGTCGTTTTCTTTGATTTTTATTCTGTGGTCTGCCGGGACAGCAAAGTCCACTGTTCCGCTACTTCTCTCTCTGTCTCTGTCTCTCTCTCTTCTGGCCGGGATTTGGTAATCCGTTTGCATCCCAAAATCTCTGAGAATGTTGTGTGTCTCATTCTCCCAAATGATTCTGGTTTGCGCATATACCATTTGGTTGTATGGTCAAATTTTTATTTCTTGCACAATTCCTAGACGATCACCTTCCTCACTTTGTCGTGTTTAGTCTTATTCTCTTTTTGCAATCATTAGCTTCGTTTGCTTATAATATAATTAATCGTTTCGTCTCCGAAACGTACATTTGCTATTTTGTTGTATCTTAACTATTTTTGCTTCAACATAGTTCGACAAGTGTTTCTTGCATATATTTGCATACAGAAAAATAATTTTCTCCTTTTTTGTTTTTAGAATGTTCGCCAATGGTCCAGAAGACCGGGGTTCAATCCCAGGATGAGTCATACCAAAGACTTTTAAAAAACGGTACTTGATTCTTCCTTGATTAACACTCAGCATTATAAGGTACGCATCAAAGGTAAAGTGGAGCAATCAAACGAAAGGAGTAGCGCCCTTCCCAACACCCCAGTGTAGTAGCTGCTGAAAAGAGAGCCTTCGGGTCGCCCTCGACGACAGTCACCAACTTATTTACTTTTTATGCCATCTTTCCACTGAGAGCGAATGTAGTTTTATAAACCCTGTTATTAGGTCTCTCCCTGTTCTGTTGGTACAATCATTAAATACATGAAGGCGAATTACTGAAGCACCCCTATTTGACCTGAACTAAGGGGACTGTGTATATTTCATTCGTACAAATGTTTTGAATAAGTGATTTTATTGGTTGCAACGTAATAGACACCTTACTTAAGCTCCTCCTCCTCCACTCTCTCTCTCTCTCTCTCTCTCTCTCTTGCTTAGTCTCTCTCTATATTTACAGCACAAACACACACAGACACACAGATATATACATACACACACGCACGCACACACACACACACACATATATATATATATATATATATATATATACATTGGGCAATTGTTTCTGACGCCTTTGCATGCAAACTGATAAAAATGGTGTGCAAATATGAAGGTAAAGGCCAGTATTGAGAGAAAGAAAAACTTTATAAATAAAGATGTCCATTTTCACAGATAAACTGAAACTAAACGACGCATGCGCAAGAGTACAGAAGCAGAACGATCCCACAGGCAATCAGATTCACTAGTAGCTATTTGCACTTAGGGATAAACACACATAATAATAGTTTTCCACGCAAACGTATTGTTAAACACACGTATATATCAGTAAGCAACCATTTAAGCATATGTCGACGCAGACGACAGTTTCGTGAGAACAATGAATTTGTTCCCGCCAGAAGAGGCAGCCATATTTGAGCACAAACCAAAGTATATGGCGCCATGCTATATTTGCCGAACCAACAGATTTACAGGCAAAATAATCGACGTACTTTTTTTTTCAAATGGAAGGCTTTTATAAATAAGCTTATTTTTTTCATTTTACGCATTTTTTTTTTCTGTTGTAACCAAATAAAAATCAATAAAATTTCTCTAACGAGACGGTTGGATAAATTCTAAAAATCTGATAAAATAACGGATTTTTTCGCACATTTTCAAGGCGCCAGTAAATGAAAATTGTAAGTACATATTTTTATAACTTCAAGCTCAATTTTATCTAAGTTTGTTCATATCTATATATCTATTTATCAATATATATATATATATATATACATTTTAGTAGAAAACTTACGTGCATGAAAAGCGATGTTTTAATTTTTTTTTTTTTTCGTCCTCACTCAGAAGCAAATGGTATCAGTATTTCAAATTCAGAGGACAGATTTTCGGGACAAATGTTCGTTGCTCAAAATTTAGACTTGAAGACAGTGAACATGAATTCTGGTTGTGACTCATTCAAAATGAAACAGAAAAAACATATTGAAATATTTCGAAGATCGATTTGAATTCTAAAGAATTCATTTGCATTTATATGACGCTCAACATCTATCTCTCTATCTGTCTGTCAAAGACTGTTAATGTCTATCTATCTATCGCATTCAATTCAAAACTTTTTGGAGAATTCAAAATAGCCGTTCGTGTATTAGCATGCCCTCTACAAGAAAAAAAGACTCACATACACACGCGTATATAAAACGTTCTCCCGTCGGGCATAGCATATGGTTACCCAACAGTTCTGTTAAACATCTAAACAGCTAGACCAAGTTTTTTTTTTATTTATGGTGGTGAAGACTGCTGTAGTAACACATATACTACTCCTGTCAAAAGTTACATTTATTTGATCTGGACAACTCATTTAATATTCCTCTTTTGTTGTTGTTGACTAATCGAGTTTAGTTGAGAATGCCATTACCAAGCTTATGTCTGGTTAGTGAAATAAGAGAAAAGTCCATCTCCAGATTTGGAGACAAAGCCTCTTTACTGTTCAATGAACAGTGATACAAACAAAGGTTTTATCCATTCGAAGACGAAATGGAAAAAATGAAAAATAAAAGAAAAAGGGTTTTCAGTATGAACAGTAGTTTACGTGATATCCAAAGATACACTCACAACCCAAAGAAAAGCATTTATTGCCTCTTCAGACCGTAATTATTCATGTATAATACACCATTTCCCCATATTTTAAGGCTAAAAACTGGGGTAAGCGTATTATACGAGAGAACTAAATATTTACTTTATTTTTCTGGCTATTTTCATTGCCATATTCAGATCAGCATTATCAATTATAAGCAATATCGATGGTCAAATTTGGCAAAAGTCTAATTGTAGTACTATGGCATCACGTAAAAAGCTGCAATACAACACAATACAAAAATGATTCTGTTGGAATCAGAATAAAAAAGGTTATTGTTATTACCTTTTTAAACTAGTCGCCGAAAAGAGAGAGATAGGTTAGGAAAAAATGCATCAAATTATTACATAGACAGAGTCTATAAACCAAGGAGAGACAGTTAGTTTTTTCTCTGTTGACTGCCCAGCTGTGCCAGCACGTCGCCCCACCTCATCGTAGCTCCCTTGTCGTCTGTAGTCTCAACCTCCGCCTGTCCCTTCTTTGACTGCCTGACTGACGATATCAACGAAATCTCCTTCGGGTATAATTTCTTCTAATTAAATCTACATTTTCCTTCAAATTATTCTTTAACCTCACTACGTTTGGCAGAGGTCAACTGACAGTTTACTCAATAGTAATTTTGAAATGCATGAAAGATTTTATTTTTTGTAAAATCACTGCTCTATGTTATTTGTATTTTAAATGCAAAAAGATAAAAACTGTAATCCCAAGTAGCAGCTGAACCCCGTAAATGGAGGCAAAAGATGCTTATACTTTTGGAATTTATTAGAGTTTGAAAACCAAAGTTAGCGTAAAAATAGAATGCCTATAAGGATGCAATGAATCATAAATAAGGACTCTGATGAAATTTCTAAAAAAGTGATTGTTGACTTTGTCAAAACTTATTACAGGCAGGAGGGGAAACATTTTTTTTCGAAAGCCATGAGAAGCAGTATGGTGGACGTAAAGGCGGACGAACCCTATGACGGTTCAGCAACATGCCTAACCAGGTTCTGGGCATACGAATCCAACGGGACAACGGCCATGATCAAATAGATCGATCGGGGAACTACTGCTGCTCATCTATTAGGATGGCTTCTATAGATGAGAATTAAAACACAGCCATTGAAAGATTACCATGACTCACACTCAAACAACTTCTCCAAACCGCATCGCTCTTTGGGTGGGTAAAAAAGGAGCGTTTCCTGTTGAGGTTGGAGCCCTGGCCTTAGTGTTCGAAAAATCTGCGTCAGGGCTCAAACGGAAACAAAAATTACTAAAATGCAAACGTACAATACAAGTAGCGACATTTAACGTTAGAACCTTAAATAAAATAGGTCATCTACCGGAGCTGACAGCTTCTGCGATAGATCATAACATAGATATAATATGCATACAAGAACAAAGATATCTTCATAGCGAAGGTATTAAATATCACGATATCAGCAATGGATGAACGTTAGTGTCTATATCTGCAGTGAAAAAAATATGTTAATGCTACGATAGGAGGTGTAGGCATGCTTATAGGAGGACCAAGGACCCTGAAATCACTAAATATCACCGAGAAAATACAACCCAAGCACAACAACCATCTTCTGCTAAGGCTCTACCAATGTTAGTGAAGAAACTGACCTCATCACTTTCTATAACGAGCTATCCTTCCTCGTTCGCAGCATCCCGAAACACAACGTTTTTGTCATCGGTGGAGACATGAATGCCGAAACTGGCAAAAACGTAAACCACAAATTCAGTTTACACAACTCGTCAAATAGAAATAGGGAATATCTAACAGATTTCACACAAGAAAATAGATTAACATGTCTCAATACTAAATTTCAGAAAAGAAAGGAAAACTATGGACCCACACCAACGCAAATAATACTAAAGCATAGATAGAGTACGTCTTTACAAATAAGAAATGGAATAATAGCACATTGAATTGCGAGGCACATTCCTCTTTCGAGGGTGAGTCCTCTAATCATCGAATTGTCATGGAAAAGATACGACTGAGCCTACGAAGAACGGCGGTCCGAACACAAACAACCGTACACTATGACTGGCCCTCACTCAAAAACAGGGATATTAGAGATAAATATACGCTAACACTAAGGAACAGATTCGATGCACTTCAGAAGATATCAGAAACACCTACTCTGAATGTCGAATATGAGAATTTCGTCGATGCCTACTTAGAACCTAGAACCCCTTGCGAGACATTAGAAAAAAACGTGCAGACGTGAAAACCGCTTATAAATGCAATAGAAGGTACCCAACCAATATGAATGCCCTTAAATTTAAAAAGGCACAAGACGAATTTACTAACATATACCTAAAAGAACAAACAGAATACATGCAAAATCAGATCTATAAGATTAGAAACTTAGTTGAAGATAGACAATCTAGGATAGCATGACAGACGGTAAACGAAATGAACTGAAGGAAAGTACTGCGAAAGCTAAACTAAAAGCAACCAGCCAAGAAGAACGAATACACCTGGGGAAACAAAATTTCGAGAATTTACTCGAAAAACCTCCGAATGTTACGCGGGAACCTATCAAGAAAATTATTTGTTATCAATTAGACATCAAACTAGGACAGTTTAGGCAAGAACTCGACTCAGTACTAAGAAAAATTAAAAATAAGAAAGCAGCAGAACTTAATGAAATACTCCCATAAGTATGGAAGACCAGGGAATTCGGCGACATACTGCTCCGACACTGTAATGCCGTAAATAATCAAAACTCAATAAACAGATGAACAAAAACATGCATCCAAGGGTGACCCTGGAATAGCCAAGAACTACCGAAATTTCACCCTTTCATACATAGAGGCCAAGACCTTCGATGCTTTACTACGCTACCACATAGAACCCAAAATTGAGAAAATACTTAGGAAGAATCAAAATGGCTTTCGGAGAAATCGATCCATGACATCACAAGTTTTGACTATCCGTCGAATTCTAGGTGTACGTGCATAGAACCTTGAAGCAACGCTATTATTTGTTGACTTCTCCCAGGCTTTGACTCCATACACAGAGAAAAGATAGAGCAAATACTACTCGCCTACTGACTACCCAAATAAACTGTTGCAACTATTATTATTCTATATAAAAACACGAAAGTAAAAGTCTTCTTCCCGGATGGAGACACTGACTAAGATGACATTGTAGCAGGAGTGCTTCCAGAAGACACATTAGCCCCATACCTGTCTATCATCTGCATGGACTACGTGCTTACAACGTTTATTAATAAAATGAAATATAACGGTTTTGAGCTGGCAAAGGAGAGAAGCAGAAGATACCCGGCACAAACAATTGCGGACGCGGACAACGCTGATGACATAGCGCTTTCGACAAATACACCCGCCCAAGCCGAAACACTGCTACATAGTCTGGAACGAGCAGCTGCTGGCATATGCCTCCATGTCAACGCAGACAAGACGGAATAGATGTTCTTTAATCGAAGAGGCGACATCTCTACACTAAATAGTAGTTCTCTGAAACTAGTAGACAAGTTCGCCTACCTAGGAAGCAGCGTCTCATCTACAGAGACATATATTAACATGCGACTAGCAAAGGCATGGACAACAATCGATAGGCTATCGGTCATATGGAAGTCAAACCTGACCGATAAAATAAACGCAGTTTTTTTTAAGCCGGAGTCGTGTTGATATTGCTATATAGATGCACTACATAGACGCTAACTAAACGTATGGAGAAAAAGCTTGGCGGCAATTACACAAGAATGCTGCGAGCAATAATGAAAAAGTCCTGGAAGCAGCACTCGACAAAGCAGCAGCTGTACGTCCACCTATAAATCATCACGAAAACTATCCAAGTTAGACGAACCAGACATGCGGGACACTGCTGAAGAAGTGGGGACGAACACATAAGCGACATACTCCAGTGGACCCCTTCATATGGACGAGCAAAGGCAGTACGACCAGCTATAACCTATATACAACAGCCCTCTGTCGATGCAGGTTGTAGCCGGGAGTGATGTTCGCTAGAGACGGGTGGCAAGAAAGGGTCAGGGAGATCCGTACTGGCAGCATGGCATGATGATGCTGGATGCTTTAATCATACGGAGTCAGCAAAATTTTTGATTGACACGTCCCTTCTAAGTATCTGTCAAATTGTTTATCTTAATATTCTTGCTCACAGCTGATTCCAAAACAAAACTCTCACAATCATTTTGACATGTGTTGACTTGTGTACGCAAAACAAAGTTTTGACCTTTACAAATCGAAAACCTGCAACTACAATCGCAAAGTTTAGCTTGAAAACAATTTATAACATATAATTTACTAAAATCCCTAATTATTCTACATAATAGATATTTTTTGTTTTGCGACAGTGTTGAGAAAAAGCCGCTAGAATTCATGTTTGTTTGTCATTTGTTTCTTCAATAACAAAATTATTTTCGCTGAGAGTTTCTAATATTTTTATGTGAGCATTTAAAAGATGCTCTAAAAAAATGTTTGAATTTTGTGTTTCGAAATATTTTATAAACTACTTAAAGTCTTATTTTCAGTCGATACAAACCGGATAAAAAGCTGAAGAAAAGTTAAATTCAGTATAAATTTAGCAGTTACAAAATCAAAAAAATCAATTCGTATTTTACATGAGTGTTGTTTATTTCCAGAATCTCATAGTAAAAAGTAGGTTGTTTACTTTTTAATGACGTATAAACCTTCTTGGATTATTTAATGCCAAAGCTATCCTTCTAGAAGAAAAGTAGTGGCATTATTTAGCCCATAGTTGGGACGATAAAGGGGTTCATAACATTCCAAACAGTATTTTTCCGAAAGTGAACATTATAGTGCAACTGGCGTTCGAACTCGCTTTCTACGATTCCACAGTCGAGCATTTTAACCATTACACCACGGGGACTCCGCCACTCGAAAAGTGGGATACGTATTATACACAAATGCATGTTATACTAAATTAATTACTGTACTAGCTTACATGGTTTTGTTTTATTGGTTGGTCCGTTTTATGGTATGTCAACCCTTGTTGGGTTATTTGATATCCAAAGTCGCCAACATGGATTTAAGTAACAAACTCTATTTTATAATAAGTCACTTGCAAAACAGCTGGGACAGAAAGCAAAGCTTTGTAAGTTAGAAAGAGATGTAAGGTTCTATTTTGTTGTTGGCAAACCGAATTTAGTTCAGTATGCGAAGACTGAGTTGGTCGAGTCGGATTGAGTTGGATTGCTTAGTTTTGGGGCATATGTTATGGAATGCCGAAGTCAGTTTAAAAAATCCTGTTTTCATTTATATATGGAACAAATATGAACCTCTATCTTTTTATAGACGTAAAATCTCTCTTTTGTTAAACATATAACACTGAAAGATTCTACCACTCTGGGTTAGTAAAAAAGTGACACGACATACATCCAGTTACTAGAACTGGAGCCTCACCACCGGATGCATTTTAGATCTCATACACAGGAGACGTGTTATTATTACGTCACTCAGCTGTATATTAGAAAACATTTGATGTGCGCTTGTGGTGAAACGGTTATCGTCGAAGTCAGTGATCTCTTCAAACCCTGGAAGAGTCTATTTGCATTTCACATCGCTCTAATACGCTGTTGTTTCGTAATAAGGAATCGATACACAGCGAAATAGAGTTAATTATTTATTAACTCAAGTGGTACAGTCCAACTCGTGTATTAAAAGTCTCTCGGTGTAGGTTTTACGACAGAAGTTGGTCTTCTGCTGACCGACGTCTTTCAGAGCTCTTCTGTCTATGCTTCTACTGTCAAGCTTCTGTCAGGCATTTCGAGACACGGCGTCTTTTATACTTCTGCAATACCGGAAGTAACGTGGTACGAGCAACTATATAACATCATCATCATCATCATATCGCACTGGTAGCACGGATATCCCTGACCCTCTCTCGCCACTCCTCCCAATCGTTCATCGCTCTAGGTAGGTCTTCAGGACAACATCCCGTATCCTCACATAGCTGCTGAATGTATGTTCGTGCTGGTCGTCCTGCTTTTGCACGGCCATGTGTGGGGGTCCATAAGAGTACATCTCTTATGAGTTCGTCCCTGCTTCTCCAGCAGTGTCCTGCATGTCTGGTTCATCTAACTTGAATAGTTTTCGTGATAGGGGGCAGGTGGCCGTACAGTTGGTGTCTTGTGGGGTGTTGCCGCCACGACTTGTTTAAGATTGCACGCAGCATTCTTGTGTAATTGCCGTCTAGCTTTTTCTCCAGCCGTTTTGTTAGCGTCCATGTAGTGCAGCCATATTGCAGTATCGATGTGACCGCTGCCTGGAAGAAACTGTGTTTCATTTTATCGGTTAGGTCTGATTTCCATATAGTCGATAGCCTATTGATAGCTGTCCATGCCTTCGTTAACCTCGTTTCGATGTCCTTTTCGGTTGATGAGACGCTGCTTCCTAGGTAAGTGAATTTATCTACTAGTGTAAGAGGGGTTCCTTCTAGAGTGGAGATGTTCCCCGTTTGATTATAGCACATATATTCCGTTTTGTGTGCATTAATGTAGAGGCCTATGCTTGCTGCTGCTCGTTCCAAACTATGCAGTAGTGTTTCGGCTTGGTCAGGTGTATTTGCCAGTATCGCTATGTCATCGGCGTAGTCGGTGTCGGTAATTGTTGTTGCGCGGTACCTTCTGCTTCTTTTCTTCGTCAGTTCGAAGCCATTCTCTTTGATTTTGTCAATCGATCTTCTAAGTACGTAGTCTAGACAAATGATAAAGTGGTACGGAGCCAGCGTGTCCCCTTGTAGTACTCCTGCTACAATGTCGAAGTATTCTGTGTCTCCATCTGGTGATCGTACTTTTACTTTAGTGTTTCTATAGAGAATCGTTATTGCCGCTACGGTTTCTTTAGGTATGCCGTACGCTAGTAGGATTTGTTCCATCTTTCCTCTGTGAATGGAATCGAAAGCCTTGGTAAAGTCAACAAATATTAATGTCGCTTGTAGGTTTTTTGCCCGTACACCTTCAAGGATTCTACGGATGGTTAATATTTGTGAGGTCGTGGATCTATTTCTTCGGAAGCCATTTTGGTTTTTTCTAAGTATGTTATCGATTTTGGGTTCTATGCGGTTTCGTAGTAGGGCATTGTAGATTTTGGCTGCTATGGATGTAAGTGTTATGCCTCGGTAGTTTTTGGCTAATCCGAGGTCCCCCTTTTTAGGGAAGGGGAGTATGCATCCCTTCATCCATCTATCTATCGGATTTTGATTGTATACTGCGTTGCAGTGTCGGAGCAGTATGTCGTCGAATTTTCTGGTCTTCCATACTTCCGGGGGAATTTCGTCCAGCCCTGCAGCTTTCCTATTTTTAATTTTTCTGAGAACCGAGTCGAGTTCTTCTTGTGTGAACGGTCCTAGTTTAATGTCTAATTGTTTGCTAATTATTCTGGTGATTGGTTCATGTGTTTTTTTCGGTGGGTTTCCTAGTAAGTTTTCGAAGTGCTGTTTCCACAGTTTTATTCTTTCTTGTTGGTTTGCTGCTTTCAGTTTTGCTTTGGCTGTATTCTTTCTTCTACTCACTTCAACCTAGAATGATGGCAGCTACTTTTAACGGCAACTCCAGAGCAACAATCATCTCATGCTACTGCCCCACCAATGTTAGTGAAGAAACTGAACTAGTCACCATCTACGATGAGTTATCCTCATTAGTGCGTAGCATCCCGAAACACAACATGTTAGTCATTGGCGGAGACATGAATGCACAAATCGGGAAAAACGGAAACAACAAATACAGCCTCCACAACACGTCAAATAGAAATGGGCAACATCTAACAGATTTCATGATAGAAAATAGATTAGCATGCCTCAATACAAACTACCAAAAAAGAGAGGGCAAACTATGGACATACACGTACGCAAACAATACTAAAGCTCAGATAGACTACGTCCTTATAAACAAGAAATGGAAGAATAGTGCATTGAATTGCGAGGCATACTCCTCTTTTGAGGGTGTGTCCACCGATCACCGAATAGTCACGGCGAAAATACGGTTAAGCCTACGAAAAAACGACAAACGAACAGCGACCACCAAACACTATGATTGGGCCCTATTAAACAACAAAGATATAAGAGATAAATACATATTAAAATTAAGAAACAGATTCGAAACATTACAAGAAAAGACGGAAAAAAGTACACCAAACGACGAATACGAAAATTTCGTCAATGCACACCTCGAGGCAGCAGCAAAATACATTCCAACAAAAATTAAAACTAAATATATAGTCCCATGGGAAACTTTAGCGGTGAGAGAAAAACGTGCACTAGTGAAAACAGCCTCCAAAAACTATCGAAAAAACCCAACAAACACAAATGCCTTAAAACTAAAAACGGCACAATATCAATTAGCAGGCATATATATAAAGGAACAGACAGAATACATTCAAAATCAGATAGATAAGATTAGAGACTCGGTGGAAGATAGACAATCGAGGATAGCCTGGCAAACTATTTAACATACACCTGGAAAAAGCATGAATTAAACTGTTCTCTTTCCAGTAATTGGGCAGACTGGTCTCTTTAACCTTGTAATGGCAACCGGTCTGGGAGAAAGAAAACTGAATTTAAACCAGTTTTACTCAGTTAAAAAATTGTTCTTGTATCGTATTCTAATTGTCGTGGAGGGGTTGGGTAAATGCACACAATTAACATTTTTGTCGTTGGTCTCAGTTTATAAAGCATTTACCTGATATATCTAAAATCCCCAAGTCCAAACAGAAATTATCTTCCAGAGTCTGCGCATTGGGATTCTAAATGTACTTAATGTATTTAGGCTCGGTTAGGCAGCGACATAGATCCTTCAATTGTAATCCAAGCTTTTTCAACGCTTGCCAACCCCGCCCTGTCGAGATTTCTTGATAGACACGGCTAAACATCCCGACTAGATCATGCAACCCTTTGAAACCAAATGGCATAACACTGGGTATAATTGGAATTCACAGAATGCACACATCCCCAAGCAGCACATCTTGTTGCTTCAATCAAATATGACGTCAGCTGTTTGACTATCAGCCCTGAACAAACATGAAACATACAAGCTTCTTAAGATGAATAATTGGCCGTTTCTTCCTTCTGGCTTGAGCTTGTGAATTGGCCGACCAGGTAACTCTGGGCAATTTAAAAACCCATCGCGGTAATTCACAATTTTGACCGGCAACATTGCCAACAGATTGAATTCACCGCCATGAGACACTCGAATTTATTCATAAATCCTGTTAACGCTGTTGTCCAATGGAAAGACAAAAATCCATTAGATCACTAGTGTTTTTTTCTTCTTCCTATTGATTAATGATAGATCTTTCTTCTGACCGAGATTTTGTAATCCTTTTGTTTTTCAAAGTCAAAGAGAATTTTATGTGTTACATTTCTTAGGACAGATTCAGATTTATGCATATACCGATTCTCAGCATCGTCAAATTATGTTCAATCGCCCAATTATCAGTGGAAAAAGCTTCCCACCCAGTCAAGCCAAGTATTGTGACCCTTCTGTGAATTATCCATTTTTACTTTGATAATGAACTCGTGTGCAAACAGAAGGCAAGGGACGACGGTGAATGAGATGGTAACAAACTTCATGTTGAAATAATAATTCTAGCCACCATACGCATATACACATTTTCTTTTTCTTTCTTTCTTTCTTTCTCTTTCTTTCTTTCTTTCTTGCTTGCTTTCTTTCACACACACATGCACATACACACATGCACACACACATACACAACTATATATATATATATATATATTTGTTAGCCCATCGCACACAGATATATTTTTCTTTCTTTCTTTCTTTCTTTCTTTCTTTCACACACACACACACACACACACACACACACTATATATATATATATATATATGTGTGTGTGTGTATATATATATATATATATTAGCCCATCGCACACATATACACATTTTTAATTTCTTTCTCTTTCTTTCTCTCTCTCCCTCTTTCACATACAAACACACACACACACACACACACACACACACACACACACACATATATATATATATATATATAAATATATATATATATATATATATCCCTACTGCGCCGCCTGGAGCAAATCGAAGTACTGTTAGCCATCAAGTGAAAGCAAATAAAGACTTCATGTGTTTTTAAAAAATAGACACCTCCACTCTTAGTGGTAAGCCTCTCAAATTAGTCGACCAATTAACATATCTCAGCAATAACATCTCATCAACTGAAATTGATATCAACATATGGCAAGCAAAGGCGTGAACTGTTATTGGCAGGACATTGATCATTCAGAAATTGGATCATTCTGAAAAATATAAAATGAGATTTCTTCCATGCTATATCTGTGGCAGTACTGTTACATGGATGTACCACATGGGCGTTTCGTTAGCGCCCAAGTGGTATACATCCATTAGAGAAAAAGCAAGATGGTTAGAATACAAGATTTCTACAGGCTCTTTTGAACAAATCCTGGAAATAACACTACACAAAACCAGCTTCCCATCTGAAAACCAATCCAAATAATACAAGTGGGGCACTGCTGGAGAAGTCAGGACGAAATCATTAGTGACGTTCTCTTATGGTCTACTATTTAACCCCTATCAGGAAGGATAAGGAGATTCATACCTTTTCAAATGGTATTAGTCCTAAACTGAACGTTATAGCTCAACTAGTGTTCAAAATCGCTTACGACGATATACCAGTCCAGCACGTTAGCTACTACACTCCCACAAGCATTGTTACTTGAAAGAATGTGACTAAGGATTATTGTTAGATATTTCAAACCGTATACAAACAATCATAGGACTGTAGTGTAATAATTTATTTCTCGAATCTTTCTAACATATTTCATTAATTATGAAAGAAAATACTCCTACCTCGGTCCCATATGTGTAGCCAAAATTTTATCTAAACTTGTACTAAATGCAACAACTATTTGACGATAGAAATAGTTTTCTTTATTTCTCATATCGTTTTTAAACCAAGCACTACTGGCAGAGTTTAGAATATGCTGTCTCTCCAAAAAGGGTTGGTCTGAATATGATACAAAACCAGATCTGATGGTGAGGCTCCGGTCCTGGATCTTTGGGGAATATAGAATACTCCTTCATTTCCACAATTCCCAGGTACACTCTGACCTGGAGCAGACGTACATGTTAGGGCCTAATCTATGAGTCAAATATATCAATTTAAAAATGACTTGTTTTAGATAAGGACATATGAAACCATACAACCGTGTGTAAACAAATAAGTCTGATTAGGTTTGGTTTGGTTTGGTTTCATGGTATATCATTGCAGGGTTTTTTTAAATGCCAAATCCATTTTTTACATATATATCATATGATTTCTGAACACATTTTTATAGATAACATTTTTAAACGAGCCTGAGCTCATTTATGTACACCGTGAAATGGTTTCCTTTATTTCAGTCAATTATGAATAACTCTATTAAATATTAATCTCTTGTTTGCACACAATTAAATGTTTTAAGAATTGCGATTTAACACTAACAGTTCAATTAAACAGCAGTCATTTGTTTACACGTAGATGACCAACAGTTCAATTTCAAGCAAACAATTTAATGTCAAAATAGTTCTATTTCAAGCCATTCAATTTAGTATAGTGCACAGTTTAATTGTATATCTCATAGATAGGACCCTATCAGACTCTACCACTCCGGGCCAGATTGGATCTGGAAGTGATGGCGATGAAGGGGTACTTCACATTCCCCAAAGCTTCAGCATCACAAGAGCTTCCCCGTCAGATTGTTTATTGTCATATGCAAGACACTTGTTGGGGGAGTCTTACCCTACTGCAAAGATGCAGTCGGTGTATTCTGCAGCCCCAGTGAACTGGGATAGAGCAATATTAGATATGACTGAATGGCTAAACGGTATGTCAACCCGTCAATGGTTATTCACTGCCTAGAAATTATGAAACGATCCTCTTTGTAGATGTATATTTAATTTTTATGTTTTTTGATTATCTTATTTTTTTTGGTTTCTTTTCTTTATTTTTGCACACGGTTCGAATACTAATGATTTTTAAACAGTTCTATTTGATCCCTAGATGGGATCGTAAGGGGTACTATCTCCCCTGGCCTGAGGAAATCTGGTAATCATTGCAATGAAGGGTCCTCCGCTCACCTCAGTAATGGAGCCTTGTTATCACGTGAAATTTTGTATCATACCAAGGAAACCCTCTTATGAGAGGAGTCTTACCCCATGCAAGGGATGCACTCAGCGTATTCTAAGTCCCATCGACAAGACTATATTATTAGATAGGAATAGTCACTTGAAACATTAAATTGTCTATAAATTATTAGTATTAGATTGAAATACTTAAAACCTTAAATTTGTCAGTAAATTATTGGTATCGGATATGAATACGCGAGACCTTATAAAATTGTTTTTTTAATTGAAATGATTACTTGAATTCAAACAATCTTGGCTAAATGCAGTTTAAAATATTTTTAGGCATGACCCAGAGAATATCTGAAAGATTTTTTGGGACATGGCACTTGTTCAGTAAAAATACCCTCTGGCATTCTGACATTTGTTTAAAACAGTTAGGGTAACCCTCAACAGAGGAAATAATCAGCTGTTCCTTGAATCGAATAAGAAAGAAGTGGGCAAGTGCTGTGATACAGATAATTTTAATAGGTTTTTTTTTGTTAAATGGCATATTAACCTTTGTGGGTTATTCAATGCCAAAGCCAACCATGTAGAAGAATCTTTAATTGTACTATTTAACCTATAGCTAGGGGATAAGAGGGTTCATACCTATCCTATGATGTTCCTGATCAACACGTAAGCTGTTACGTTACAAGGACTATCCCTTTTTATCGTAAAACATAAACGGTAAGAAATTGATTCCATCTAAAAAACAGTCTGAGCAAGATCTGTATTATTGAAAACCTTCCTAGACATACATCTAACAATTAAGAACAGATTGGTTGAAATTGTATGAAAAAACGGAACTTTAGTTAGACGAACGGATGGACGGATGAGATACTGGGTGAATTGGTAAAACATTTGCATGTGACATTATTCTTGTTTTCTTTTGTGAAATGCTGTGATGTTGTCATCGACTAACTAACTTATTCACGAATGACACTGTCTACGAACCGGACGCACATATGTAAAGTTCAGAACACCCACGTATTTATGAAAGAATGTTTAACAGAACACACCCGAAACTACGTAATTGGCAACAGCTCTTCTTAATGACCCATTCTTGTAACTATCGTTTCATTGGTAAATTCTAACTAGGACAATATATATATATATATATATATATATATATATATATATATATAGGGTTCTTGAGTTCTTTGTCTTTATTAGCCTATCAACCTTTGTAGGTTATTTAATGCCGAAGCCATTCTCCTAGAAGAACAGTAGTAGTACTACTTAACCAAAATTTTGAAAGATAAGGGGGTTCATACCTTTCCCAAGGGCATATGTCCGACAAATATATATATATATATATATATATATATGACACCAAGCGATTTTTTTCCTGGAACTGGTCAATGTCCTCCCTTTCTCATTCAAATTTTTGTGAATAAATCTTATTTTATAGAACATTAATTCTGTTTAGTTTAATTTTCCCTGAAATGATCGCTCATAATATATATATATATATATATATATATATATATATATAAAGTTAAAACGTAAGTTTTTTTTAAGTAAATGCCGAACACTAATAATGTCACTCAATTTTGAAATAGAACATCATGAACAGGAAGAAAATACCAAAACATTTTTCATTTTTTTCCTTTTTCTTTAAAAGTAAAGAACGAATTGAGCACTCCGGTATCCAATAACACTAAATGTAACCAAACAAAAGCTAATAGAAAATGCGTTAAAATTACAGATCTGAGGTAGGTCATCGAAATGGCTAAGAGGTAAGATACTGTTATGGGGACATATCCTACCATACCCCAAAGATGGACTCGTCCAACCTAAACATATTCTCCGAGCGAGCTCGCTCGGGGAGGACAACTTCTCGTTTCTTACGAGACATTTGATAGACAGACTGCAAGCCGAGAACGCCTAGTACTTCTTTTGTATGACTTCCTTTTTTCTGTTAATACAATAACGTTCATCTATCACCCGTTGTTTGGGTTGTTCTTCCATCGGTCTTATCTGAAGACCACAACAGATACCATATCTAGTGTAAAGTTTGGCGGATTTCGATCCCAGCTTAAAACGTACTGCGTGTTTAGCCACACTGAAGAGTTGTGATACAACAAAACAGACTGTAGATGACAATATATATATATATATATATATATATATATATATATATATATATTGTCATCTACAATATATATATATATATATATATATATTGTCATCTACAGTCTGTTTTGTTGTATCACAACTCTTCAGTGTTGTATCTTTTATGTTGTATCACAACTCTTCATATATATTAAACGTAGGAAAACGTGTTTGCGCATCTGTATTATATATTTATACATATATGTATATATCATTTATATAATACATAAATATATATTCAATATATATATACATATGAGTGTGTGTGTGTGTACACACATACACATACACACGCACACACACGCACACACACACACACACACACACATATATATATATATATATATATATATATATATGTACAATTGACATATCTATTTATATATTTCACAAACACGCTTGGGAAAGGTATGCACCCCCTTATCCTCACAGTTATGGGTTGAATAGTACCACTTCTCTTCTTCTAGGAGAATGGCTTTGGCATTAAATAACCTACAGAGGTTGATATGCCAAGGAAACCAAACCTATATATTATAATTATATCTCATCAGGAGATATATAATTTTACCCAATAACTAAGCCGCAAACATCATCGAAAAAACTTAAATAACCTTGGTTTAAAAACAGATGTAAATTCTCAAAAATGATGGACAAAATCAGTTGGATTGTTTGGGGGCGCAGATCTCGTTAGGTGTATCAACAAATTGTCAGCAAATATTTATAAACTTGCTCGTCAGCAGCAATATTCACATTAAATCTGATGCTGAGTTTTATTCTATCAAATGTCTGGGTCGGAATAAAAAGAATCGGATGAAACATCAAATAATATTCCAAAACGAATTTATGAACATAGAAGTGACTTGATAAAAAAAATGTAAATAATGCTGCTGTCCAACATCATTTAGAAACTAATCATAAACTTAACTCTAAAGACTCCAAAATCTCTGTTTTTATACGTAATAAGAAATGTCAGAACATTTTTTAATCTAGCATCATTTCTAACTACAACTCTTTGTACTAAAAAGTAGCAAAATCTTTATTCTAAATACTTTGGTCTCATCGATTATATATATATATATATATATATATATATATATATATAATCGATGAGACCATGAAAGAAAAACCTTTAAAAATTACTAAAATTTTTTGTAATAATAACTATTTCAGCAAAACCCATATTTTTTAAAACGTTGGACCTGCATCTTCCGACAAAGAAATTTTTTTTCCTTTGTCTGAAGATGCAGGTCCAACATTTTAAAAAATATGGGATTTGCTGAAATAGATATTATTACAAAAATTTTTTGTAATTTTAAAAGTTTCTTTCGTTTCCATGGAATTATTTGCTCTGTATTTTAATTTATTTTAATTTTACATTGAACTCTCTTTTGGATTTTGAATTACATGGATATTGGAGATAGAAAATCCTAAAATAGAATAATTCCCACCATCAACTTATCGTTGGATAATATATATATATATATATATATAGAGAGAGAGAGAGACAAAGATAGAGACAAAGACAGAGATTATTATTATTATTATCATTATTATTATTATTATTAATATTTAGGAAATACGTTACGTTTTTAAAATAAATTTCAAACATTAATTACATCACAAAGTTTTGAAACAGAACGTCACGAACGGAAAGAGAATCTTTAAAAAATCATTTTTCTTTTCATTTAGAAATTTAAAAAAATTAAATTAGATATTTGAATTCGTTGATGAGAAATTTTAATCTAAAAATCGAAACTCAGAATGTTGGCAAATAATTAAATAATCAATAAAATCATTCTCGGAATACCTTATTTTTTCATATTTGTTCATTGAAAGTAAAATTTAAACCACACTACTTCAAAAAAAAAAAAAGGACCAAAACTATATCCGCACACAGAGGGACAATCAAAGCCAAATTATAAAATACACACACACACACACACACACACACACACACACACACACACACACACACACACACACACACAGGAATAAATACACCAACAGAACAAAAATAATTGTTAGTTGAATTTAACAGCTCTTTAACACTTAAAAAAACACCAAAAAATCTCTAACATATCAACTAAACACACACACACACACACACACACACACACACACACACACACACACACACACACACACACACACAACGACCCTGTGTAAAACAACGATAAAGTTAATAACTTATCAAATATCAAAGACTAATTGGGGTAAAGACAGCCTAGTAGAGACACTATAGTGACTTCACTACAATAGTGACTTCAATATAAACCGATATAAAATCTGAAAAACATTCAACTAAACACACCTACTCGAGTGAGTTAGAGTCTCATTGAGTGCCCCATTTAAATGACCTTGTGCTACACATGTTATCTGACAAAAGCAACAAGCTGTAAACATACACGTAAGTAAGAACGAAATAAACGAAATACAAATCTCTTAGTGGACAATTCCTTTTCAAATATTTACTTTTTTTCTCTCTTTGAACCAACAACAAACAAATAGAAGACATTTTTACATGTATATATAAGGATAGCGTAGACAGAGAATCAACTTCTTTTGGTAACTGTCCTTTTCCTGCCATGTGATCATTAGACCAAGTGTTCATTGTCTGATTATCGCATCGGCGAGAAACTGACTGTTTAGAGGGCTATTGGCTTTGCGTCTATCGACATATGCTCTATCTCTGACATTGAGTACTATTTTTAATAAAGCAAAAAATATATATACAGGGTGTCTCAAAACAGATTCCACTCATTACAATGATGATTCATATTGCATCAAGTCATCGTTCATTTGAATCCTAAAAAGCAACCATATCTCTTTAGTGGGGTCAAACAAAATGACAAGGGCAGAAATTGTTTGGCTTTGTCTTAGAGTGCACGTGAAAGAACACGTTCTTGGGAACGTCTTCGGATGGAATTTTTCGGACTCGTTCCGACGGAATCTCTCACCGCATCCACATTATCAGGACATGTTGCAGTCAACTTCCTGCCAGATCTAGGATTTTCTACTTTCTTGTTGAGATTGTTTGCTGACCCTGTGGCTTGAAATTTATCGTCCTAACAATAAATTACTCTTTTCTGGAGATATTTGGTAAGTTAAACTTCCAGCAAAATGTTAGTTGCACAGTTTCGATTGATTTTGTCTCCAAAATGCAAAATATTTCTTCCTCTCTTGTTCAAGGCATTGTAATCTAGGATTAATTGTGGGTAAAGTGTAATATTTTCAAATATGAAACAAAAAGAACACAACATTTTTTGGAGTAGAGTTATTAGCAGAAACATGCGCCCCATGTATATTGAGACACCGTATATATATATATATATATATATATATATATATATATATATATATATAAAAGGTATTATTCAATCCAGTAAATCTGGAATAGGCAACAATTAAAATAGGACAATTGAAGTATTTAAATTTAGAATATTTACATATTCCCGGTAAAGAGCTCAATGTAAATAAAATACACTGAGTAAATAATATTATTTCAAGAAAAACCCCACTATTCGTATGCCCAAATACTGTGTTTTTCTTGAAATAATATATATATATATAAATATATATATATATATATATATATATATATATATATATATATATATATACATATATATATATATATATATATATATATATATATATATAAGAGCGACATGCAATAAAATTCTGTTTTAAACTTGGAAAAAATGCCACAGAAACGTATGGAATGCTTCAGATTGCTTTTGGAGCATCTTGCATGATTCAAGCATCAGTTTTCGAGGGGCATAAGAGATTCAAGGAAGACAGGGAGTCTGTGAGGGATGATGAGAGGTGTGGGAGGAGTGAGGAAGTCAATACACCAGAGTTGATTGGCCAAACGATTAGGGTTAGGGTTACTATGTTGAGGTTTTAAGGGAGTTCAGGAAGAGATTCCGTCGGAAGAGGCCAGCACTCTTCAAATCGGGTCATTGTCATTTCCACCAGGACAATGCACCAGTCCACAACTCCATCCTTGTCACAGACTATTTGACCAAGATGGGCATCAAGACAGTTGCTCCCCCTCCCTATAGTCCAGACCTTGCTCCCTGTGACTTTTGCTTATTCCCTAAGCTCAGAGCCTATTGTTATGAGAGAATTGAGGAGATGAAAGAGGCTGTGACGAAGGTCATTGACACGCTCACACAAGAGGACTTCCATGGGGCGTTCCAGAAGTTGTTAAAACTGTACAACAAGTGCATTGCAGCCGGAGGAGATTACTTCGAAGGGGACAAGAGTTTCATGTGTGTACTATCAATAAAAATGCCCATACGAAAAAAGTTTGGAAACCTATTTAATGATCCTCGTATATAAGGAATATCAAGAAGGTGTCCATTACTTGAAATCAACCAAAATCTAAGCTTAACTTAAACGTAACACAATGTAAAGCCAATGAAATAAAATTTACAATTCAATAATAATTAATTCATTAATTCTAATGTCATGTCAACTCGTCTAGAGTTATTTTATGCCTACAAGTAAGGTTATCGCGTTCATTGTAGATTTATATTTAAATTTTTTCTGTACGTGTTTCTCAAGACTTTTTATAAAAAATATTTGATAATCTATTCCTGTACTCTAAAAATAATTTGCACTCTGTTTCATGATCTCATTCGAGGCGTTACTGGAGAAAAAAAAATGGACAAATTCATAAGTGACGTTCTCCTATGGGCTCTTTCACATAAGTATATATGATTTGGTTGGGTTTGTTTTCATGGCATATAAACCATTGTTGGTTTTCTAATGCCAAATGCTCTTTATACATATATATTAAATATATATGATTTGCTTTTATGGCATATAAACACTTGTTGGTTATTCAATCCCTAATCCTGTTTATACGTATATATTGAATATACTCAATTTGTTAACACATTCTGTTGATAAAATTTCTAAACAAGCCTAAGCTGATTCTTTTGCACGCTTTTAAATGGTCCCTAGAATTGCTATGTATCACTAATAATTCGATTAAACGTCAGACATTTGTTTACACACTGTTAAATGGTTAAACAGTTCTATTTCATACATTTCCTCTTAACAATGACAATGTAACATCAGTTATTTTTTTACACAGAGTTAAATGGATATACATATATGGTTTGTAAATGAATAGTTTGTTGGTCATTTCATTTTTAAATAAATTAGAACTAATTTGTTTACATATTAGTATTGCTATTGTTTCTACTCAGTTCATTATCATCATGTCATGCCGTTTGCACGGATATCCCTGACCCTCTCTCGCCACTTCTCCTTATCGTTCATCGCCTCCGGCCGGTCTTCAGGACTACATCCCGTATTCTCACATAGCTGCTGTATTTTCTTTACATATTAGCATAGCTATTGTTTCTACTCAGTTAAATGGTTTCAATTATTGCTATCTAGCACAAATAATTCCATTTCACTATTAATAATTTGTTTTCCGACAGCAAATTGATTACAAGTATTGCTATTTGACATTGATTATTCATGCTTTTGCATAAAATTAAATGGTTCCAAGTATTACTATGTATCACTAATAATTCAATTAGACACCAGTCATTATTTACACACAGTTAAATGTCAAACAGTTCTATTTCTAACAATTCAATTTAGCATAAGTCAACAAAGTTAAATCGTTCCAAGTATTACTATGTATCACTAATAATTCAATTAAACACCAGTCATTTGTTTACATACAGTTAAATCATTAAACATTTCTATTTCTAGCAATTCTATTTAGCATATGTGATTTGTTTGCACTCAGTTTAATGTCAAACAGTTCTATGTGTTCGATAGATAAGGCTCAATTAGGTGGCACCACTCCGGGAGAGAGTGGACCTGGGAGCGATGGAAATGAAGCAGTACTCTGCATTCCCCAAAGCTCCAGCATTACTGGAGCCTCACCATCACATTATTTAGTGTTATACCCGGGACACTTATTGGGCGAGGAGTTCCTACCCCTCGGCTGAGATACAGTCGGTATATTCTACAGCTCCAGTCGACTGGGCTTTATAGATTCAAGTAACTATTATTAATACAAGTAATTTACAGCTATATGGTATCAAGTATTCCTATCCAATACAAATAATATTTTAATAGATTTATTTTACTCATACCTGGGACCCTGACAGTTACTATTTCTTCAAGTCAGAGAGGACGAAGGAGTAATGTATCACACCACCCTCCCTAAATCTTCAGATATGAACTCACCGTCAGACGCAGGTTTGTGTTATACCTAGGAAACCACTATTTTTGCCGGGGTTGATCTTAAATTTTGCAAAAGATACTATCAGTATTATTAAGCCCCGCTGAGAGGGCGATCAGTAGTAATTATGAGAGAAGAAACGATCTTTCTACTTGTTTTTATATCTTGCAAGCGTCAAACTTTTCGGCCATCCAAGATGGCGTATTAAAAAAGACGCTGATGCATTAACAAATATCATTTATTTTCATTAACTTCAGATTAATTAAAATAAAGTAAAAGTGTGCCTGGTTTTTAAAATAAAAAAGCTGCATTATCAAGTGCTGACTATCGCAACTTTCATGCCTATAGAATTCACTGATAGCGGCGTGGAAGAAATCATATTAAGCGTCTGATTGTAGCGAATACCTCATGAAACTGAGAGTAATGCGAAGGATGCTTTTGTTTGGTTTGGTTTGGTTTGGTTTTATGGCATATTAACCTTTGTTGGTTATTTAATACCAAATTCTGTTTTGTATATATATTAAAACATATGATTAGCTAACAGATTTTATAGATACACACAATTAAATGATGAAACAGTTCTTTTTCTAACAATTCAATTTGGCATGAGTCAACAAAGTTAAATCTTTCCAATCATTGACATATTGCACTAACAAAGCAATTAAACATTAGTTTTTGTTTAAACACAGTTAAATGATCAAACTGATTTATTTCTAACAATTCAAAAGTTTTTGTATGTTCACAGTTTGAATGTTAAACAGTTCTATTTGACTCATAGATAGGACCCTATCAGGTGCTACCACTGCAGGTCAGAGTGAACCTGTTAGCAATGGCAATGAAGGGGTACTCTGCATTCCCCAGAGTTCCAAGACGATCAGATTGTTTAATGTCATAACACCACTGCATAACTGCAGTGGTGTATTCGACAGTCCCTACAAAAGCGTATGTGTACGAAATCCTTTTTAAATTTGTTTTTATCGACAGTTTGAACGGGATTTTGAGATTTAACACATTTATGGGATGTGGCTTAGAATATGTGGACGACACCCCTAGTAGGGGAGTGAGACTTCCGCCATAAAAGTGTATATATATCGAGTGTTCGGCTTAAGTTTGCCAATTTCTTATATCTCACTTTTTTTGGATCGCCATAACGTATTAGTGAACAATCATTCAATAAATAAAAGCCATTCTATCTATGTATCTATCCATCTGGATCATTCAATAAATAAGGAAATTTTTAAAAAGAACGAAATGTTTCTTTTTTGGCAGATTATTCCTAGAAATTTAAATTTAGCATTGTTTTGAATTGGTTTATAGCAAAAATTATTTTAATTTCGCAAAATATTTGTATTCCGGACTATTCAAAATGGTTTCAAATCAAACAGATTGTTCCAGGCATGAACAGAGGTCTGACATCGAATATTAAGTGGTTGAGAAGTTCAAACCATGTGAAAATTACAGGAGAATGTTTACAGAGAAGCATGTTTAAGTCAAAAAATGCTTACAAATGGGCTTAATAGGGTTTTGCCACTGCGAACCTGAGTCGAATAGACATTCCATAGAGAGAAAAAACACTCACTCTCCGGTATGGAAAAGGTTTAAACTGCAGCGCCCAGTGAAAAATGTCATGGTGACAGTGTTCTGTAACATAAAAAGACCCATCACTACTGATTTCATTGAAAAAGATAGTACTGAAAACAATGCTTCTAATTGTCAAATCCATTAGCAAAATTCATGTTTTTTATTGAAGGAACCTCGTCTACCAAATTTACTGATGGCAGTGTGAAAGGAATCGCATTTAACGTCTGATAGTTGAGAATACCTTATGAAACTGGATGTAACGCAACGAAAGCGTCTGCATACGAAGTCTTCTTTAAATTCGTCTTTATTAACTGTTTTAATGGGATATATTAACAGGGGGATCTGGGGATTTGCCATTTTTTAAATATCCCCACCACTTTTTTTAGGAATGGTTTGATGCCTTAGTGAATGATCAACGGCTTTTGAGAGCAGAAAGATTGAAGGTGTTCGCTGACATAGAGGACAAAAAGCAATTTGAATATTGGAAAAGAGTTACCAATATCATGATGATTCGTGTCGGGTATCAAAATGCCAACATCGTGACTGCTGCTCAATGCACAGTGAACATTGTAAAGCGTGACATGGACAGCTGTTGGCGTTCTGGCAGCACCTACTCACTGGAAATCATCCAACATTCAGGGACAAAGTGACAGAATATCTAAATAAGAGAATCCAGATTATACCAAGAGAGAAAGGTGACGGAGTCGATACCACGAAGCTGCCCCTTAATGAGGATCTTCGCTACCACTCATATAAGAGGCACAAGGAACAAATTCTTACAGGGTTAAGATGAATATCTTGACAAACGCAAAATATTCCTGAACAAGTTAAGGAATCCTGTTGAGCTGAGATTGATCCGGTTCTTTCCTAATGAAAAGAACAGCCCCAGAACAACAGGTGGCATGTTAACAAACTATATGGTGTTCCATGTTTCATGTAAAACAACTTCCCTCAAACTGATAATTTTGGGGGGATGTCTCCAGTGAGGGTGATATCACGCTGCCCCATATCTTTGAATAGGGATTTGGCTTAATTTAGATATGGTCAAACTCCGGCCGGAGAGGGTTACTGCTGGAAGGTCATATGTGTAGCAGCAGGATTCGGCTCTTCGCTTTACCTTCTGAAAAAGTCAGAAATGGTTGTCGGAGAATGTCTACTACTTCACCGGTCCCAATTTCTGGCTTTTTCTTCCCCTGATTTTAATCCCATGAATTACAATGCGTAAGGTGAGGTGGAGAGAGACATTGAGCCTACAAAACCAAAGCCAAGTAGTGGCCAAGATCAAATTAGTGTTCGAAGATCTTCTCATAGGGCCGTCTCGAAGCCCTCGGGGAAGTTGACTCCGGCTACTTTGAGCAAACTGTTATTTCCTAACTATATTATAGTTGATATTTTTCTACTTTTTGAAAAATACTTCTATTTTTGGATAGGATATTCTGCAAGATTTTTCGTTTATGCAAATTATCAAATTTATCCCAAACTCCTTGTGAATATATATGTTATATAACATATGACATGGGTTTTCGGTTCGTTCCTAGTGACCCCATGTGGTTTGACAAGCTGTTACGTTGTGATTAGTAAACAGAGCAGGGCGTCAGGGCGGTCGGGTCCAACAGGTGTGTAACCGGAAGTAGACCACGTGATGAAGACCATGCGGTTAGATTTATAGAGTGCAGAGAATCGGAGTCGAGCGAGGGACATGCGGCGGATCAGGGCGTCTCTGTAGGCCCCTTTCGAGAATAAAATGAGATATATTTTCATAAAGAAGTGTGTTTCGTTCGTTCATTAATTTTGATTATGTTTCTCGTTCTTCAGAAAGATAAAACTGAGTATACAACATATATATATATATATACATATATATATATATATATATATATATATATAATGTAACTTGAAAAAACTTAACCACTGTTAAAGTGCCATTATAAATTTACTTCGACGTAGTTGAGTTTTCTTCCGGCAACATCATATAAACTCTGTATGTAAGTTTTCTTACATACGTACATTCAGAACGGCAAGTATAATAATAGCCATACATCGAGCACTCCCATTGATTTATGCGAAATCCCTCATATATTCGATTTGCCCTGTCGGCTGGGGCTGTAGAATACACCGATAGCATCTCTGCAGAGGGATAAGACCTCTGCCCGAACGAGCGTCTTAGATATGACAATAAACAATCTGATGATAATCATCCAGTAAGCTGGAGCTTTGGAGAATGCAGAGTACCCCTTCATTGCTATCGTTCCCAGGTCCACTCTGGTCTAGAGTGGTAGCATCTGATAAGGGTCCTTTCTATGGGTTAAATCGAACTAAACCGTGGTTTAAAACAGAACAGTTTTGACATTTAAACTGCGTACCTAAGATAAACTAAATTGCTCGAAATAGAACTATTTTGACATCTAAACTGTGTACTTATGCTAAACTGAATTATCTGAAATAAAACTGTTTTGGCATTAACTCTGTGTATGGCCCAATCGTCTGGTGCTGTAGAACACACTGACTGCATCTCTGCAGAGGGGTAAGACCCCCCACAATGAGTGTCCTAGATATGACACTAAACAATCTGACGGTGAGGTCCCAGTGATACTGGGACTTTAGGGAATGCGGAGTAACGCTTCATTGCCATGGCTCCCAGGTCCACTCTGGCCCGGCGTGGTAGCACTTGATAGGGGTTAAATAGAACTAACGGCATACTTATGCTAAACTGAATTGTTTGACTAAAGTGAATAGCTTGTGTAAACAACTTTGTGTAAACAAAATCTGTATCTATACTAAACTGAATTACCTGAATTAGAACTGTTTGACTAAACTGAATAGCTTGAAATAGAAATGTTTCTCAATTAAACTGTACTTACATTTAAACTGCGTTCTTATGCTAAACTGAATTCTTTGAAATAGAACTGATCATTTAGATAAAAATGGATTTGGCGTCAAATAACCTATAAAGGTTGATATGCCATAAAACCCAAACAACCAACCAACCTATTATTCATTTTCAGGACATGACCTACTCATGACAAAGTAAGAATTGATTATACACAAAAGAATAGCAAATGTACATCATATGGTAACAGCGATGTAACAGTTAATCACATGATAAGCGAACGCAGCAAACTGGCACAAAAGAAATATAATCCTAGATATGACTTGATGAAAAAGGTGATCCACTGGGAATAATGCAAGATGCAAAACATTGGTCATGCAGACAAATAGTATATACACTAACCGGAAAATGAGACGCTTAGAATTCTCTATGTGTTTGGGATTCAAACGAATTATCAAGTCCCGGATAGAAGACTGGATTGTACAACTTTTATTTTCAAAATTTTGTTGTGCTTTTGAGCGGAGAGGGTTGGAAGGTTGGTGTATTGTCAGTCTTACTATCTTTTTTTTATGGATATATGGATATTTTTCTCTCTTTTCCAGTACTGTGCTCTTTGCAGTTATAGTTATGTAGGTAGTACAGTATCAATAAGCAGATAATATTATCAGTCTTGTAGCTATATCAGATTCATAGGTTATCTATCTATCTATCTATCTATCTATCTATCTATCTCAGTCTTTTGATATCAATCTATCTTGGACTATTCATATCTATCTTAATCTATTCTTTATCTATCTATCTATCTATCTTTGTCTGTTCTTATATATCTTTCTATCTATAAATCCATCTGAGTCGATTCCTATCAACTACATTTTTCAACGAAAGAGAAGAAAACTACCGACTTCGAAAAAGGCTTTGAATTTTTTCGCGATTTTCCGAAGGAAAAGATAAATTCTTCTTACTTAGCAACCACGATCGAAAGAGTATAGCTTGAAATATGGTAATTCTTCTATCCTTCTTGACTGTCTTGACTAATCGTAAATTATTTCTTCTCATTAAAAGTTATAGCTTTTTAACAGCTGGTAGTGGAAGTTTTAGCTCATAAGCAAGTGGGAGATAGTACTGTGTGGATTAAAATGTTGAATTTTTTTACCCATTTATTCATTTGCCTCTTGTTAGCTTTGTGATTCGTGATTTCTGACTGAATTCTTTCCATTTTTGATTTGGGAACCTGGATTTGCGATACAAACTTCTTAACTTATTTTTTTGTTGATTCACTTGTTAACAGACACAAAGTAAAATTTTGCTAAACATCGACTAAATCTTAAGAGAAAATCATAATTTACTGTCTACCAATAGTAAACAGTACAGTATAACAGATGAAATTGTGTATATATTTAATATTACAGCTACGCTCAGTAAAGAGGCTCTTATTTTTATTTTCATGAAAAATTGCAATTGATGTAGGGTGTCCAATAATCCCGTTGAATAGAGCAAGTTACTACTGATTATTCATTTATTGACTCCTGGAGGGGCTTATATAAAAACTAAGAAAAGCTATCTCCTTTTGATCCGTTAAAACGAATCTGACTCTGAATGTATGGAGAAAAGCAAAAATTATTGTCTACAAACAATAGTATCAGATGTAAACGTTTATGTCTTTAAAATTAGCAGACCTCAAAAAGTTTGATATTGAGAGGAAGATCCCTTTGACATGTGGCATAAGTTGCGTGAGTGTCATAACAGGAAGTGCACCAATATCCTAAAGTTAACAGGTCACTGGTTGTTACCCAGCAGAAGTGCCACGTAAATCGTATGGTTGGCATGCTAGAATGGGGAGTATCCATCTGCAACATGAAGGTGAGAGGTGGTGTAACACTATGTAGGTGGTCAGCCACACAGACGAACCCTTTGTCTGTTTTGGCACGAAACGCGACCGGAAGTAGGCAGGGGAACGCCAGTAGGAGTTGGACAAAGGAACCCACGGAAGTCAGTCGGCGAAGTGTGACGCGAGTGGCCAGTCGACACCGGACAGCAGAGAGACCAGTTGGCATGAGATAGGGTCCAGAGCAGTAAGGGAAGACCAATCAAGAGACGGTTGGCCTTCCTAGTAGCTTTGTAGAAATTTCGCTAGAAATCCACGCAAGCGTTCGTCTACATATGCACACAGGGAATGCAGAGTGTTATATAACCCCCTTCTTGCGCTTGAATTAACCCAAGCATAGCGTTCGTTTGTTCTTTGTTCTTTCCTCCCACTCCCTTGATTGTATTTCTTGTAGCTATGAAGAAATGTGCGATACCCCTATCGGAACCACTAGATGATCACCAGCCAAGTAGTGAAATGTATTGACGTATTCGGGGGGCCGAGGGTGTATTGTCACAGTGGGATCACGATGATGTGCCTGGGCGCCCAGAATGACAGCACTGTTGCCTCTGTGTATGTGTGTGTGTGTGTGTGTGTGCGTGTTTGCATCTTAGCCGTGTCCTGCTCTCTCTCACTCTACCCATAAGTCCATTTCGAATAATAAAAAGAAATTAAAAGGGACAGAATTTTTAAATACATTTGCATTGTTGCCTTTCTTTGCTATTGTACCTATTGTTTTCCAAAGAAACTACAACACAGCGTTCATAATAACACTAGTAGATAGATCAAGAGAATGGTCATTTTAATGCAGGTTTGTTAATGTTTGGCTTTGATTCTCGGCAATTTGAGAGATAACATTCGGTTTGGTTTCATGATTGCTATTGACGCTGAAAATCTTCTCGGAAATCCATTATTGACGGCAAAGAAAAAATCTGATTGGATTATCTCCAATCAAATTTGAATATTCTTTCCCTTGGCGCTTGTGGCGTAACAATTATAGACGTAAAATGTTCTCAATGACCCGGGTTCAACTACTGGATGAGGCTATTTGCGTTTCACTCAGCGCTAATACCGCAGAGAAAGATATGCATTAAAATTTCCTCTCTCCAGATATAGGCAAATATTATGGCAGACTGTGATAGGCAACCGGTCTTGAAAGAAAATTCTAAATTCAAACTTTATTTGTACTGGCACAGAAGGAGCTCGTTGTGTAATGGTTATCGTTGTTGGAATGTCCACGCTGACTCTAGTTCCTCCTGCTATGGGTAAGTAGTAGGGCAAACTGGGTTCTTTAACCTTCCTAAAGCAATGGGTTCAACAGAAGGAAAACATATCAATTCAAAATCAAAGATATTTTCCTCTCGTAACTTTAAAAGCTCCTACCACTTCTAATTCTGTTCAATATCTGTCAATGGATTGGTAAATATCTCCATACTCACAGAGCTATTTATAAACATCAGTAAAGGACTTTGACATTCGTTTTCATAACCTTCCGATGTTCTTACAGAATATATCAACAAATCTTGGCTTATTTCGAGGCATTCTGACATTTACATTTTCACAATAATCATTGTCAGTTCTATCATTACCAATATTTACCATTCTGATTAACTTCTGAATTCTCGCTGAAGTTTTGTAGGGAGGATGAGCAACGTTGTTTTTTTTTAAATTTTTATTTATAATTTTTTTTCCTTGGGTAGTTGATATTCTTTGGTCCATCAGTCCTTGTGGTTTATTTAACGCCAAATCATCTTTATTCTTTATTTATATATATATATATATATATATATTGTAAATAAATAGTTTCTTGGTAACTTTGTTATCATATTTACCGACCCCTCCGCTCGGGCAGGATATGACACAAGGTCAATTTTTAAGCGGAGTTTAACAGGTTTGAATTCAGACTTTTCCTTCTCCTAGATTAGTTGCCTCGCCAAGGCTGAAGAACCTAGTCTTCCCTACTATTTACCCATAGCTGGAAGGGGGAATATTTGGATTCATACCTTTCCCAAGGGTATTAGTGCGATGTGAAATGCAATCAGTCAGGTCCAGGATTTGAACTCGTGTCACCGTGTCCATATCCTGCGACGATAACCATTACACCACGGTAACTTTGTTATAAAACGAATTATTAGTGCTAATTTGTTTACACACTGCTAAAATGTTTCAAGTATTGCTATCAAACGCAAATTACTTTATCTACTGTTAATTATTTGTTTGCACTCTGTTCAGTTGTTCCGGGTATTACAATCAAAAACACTAATAATTTAATTTAATAATGATTTCCTTGCACGCAGTTAAGTGGTTTCAAGTATTCTTATCTAATACTAGTGACGGGTTTCAAATATTGATATAAAATATCAATAAATCTATTCAATTTTAGTCCTTAGTTTTCACAGAGTTAATTTCAAGTATTGTCATTTGATATTAGTAATTTTATTTATCAAGTATCCTTATATAATAATTTACAATCAATTGTAAAGTTTCATATAACTAATATTAATTCTTAGTAAATGATTGAACTGTTCTATTTGACCTATAGATGGAATCATAATGGTTATTACTCACCCGGGTCAGAATGGACCAGAGAGTAAGGGTGATCCGAACTCCACAAAGTTCAAGGACTGGAACCTCACCATCCGATACAGTTTACTGTCATGCTCAGAACTATGAGTCTGTTATCATACGTAGATCCTTGATCTTTACAGACATAGCCTTTTTGAGGATTATCGATTGCCATAATAGCTACCGTCTGGTCTGGCCTACGCAGGACCCATTTCCTCACGTGATGTCAACAAGACAAAAAAAAATAATTTTCAAGTTCCGCTTCGGGTGACAAAATAGACTTAAAAAAAAACCCATAGTTTTTCATCGCATCTCGTATAATTCAGAGATTGTCACCCACTTAATACATTAATACCAGTGAAACCATATCGTTCCGCTTTTGCTCACTGGAATATAACATTCCTGCTTGCTCATTTACAAAGTTTTCCTATTCCCTGTTTTCCGAGAATATTGCTTTGATATTTTAGTCATTTACGTACGTATTTTTTTCAACGTGTGATATTTGTTTGAATATGAATTTATTCTTGTATTCTGTAATACTAATAGTGTATTTAGGGCCAATTACCAATTAGTATATATACACGGGTGGTCTAAATTCCGACCGAAGAATTCATGTTTTTAGATCACTGTCACCTATAAAATGTTTTAACCTGTAAACACAATTTGATAAAGAATTTAAATTTTCGGCTTCTTTTGTTGCCAGGGGCATGAATATGAAACAGGTTGAGGGAGGTGATAGTTATGTTGTCTTTACTGTGTGGCCTATTTACGAACAACGCAGACTACCAACCTGACAACCTCGTGTCAATAGTCGAACGTTCATATGGGAAGTGAAAAATGTTCTGCAGTATATACCCATATCTATATAATTGACTCACCAAGTATAGAAGGAGGCTTCTCAAAAGGTTACTCTAGATGCCATTATTTTAGTGGCTTCATTATTTCCGTTTAATGGCATATCATTTTTCGTGGGTTATTTAATTCCAAAGCCATCCTTGTAGAAGAATATTAATGGTACTATTTAACCACTAGTTGGGAATAGAATAGATAGAAAATACATAAATAACAATATCAGAAATACTAGGAACCTATGAAGATAGATGGTTTAGCTTGGTTTTGTTTCTTTGTTTAATGGCATATGAAATTTAGAGGGGTATTTAATACCAAAAAATCCTTGTAGAAGAATGGTTATCGTGCCGCTTAATGCATACGTCAAGGAATAAGGGGTATTTCATCCGTAGCTTCAATATATATATATATATATATACATATATATATGTGTGTGTGTGTGTGTGTGAGAGAGAGTGTGTGTGTGTGTGTTTTATTTGTATGTGTGTATAATAAAGGAAAGATGGTGACAGTAATCGAGAGCGACCTTGAGTGTTCGCTTTTCATTAGCTACTACAAAAAAGTGTAGGGTAAGATACTACTTTCCCTGGATTGCATCATTTTGCCCTTGATATGTACCTTGTAATATATATACATATATATATATATATATATATATATATATATATACAATATGTATCATATACATTATAGAAAATATTTATCTACATATATATATATATATATATATACTCTATATAATTTGTATATTATATATATAATGATATATATTAAATAAATATACATATTATGTACATACAATATTTTGAATATGATATTTTAATATATATATATATATATATATATATATATATATCATATCTATGTAATATATTTTCTATTGTTATCCAATATATATATATATATATATATATATAATTTCGGTAAATTCGTCTACCAAATCTAATCCCAAACTAACGCACTTGTTATCTAACTCGAAAACATACTAATAAAGTTTTATAGACAAAATTTGTGTTTATTTTTTAATAACACATGCTTAATCGAAGGACTGCCGCCCAATTACACACACACACACACACACACACACATATATATATATATATATATATATATATATATATATATTAATAAATAAAATGTCTTTTTAAAAAGGTTTAGTTTTAGATAGAAAAACTTGAAACAATGTCCTAGTATTCAATTTTTTTTTTAATGTTTGGTTTCTACTTATTTTTAATGGCACATCAAACATCGTTGGTTATTTATTGCCAAAGCTATATCTGTTTGTGAATAGTAGCCATACAATTTAACCTATTGTTGTGGTGAAAAGGGAGTGTATCCATTTCCCCTGGGTATTAGTCAGAATGTGAACGTGATCACGTAACTGGATTGTTGTTTTTTTGGGTTTTATGGCACATCAACCTTTGTAGGTTATTTAATGCCAAATCAATTTTTGTACAAATAAATAGTTCTAATTCAAATAATTCCATTTAGTATAGTTTTTGATCACACACAGTTAAATGTCAAAACAGTTCAATTTCGAACAATTCAGTTTATCGTAAGTACAGTTTCAATGCTAATAACTGATGTATTTCAAATAATTCAGTTTAGCATAAATACGCAGTTTAGTTCTGTTTAACCCAATCGAGTGCTGCCACTCCAGAACCTGGGAACGATGGCAATGAAGGGGCACCCCGCATTCTCCAAAGCTCCAGCATTTCTGGAAACTCACAATCAGATTGTTTAGTGTCATAATCAGGACACTCACTGTGGGGGTTCTTACCCTTCTACAAAGATGCAGTTGCTGTATGCTATTGACCTAGTCGATTTCTGACTCATGACTAACAAGGAATTGAAACAGTACAATATTGTCTTTCCATAATAGGGATCAATTGACAGTACTTGACATGTCAAGCCAATTAATCAACATCAAATGAATAGACAATTACCATAGTTTCCTTGAACATTCCAAGTAGAATGCAAGCATATAAAAGAAAGCTACCTAAATAATGGTGATATAGATATTCATAAACAGTTTAATACTTCTCGGGATTAAGTCTAATTTCAGGTAACCCAGTCATCTGTGGCTATATGATACACCGATTGCATCTCTGCAGAGGAGTAAGACCCCGGAGATGGGGGGCCTAAAAGAAACCAAGAATGAACATCTAGATATTGAATAATCAATTTCCCCGCTGTTTTTTTTTTATTGTTATTTATTTTGCCTTAAAGTAAATCATCAAATTCCGTACCACAGAGAATTATAATCTTAAATCAATTAAGTATAGGTTTGGTTTGGTTTTATGGCATACCATCCATTATTGATTATTTAATGCCAAATTCTCTTTATACATCTATATTAAATATATATTATTTGGTTCAATAAAATATATATTATCTGCCTTCAATAAGTTTCCAGACTTTTTTTGTACAGGAATTTAAAATTGTTGTAGACTCTTGAAAATTCACTATGTTATTGCTATACATCTTATGAGATGACTGACCAATTTTTTATGATTTCAGGTTCAAATCAACAGCTACAGCAGCAATTGGAATACACCCTACTAAAGCCTGATTGTCACAGCTGGTGAATTTCAAAAATGCAATCTGGACGTGAGGACACTTTAGAAGAACGATATGCAATAAAATTGTGTTTTAAACTTGGAAAAAATGCCACAGAAACGTATGGAATGCTTCAGACTGATTTTCAACCATCTTGCATGAATTGAGCATCAGTTTTTGAGTGGCATAAGAGATTCAAGGAAGGCAGGGAGTCTGTTAGGGATGATGAGAGGTGTGGGAGGAATATGGAAGTCAATACACCAGAGTTGATTGGCCAAAGGGTTTGGGTTAGGGTTATTATATTGAGGTTTTAAGGGAGTTCAGAAATAGATTCTTTGGGAAGAGGCCAGCACTCTTCAAATCGGGTCAGTGGCATTTCCACCAGGACAATGCACCAGTCCAGTCCACAACTCCATCCTTGTCTCAGACTATTTGACCAAGATGGGCATCAAGACAGTTCCTCGCCCTCCCTATAGTCCATACCTTGCTCCCTGTGACTTTTGCTTATTCTCTAAGCTCACAGGCTGTCGTTATGAGACAATTGAAGAGACGAAGGTCATTGACACGCTTACTCTAGAGGACTTCCATGGGGCGTTCCAGAAGTTGTTGGAACGCTACAACAAGTGCATTGCAGCTGGAGGATGCTTTGGTTTCTTTGTTTTAATGGCATATCAACCTTTGTAGATTATTTAATGCCAAAGCCATTCTCCTAGAAGAACAGTAGTGGTACTATTTAACCCATAGCTGGGAGGATAAGGGGTTTATACCTTTCCCAAGGGTATTTGCCCGAAAGTGAATGTAATAGCGTGACTGGGGTACGAACTCGCGTACTACGATTCCGCAGTCCATCACTTTAACCATTACACCACGAGGACACCCCCGCAGCTGGAGGAGATTACTTGGAAGAGGACTAGAGTTTCATGTGTGTGTACTATCAATAAAAGTGCCCATACGAAAAAAGTCTGGAAACCTATTTAAGGATCCTCTTATCAACCATTGTAGTATGAGACATCAAAGTGTGAAACGTTACCCCCTCCCCATTATCTCTGTCTTCTAACCATGTCACTTCTTAGCCGGCCGGTGATCAACTAGTGGTTCGAGGGGGCAACGCACATTTCTTGCCACCACACAAGAATACGATCGAGGGAGACAGGAGAAAACAAACAGACGAACAAACACGAACAAAGCTTGGGGTTACCAAGAGCAGAGGAAGGTATGCAACACTACATGCATGTGCATTCCTGATAGTAGATATGGACTATCGCTAGCGCGGGTTACTAGCGAAAATTCCACAATGCTACTGGAATCAGACATCTTGAGACTCTTCTTCACTGGACCCTATCTTGTCTCCTCGCCTCTCTGCTCGGTGTCTGGTGTTGACTGCCCCTCCGTGGATCCACGCCAACCTCTCTGTTCGCCTCTCTCTTGTCCAGTCTCAACTGCCTTCTCTCTGCTCTCCAGCCACCAACTGCCTCTCTTGGTCTCCTGCCACCAACTCTCCTCTCTCCTGTCCAACTACTAACTGCCTCTCTCTGGTCCTTGCCTCTCTCTGGGTCGCGTCGTCAACTCTCCTTCGCCTCCCCGTACCACTTCCGGGTACGGCGAGATTTCATGTCCAAGAATCCTTTGTCTGGTTTCGCGCCAAAACAGACAATTGAATCGTCTGCTTTGGCAGCCTACCCCCATAATGCTACATACCACCCTCTCTTACCCTTGTCATTTATTCTCAATAAATTACATCACGATTTAACAACAAGCAAAAAAAAAACAAGAACATTTACAGGGAATAAAAACCGAAATTACAAAATTTTAAAGGGGTTCGGTCGTCCCCTAAAAAAAATAATAAATAATATAACAACACCACATCATCATACACATAAAAAAAATTTTTTTTCAAATAAAAGAATATATTGCTGGATTAAGCTCTTCCACCTTGCTCTCCTGTGAACAATTCTGGGGTCTCCTGACTCATCCCTATTCTTCATTTCAATAGGACTTTTTGATTCACCTCCAACATTATTCAATTTTCTTTCAATTCGCCCCGCCCCCACCCAACAAAACACAGGGGAATTTTAACCACCCCTACCCAACAATTTCAGGAGGATTTTTCCATTCACCTCCAACATTATTCAATTTTCGAACATTTCACCACATTCTCCAACCCATCAGAACACAGGGGAATTTTAACCACCCCTACCCAACAATTCAGGAGTATTTTTGGACTTGTCTCCCCCCTTTCCTTACGACGTGGGAGCATCAGTAATCTCCGCAGTTCGATCGGTGTCGTAACAGGAATAATGTTCCAGAAAGCACTGTGGAATTCACTTCCCAACCTGGGGGCCTTCACTGCCCCCTGCAACAAACAAAACAAGTCTCTCAGCAATCAATCACCATGGATTTTCAAAAGATAAGAAAAAAAACAAAAAAAAAACAAAGCAATTGACACCATCTCCCAGATCGTCCAGCCATGACCAGCCAGGGGGGAGGAGCAACCGGACACCGCCCCACGCCCAGGTATCGTCTTCCCAACCCATCGTCAACCGTTTCCTCGGTACCATTTCATCAATTCCATGTCAACCAGGCCACTCGCCCTCCCAAATCATCACTTGTATAACTTACTACCCCTCGATACCAGTCCGCGAAACGGGGCTCCCGTGCACCCCCCCCCCAGGGGAACACGATCAGACGAAGTGAAGAAGTGCCAAGAGCATTTAAACTTACGAAAAATAAACCCAGAAAATCCATGAAGGTAAAACAAAAATAAAAAATAAAAATAAATTAAATTAAAAAAAAATAAAATAAAATAAACAAATAACAGTAAACAACAAAGCAAATGACACAGTAAGCCCAGTCCCCCAAAACCAACAAAAAACAAGGCAAAGTATAACAAAAAAAAAAACAAACAAAAAAAACAAAAAAAAAACAAAGGATAGCAAAAAAAAAATCCACACAAGTTAAACAAAAAAAAATTAATAATAAACAATTCCAGACAAAAAATAAAAAAGAAATAAAATAACTACAATTGACAAATATATAAAAATAAAATTGTTCTGAAGGAATCTGTCACGCATCCACCTTCTAACCCTTGTCTCTCTTCCCTTGAGATCTCTGCCCACTTCCACCATTTCTCTTTGCGTCTTTCTTTCCTTCTCTCCTGTCCACTTGAATTCTTCCCTCTGCCGGGGGTGGTGTGGGAGGGGATAGCGTTTGCTTCCAACCGTTTTTTTTTTAAATCCACAAAAAAAACAAAAACTTTCTTTTCTTCCTAATTTTTAAAGTTTACTTATTCTTTTTCTTTCTTTCTATTTTCTTTTTAACAGAGACAGGCATGGATGCAGTGACAAAAATTCCCTAGCAATCTTTCTTTCTACTTTTCGTTCTCTCTTTTTCTTTCTTTTTTTTTTCTTTCTTTTTCATGACTATCTGTTCTTCCTTCTTTTTCTTTGTTCAAATTTTTCCGCCATTTCTATTTTTTTATTTATTTTTTATTTTTTTTATTTTTTATATTTTCCATTTTTTTTTTTTGTTTTTGTGGTAGAAGCCTTCCTCCACCTTCTACCCTCTGCACTCGGAACGACCCGACTCTGACCAGTCGAGTTTAACCTAACTTCGAAATCTCACTTTCTCTCTAATTTCTCTGGGGTTTTGAAATACCACAATTTTTTTTTTTCTTTTAGTGAACCTTGCAGCAAAAAAAAAAAAAAAAATTTTTTTTTTTTTTTTTTTAATCGGTGACTTATCACCTTTCCAGCATAAAAAAAATTACTATAAAACTTCCCAGAACGGACTAACTTTCTTAAGCCACTGGTCCTAACACTTAAGTATAAAAATTTCTATGTGAAACTGCTACGAAGAAGGAGAAAAAAAAACATTTGAATTCTAGCGGTCAAGATAAGTGTGAAAAGAGGGTAAGGGAAGAAAACCTTCCTTTCCCTTCTAACAAAAATACAACAAAAATTATCAGCAGCTAAGGGGTTAAACATACACACACACACACCCAAAAACGAAATAGATTACTTGTTTTTTTTTTCTACATCTTAAAATTTCCTTAATCTAACAAATCTTTTCTTTTTTTTAAATCTTATATTCGAGTGCAGTGGGGGAGGGGGGAATGTGTATTCCTACCTTTGTAGATTTCTTCCTTTTCAATCTTTTTTTTTTCTTTTTCTTTGTTTCTTTCGTTTTCTTTTTCCTTCTTTTCTTTTCTCGTTGCTCGCAGGGTCCTTATTGCATTTTTTTTTCTTTCTTCTTCGTCCGCTCGCTTCCCGACTCCTTCATCCCTCGATTCATTCCTATTTTTTTTTCATCAGGTTTTTCTTCATCCTGGCTACGGCACCATTGTGAAACGTTACCCCCTCCCCATTATCTCTGTCTTCTAACCATGTCACTTCTTAGCCGGCCGGTGATCAACTAGTGGTTCGAGGGGGCAACGCACATTTCTTGCCACCACACAAGAATACGATCGAGGGAGACAGGAGAAAACAAACAGACGAACAAACACGAACAAAGCTTGGGGTTACCAAGAGCAGAGGAAGGTATGCAACACTACATGCATGTGCATTCCTGATAGTAGATATGGACTATCGCTAGCGCGGGTTACTAGCGAAAATTCCACAATGCTACTGGAATCAGACATCTTGAGACTCTTCTTCACTGGACCCTATCTTGTCTCCTCGCCTCTCTGCTCGGTGTCTGGTGTTGACTGCCCCTCCGTGGATCCACGCCAACCTCTCTGTTCGCCTCTCTCTTGTCCAGTCTCAACTGCCTTCTCTCTGCTCTCCAGCCACCAACTGCCTCTCTTGGTCTCCTGCCACCAACTCTCCTCTCTCCTGTCCAACTACTAACTGCCTCTCTCTGGTCCTTGCCTCTCTCTGGGTCGCGTCGTCAACTCTCCTTCGCCTCCCCGTACCACTTCCGGGTACGGCGAGATTTCATGTCCAAGAATCCTTTGTCTGGTTTCGCGCCAAAACAGACAATTGAATCGTCTGCTTTGGCAGCCTACCCCCATAGTGCTACAAAAGTTAAATCGTTCCTAAAATTGTAATGTCTTTTAAACAATTCAAACGTCGGTCATTTGTTTACACACAGTTAAATGATGAAACAGTTCTATTTCTAATTATTCAATTTAGCATAAGTCAATAAAGTTAAATAGTTTCAAGTATTGCTATGTGTCACATTGTAGTAAAACATAAATCATTTATTTACACACTGTTAAATGATCAGACAGTTTTATTTCTAGCTATTCAATTTAGCATAAGTCATTTGTTTTTACAGTTTAAATGTCAAATAGTTCTCTTTGAGCCATAGATAGGACCCTATCAGGTGCTACCACTCTGCGTCAGAGTGGACGCGGGAGCTATGGCAATGAAGGGGTACTCTGCATTTCCCTAAGCTCCAGTGTTAGTGGAGTGTTTGATGTCATAACCAGGACACTCGTTGAAGCCATACCCATTTGCAGAGATGCAGTCCGTGTATTCTTCTGTTCCTGTTGACTAGGCGGTTTATTCTTTCTTCTGATCTGCACTGTTCTTTTCTGATATAGAATTAAAAAAAAAGAAACGCCCTAGCTTGAAATTCACTATCATTAGCAACAGTATTTTTTTTTTTAAATTGAAATTTTTATGAATGAATCTTTTAAAGACTAATTTTAGTAGCTATTAGTTTGCCTTACAATTTTAGTGTAAGTACTTAGCAAAATTCTGCACTACCGGAAGGATGTGGTACACAATTATTTTTTTTATGCGGGATAAACCTAGTTTTAATTTATTCTTGCTTTTTGCATGGTTGCCTAAGATTAAAGAATTCAGTCTGGTCTATTTATCCAGAGATGTTGTGGGTAGACGATACAGATTAATGTCTTCAAAAGGGCATTAGTGAAACGTAAAACGCTTCGTCTACGATTTTAACTCACTTGATTGATTGATTGATTTTAACTACACTTCAACCTGTCTGGGGTTATTTTATACCTAAACGTTATGGAATCGCGCTTATAGTAAGTTCATATTTACATTTTTGTGCAGCTGTTTCTTAAAAGGTTGATACTACTCACGCTCCTGGATTATTCTTAAACGGATGTATTTGACACAGTCAAATAGTTTTAAGCACAACTACGAAACACTAACGATTAAATTTAACATTAATCATTTATTTCCATGCAGTTGAATTTTTTAAAGTGTAGTAAATAATTAGATATTTCTATTTAAATCATTTATTTGATGTAACGGTTGAAATATTGAACTGTGGAATCGTAGAAACATAGTTCGAATTCCAGTGTTGCTTTTACATTTGTGTTGTATATTGAACCGCTGGACAAACAACGAAAAACCCGTAAATATATAAACATATAATTTATATTTTTATTCTTCGACGGTGGCGTGTGTGAAGTAGGAATACAGTCAGAGGGAGTTCGCATATATCTTCTGTGGTGGGGACCCTTTGTGTGTATTAGCGCGACGGTCGGAGAACACACATGACATGTTTGTTTGAGTGACCCACAGGTCTCTTCCTTTCGATTGAGTGGCCAGCGGGTCTCTCCCTTCGCTTGAGAGACCAGCGGACATCTCCCCTTCGCTTGAACGACTAGCGGATCTCCACCCTCAGTCTAAGATTATAGATCTTATATTGTCTTTTCAAGTCCCATGTGGAAGTATGAACATCCTCTTCGCCTCACGTATTGGCTGGTTATCGGAACTTACATATTTATGGAATTTTTCCGGTAATTTGTTGATCTTATCTGCAAAAGGAAATATCTGACACTCTATCCACAGGCAATAAATTATATTCTTGCCATCATCTTATATTTTTCTCTTTCCAGTGAGACCTTTTTGTTGATGTTATCTTGCGCTTGCATTGAATCTGCTAAGTTCATCGTCGCCAGCTAAGCAAGTATATTACACTTGGGCAAGGTATGAACCCACTTATCCTTCGAGCTATGGTTTAAATATTGCCATTACTGGTCTTCTACAAGGATAGCATTAACATTAAATAACCCACGAAAGTTGATATGACATTGATATGACGAAGATTGAACAAAGAAACCACTAACCTATTCCACCCAAAGATGAGATCCAAACCGGTACAACCACTCTGGGCCAGAGTAGACTCGAGAGAAATGGCTATGAAGGGGTACTCCACCCTTTGCATATCTACAGAAATGGATTCTCTTCATCACTAGCAGTTTAGTGTCATTTCCTGAATGTTTCTTTTCCAGAGGGTCTTACCCATCTGCAGCGATATAGTCAGTGTATTTTAATCCCTGTGGATTTGATCTCAGTTGCTGATTACCTTTCCTGCGTCAATAACCGTTGCGCTAACTGTGGCTATTTTAGTGTCAGCAGCAATGATTTTATGATATCTATTAGGAATTTAATAAAAGCAATAATATTTACATTTTGAGCAGAACTTTGAAGATTCTTTGTGTTTGTGGTTTATTTGTCTTTACTTGTATCTTATAAGATATTTTGTTTTTGTGTGTTGTCAAACTTGTATAAAACCAATGCCATTGGGAGAGGAATGAATCCAACTATTCGCCTTCTAATTTTGAGTAAATGATTAAGCGATATTAAAATTAAATGCGATATTGAAAGAATAGAGAAAGATTTTCACTCAAAAGAAATAAGTTTTAAAGTTTTAAGTAGAATCGTTAAATCATGAGTCTGATTAAAATTTATTCGCCACAGATTGAATGTCATTCAAGGTTTTTTTTTAAAGCAGGGTAAAACTAGTTTGAATATAGAGTTTTCTTTCTCCTAGACCAGTTGCTTTAACAAGGCTAAAGAACCCAATCTGCACTACTATTTACTCGTAGTTAAGGTAAGAAAAGAAAGGTTTGAGACTTTCTTAAGAGTAATAGTTTCAATTAAACGTAAACATCGTCCAAGATTTGAACTCTCCATAGTTTAGATTTGGAAACTGTCGTGGACCAGTAAAAGGTCCAGAAGAAAGACACAAACTCGGGATTACGTGAAAAAAGTATATTGAATGAAAGTATAAATACAGCATAGGTAAAAGAGTGTTGAACGTCAGTCTGACAACCAAAGTGTTAGGCTGGAGTTAACTTTACTTTATTCCCTTTTTTTACAATAAGGAATGTACAAGGCCTTTAAGTTTGTGGGGGAGTGAGTGGTTATGCTGTTTCTATATCTACTAAGGGAACCTAGCGAGCCATATTCGTTGACCCATTCAACAACACTATATAGAGACAATCATCCATCACCATGCGCACTATAACCACCAAAATACCACATTTGCTCTGCGAAAAGACCTACTTAAAACCCTGGATATAATATATGATTTTATTTACAAAGGATGTTATATGATGGGGATGAGAGAAAAACCCCGAAATACGAAAACGAATACGAAAACCAAGGAAACAATTCCTCGTTTGTTTGCCCTCCCATCCCCCGTCTACCAAGTGGAGGCCAACTGTTTTCCGGTGCCTGAAAAACACCGAAAACAAGCCGAACTTACCCTAAGTGGGATAGGGTTCTTAATCTAATGGGGCAAAAGAAAGACAGGGTTGGGTGCGGTAGGGCAGTTAATTGCAGAAAATATGATTTTTATACTCATGAAATCCCAAGATCTTCAACAAAAGCTGAAGTGAACTTAACTTTATTTCTTTGTAAGTACAAAGAAGGCACGAGGCCTTAAGGTTTTTGGGGAGGGGAAGGGAGCAGTCTTGCTTTTCTATATATTCTAAAGGGACCTAGCTAGCCACATTCGCCGACCCATTCAACAGTACAATATATAACCATTCATCCTTCATCATGCGCGCAGCAGTTACCAAAATACCGCATTTGCTCAAGGTCCCTCCTAGCTAGCTCTACACCTAGGGAGTCCCCCCCAGCCACCGCCCGGGAAAGTCTATCATCTATAGATTTCGCCTCCGTGGTCCTATCTAAGTTGAGCTGTCGACCGTACTTGGTGGCGAAATCTCTAATCCTATGCTTAAGAGAAACCCACCACCTATTCCCGGTAACCGCCCCCACTAACGCCCGCTGAATTAGGGATTCCAGCCGGTCCCGGAAGTCCCGTATCTCCAGTAAGGAGGTATTGAACTTCCAGTAGCCGGCTAGACTAGGTCTATTAACTAACCGCAGACTGACTCTAATGAGTTTATGGTCAGTCCACGCTATCAAGTGGAACGTGGGACAACTAACAAAATCAATGTCAGCTCTTCTCACTAACACTCTGTCCAAGTAGGAACCTACTTTGGCAGAGGGCGAGCTATCTAGCCACGTCCACATCTCCCGCCCTGGGTGATCAAGACGAAACCTGTCGACGAGACCGTGACGAGTCACGAGGCCGACAAGGCTGCTCTCACACCTTCCCGCACTACTAGCTCCCCGACCGACCTTATCTATCTTGGGATCAAGGATCGCATTCCAATCACCCATTAAGACTAGCCGCTTCGTATCGTCCAGGAACGACGCCAACCGACGAAAAAAGGAAACCCTCTCCGCAGCGATATTGGGCGCATAAACCGCAACCAGACGAAACTTGAAACTTTTCACGGCAACATCGGCCACAACCAGCCGGCCCTCGTCACCTGCAAAAACAACGTCAACATCAGCATCAAGGCTGCGTCCAACTAGCAAAGAGACCCCAGCGCTGGTGCGGCTGCCGTATGCTGAGAAAACGTTAAAGTCGTTTTCCAGCACCCGACAGTCGGCACCGCAAGTGAAGTGGGTCTCCTGCACTGCAGCAACATCCACTCCGCGGTTCTTGAGTTCAGCAAGCAAGTGTGTATACTTGCTTGAATCCCTCAGTCCCCTCACATTCAAACTGGCAAGGTTTAAAGCCATCAATCCAACTTACCTGACTCAGTGTCGACTACGGGCTGGAAATCCTACGGGGTGAGGATGCCGTCGGCCTGACGCAGGGAACCGGTGCCGAGCTCAGTACTCACTCGGTCGTCCCTGCTAATTCCTCCGACATCCATGGGATACCTCAGTTTTAGAGACCTATAAAATGATGGGTGAACTAAAATCGGGACCCTGCCCGAGCAAAAAGGAAGCATTTTTTTGAGGGAGGAATGCTCCAATTCCGCTCGCCTTAAATTTGCACAGCTGGCTTCCTGAATGAATGTACGGGTACCAGCTGCGCGAACAAAGGTGGTCACCTTGGCTGCATCCCTAATCAAGTATGGGTTTGCTATGGATTTTTCATTGATGGATTTGAATGAAAATAAGGGTTTCAGAATTGTCTTTAATTGATGATCTGTGATTTTAGATGGGTCTGGTTCTGAACAAAGGGTGATTTTAATTAATGGTTTTCGAACTTCGTTTGTGGCTGAATGAGTTCTTGTCTGTGTGGGTGACGGTGATGGTGATTGTCCAATTCTGTTGACTGATCTGGATCGGGAAAACATTTTGGGAGTGGTGATTGGAGAGAGAGAAGGAAGAATTGGTAGGAGGGGGGGTTCTTTTTGTATATGTTTAGCTGGGGAGTGGAGGATTTGCGCTGGGCGTTGTGGGTTATTTTGTATGATTGGTGATGGTCCTTGGATTTTTTCTGTGGGTTTCTGGGGTTGAGTGGGCATGGGTTGTTGTGGTTTTTGTTTTTCTATTTGTGGTTGTTGTTTCCTTGGTTTTGGTGTACACTGTTTTTTCTCCCCATCCTTGTCTGAATCCCCGCTGTCTCTTCTCCTTTTTAAATTATAAGATGTTTCCATCTCTTCTGGTTGGTTTTTGTTTTTCTTTTTTATTGGTGTCTCTGTTGCTGCTGGTGCTGCTGCTGATATTTTAGTAGTTTCTGTTGTTTTTGTTGGGGATGTTTTTTCTTTTTGCCCCCTTTTACTAGAGTCCACCCTTCTTCTTTATTGGGTTGGACCCCTGTTTCCGTGTTGGTATTTTTCTTGGCTGCTGTAGTGGTAGTAGTCGTGGTTGTTTTCGTGGTGGTATTCGTTGTATCGTTGTCGGTGGTAGTCGTTTTGTTTGTGGCGATGGTGGCTTTCTGAGGGCAGGACCGCGAGAAGTGTCCTAATTGCTTGCAATACCAGCAAAGCGGTTTCCTGCCCTCTACGATGACTGTCATTGTTGTGTCTCTGTACGATATGATATGAGGTATTGTGTTGAACCCTCCCCTATCTAGTATCATGGTGAATAAAAAATCACCGTATGCCGTGCCATGCGCTGATTTGATTTGCATATAGTCTTCTACGCCGCCGTATGAACTTAGATAGGCGGCGATGACGTCTCCATTAAGTTGCATCGACACGTTACATACGGTGACTTTTATTCTTCTTTTTCCTCTGTATTCTGGCTGAAGCCGGAAGTACTTTGTGGTTATATTTTGTGTGGCCAGTTTCTTGGCGATTTCTTCGGATGGGAGCAAGACATCCCAGGTAGCAAAACTCCTTCGGTAAAAATACTTACCTGGGATGCCTGCAGTTTGGAGTAATTCCTCAAATGATTCCTTTTTGAGGCCAGCCAGTCTCCTGGTCCTTAAATCTGTCACTACGAACGACAGAGTCTTAGGCTCAACAGCCTCTACCAATTCAGGTATGGGTAAAATTTCGTTTTCTTTGAAATACTTTGCGTATTTCCTGACTCTGTCGTTCTCGTAGTCTTCTGGTGTTTTCTTCTATTTTGTAATTGCGACGACCAGGAGACTGGCGTTGCCGGTGGTTTTTGCGCTGGTTGTATGGCCGATGAAGATAATGATAAGTCTTCCGGCTTCGGGGAGGGTTCATTGTTGATAAATATGTCCTGTGATAAGTTCATCTCGTTTGGAATCCGAGATGTTTCCCCCATAGTTGCGTTTTAAAAAGGGCAACTAGGGGGAATGGTGTTAAAAATGCGAATGGACTTCAACTAGTGAAATGAATGTTCGATGAAAAAATGGCGGTCGTTTTGTTTTGTTTTGTTTTAGTAAAACAATAAAGTCGAGTCGAGGTTTGACCGTCCTCACACACAAACAACAATAACAATTGTTTGAGGGGGGTCACAAAACAATAACTATAATATAACGATAACAATAATTTTCAACAATAACAATAATTTTTTAACAATATTCACTTACTTTTCTGTAGAAAATTAAACACAGTCCGAAACGGCTGGAGTGAACTTAACTTTATTTCTTTGTAAGTACAAAGAAGGCAAGAGGCCTTAAGGTTTTTGGGGAGGGGAAGGGAGCAGTCCCTCTTTTCTATATATTCTAAAGGGACCTAGCTAGCCACATTCGCCGACCCATTCAACAGTACAATATATAACCATTCATCCTTCATCATGCGCGCAGCAGTTACCAAAATACCGCATTTGCTCTATGAAGAAAACCTACTTAAAACCCAAAAGTGGTATATAATTTTTATTTACAAAATATGGTTTATGTACAAGGAAATGATGGGAATGGGAGAAAAAACCCCGAAAAATTATATATACAAGAGAAACAAAGAAAAATTCCCCGTTTGGTTTCCCTCCCATCCCCCCGTCTATAAAATTGGAGGCCGACTGTTTTCCGGGTCGAAAATACCGGAAACAAGCCGGACCTGCCCTAGGTGGGGCGGGAATACTAATCTACAGAGATAAAAGAATTAAAAGGGTCGGGCGCGGTATGAGTTGATAGAAGTAGGTAATATGATTTTTTATATATGAATGTTCAAGATCTTCAATAAAAGCGGGCTGGAATTCAGGTTGGGGTACAAAAATAATAGGGAGGGGGAAAATCTTGAGAAACTATCGACTAGATGATGGGGACAATAACTCACAACATACTGCTAAGTAGGTTACAAGGGAAAAACAATTCTACTTACCAGGGATGGGGTCCCTAAGGACCCGTACCGTAGACGCCATGGGCCGGCAGAGGAGGGAAGGATGACTCCAACATTGCCCCCTTTCGTACGACCAGGCTCGCTGCAGTCACCCACCTTTTGCTGAATGTTATGCGATCCAAGCGTTTTCTATCGCATCTGATTTTGACCCTCAGCTGATGCCGAAAATACAAAACCAGATCACGATGAGAAAAGTTTGCATCGTCATACAATCCCTTGTTTCACGTCGTCCAAATCACCATTCGGGCTACAGCTAGGATCGCGAGAAACACCACACGCTTCTCACCGTGAAACGGAGGAAGAACGTTGTCTACGACGTAACCAACGTCGAGCAGCACGAGCTGTTTGGGTTCGATGCGAGCCGTCCACTCCCCGACGTGATCCCAAAACGGGCGGACTCGCTCGCAGTAGTAGAAGGCGTGCTCAGCCGTTTCTTCCAAGCCACTGCTGCAGCGAGTGCAATCAGGCATGTCTGCCAGGCCCGCTCTGAAGTTCAAGCCGCGAAGGGATAACGCATTCCGAACAAGTCGCCAGGTGAGCGAGAACTCGGAGTTGTTCAAGAAGCTCGATCCTGGCGCCCAATTCCAGTGAGAGCGGATCTCCTCCGCCGTCCAGCCGCGCCGCTCGCTGAGAGGATCAGAAGCGGAACCCACCACTAATTCCCGATACAGCTCCTTCCGAGGCCATGAAAGGTCACTGGACCCAAGAAGGTTACGAAGGGCCTTTCAGCACTCGCGGACAAACAGTGCTTCGCCCAAAGGCCTACGTCGACCTTCAGCCTTTGGGTCTGACTTGAAGCGAGGAAAAGTCCGACTCGCCTTTCGTCTCCACACTGAGTCCCCCGTCAAGATACGGCCCAGATATGCAAGTCTTTCAGCAAGCCAGTGGCTCTCCAGATCAGGCATACCCAGACCCCCGTTGCGTGTACGTTGGATACAGACCTGTCTACGGACCATCGGCCTTGCACCTCCCCAGACAAGTCTGGAGAGGGATCGTTGCAGCGCCAACCGATGTGCCTAAGGCAGAGGGAGTACAGCCAATCGGTAAAGGATCAAGGGGAAGACGTACGCGGCGCACGTTCCGCCCTGCCCTTTAAGGACAACCTCCTTGAAAGCCAGATTCCCACCTGAGCATTCGCCTTAGCATGTACTTCCGACCAATTTCGCTCCAGTTGGAGGTCGGGCCCAAACCACACCCCGAGGATGCGGATGGGTCCGTCACTCCAGCGGAAGGGCCCTGGAAGAGTATTGCTACCCCTCCAAGCACCAAGCCGCAAACCTTCGCTTTTGTCAAAATTGACCTTGGCCCCTGCAATCCGCTCATACTCGACAACCGCCACTTTCACAGCCTCTATATCCCGGAGGCGGGATACGAAAACTGTGACGTCATCAGCGAACGCGGAAACCCTAGCTGCAAGGCGGCCAACGAATGGGATACCGCGCAGTGCCAGACTTGTCCCCTCATCCCTAAGCCTGCGCAGGAGGGGCCCCAACGCGAGGACATAGAGAAGAGGAGACAGGGGGCAGCACTGCCGGACCGATCGCTCGATCGCGATCACCCCCGAACGCCTTCCGTTCACCTGCACCACTGCCTGAGGGTTGTGGTACATCATGCTAATCCATCTGCAGAACTCCGGTTGGAATCCGGCAGTCTCCAAGAACCGATGGTCTACCCAATCGAAGGCCTTGGACTGATCTAAACTGATCAGCGCGGATTCGGTGTCGTCTTTTATCCCCTCTAGGACCTCGCGAATCAAGTGCAGGTTGTCCTGGATCGATATTCCCTTCACAGCAAAGGTCTGTTCGGGGCCGATCAGATCACTAATGACAAGCTGTAAACGATTCGCTAAGACCCGGGCCAAAATCTTTAACTCTGTGTTAAGCAGAGTTATGGGCCTGTAATCGTCTAAACCCTCCCAAACATGCCTGCCACCTTTCTTCAGCAATGTGATCACGCCCTTGGTAACGCTACCAGGGATGGCTCCCTGGGCGAACCAATGGTTGAACATATCCGTCAGAATAGGCACAAACATGTGCGACATCCTCAAGTACACCTCGTACGGCAAACCATCTAGTCCCGGCGACTTGTTGAGGCCGATTTGCTTCAACGCATCACGGTTTTCGCATTCAGTAACCACACCCTCGAAGCTAGCCGCTTCAGCCGCCCCAAGACGGGAGAAGTCGGCCAGATAGCTACGAAACTCCCGGAGCGGGAGATCAGTGCAGCGGGCAAAGCGATCCCGAAAGTGCGCCCGAAAGGCGTCACGTATCTCACGACCTGATCGCACAGACGCCCGTCCGGGGTCTTCACAGATGCGATGTACCGATCGGGGAACCTTCGCACTTCTTCTTCACGTGCAGTCGCGTTCGATTTCACAGCTTCGTTGAGAACTCTTTTTAGCCTAGATCTAACTACTGATCCCTTGTAGCGCTCGCTACTCTCACGCTCAAGGTCCCTCCTAGCTAGCTCTACACCTAGGGAGTCCCCCCCAGCCACCGCCCGGGAGAGTCTATCATCTATAGATTTCGCCTCCGCGGTCCTATCTAAGTTGAGCTGTCGACCGTACTTGGTGGCGAAATCTCTAATCCTATGCTTAAGAGAAACCCACCACCTATTCCCGGTAACCGCCCCCACTAACGCCCGCTGAATTAGGGATTCCAGCCGGTCCCGGAAGTCCCGTATCTCCAGTAAGGAGGTATTGAACTTCCAGTAGCCGGCTAGACTAGGTCTATTAACTAACCGCAGACTGACTCTAATGAGTTTATGGTCAGTCCACGCTATCAAGTGGAACGTGGGACAACTAACAAAATCAATGTCAGCTCTTCTCACTAACACTCTGTCCAAGTAGGAACCTACTTTGGCAGAGGGCGAGCTATCTAGCCACGTCCACATCTCCCGCCCTGGGTGATCAAGACGAAACCTGTCGACGAGACCGTGACGAGTCACGAGGCTGACAAGGCTGCTCTCACACCTTCCCGCACTACTAGCTCCCCGACCGACCTTATCTATCTTGGGATCAAGGATCGCATTCCAATCACCCATTAAGACTAGCCGCTTCGTATCGTCCAGGAACGACGCCAACCGACGAAAAAAGGAAACCCTCTCCGCAGCGATATTGGGCGCATAAACCGCAACCAGACGAAACTTGAAACTTTTCACGGCAACATCGGCCACAACCAGCCGGCCCTCGTCACCTGCAAAAACAACGTCAACATCAGCATCAAGGCTGCGTCCAACTAGCAAAGAGACCCCAGCGCTGGTGCGGCTGCCGTATGCTGAGAAAACGTTAAAGTCGTTTTCCAGCACCCGACAGTCGTCACCGCAAGTGAAGTGGGTCTCCTGCACTGCAGCAACATCTACGCAGAGGTTCCTGAGTTCACCAAGCAAGCGCGCACACTTGCTTGAATCCCTCAGTCCCCTCACATTCAAACTGGCATTGTTTAAAGACATCAATCCCACTTACCTTAGTCAATGTCGACTATTGGCCGGAATTCCCCAGGGGTGAGGATGCCAATGGCCTGTCTCAGAGAGCCCGTGCCGAGCTCAGTGTTTACTCGGCCATCCCTAGACACTCCGCTGACATCCAGCGGGAACCGTACTTTTAGCGCTCTATAGAAGGAGGGGTGAACTAAAATAGGGACCCTCCCTGAGCAAAAAGGCAAGCATCTTTTCAAGGAAGGGTGCTCCAATTCCGCCAACTTTACACCCGTGTCGGTCTGGCGGACCGTATCCAAGAACTTCCATACGCCCTTGGTACGGTCACCAGCCGAACGGATGAAAGTGGTCACCATGGCTGCACCCTTAAAATTAAATGGATTGTTCACTTTTTCTTTCCCAATCTTTTCCAGTTGCAGTAACGGTTTTAACATCTTCTTAAGTTGATGGTCCGTTACTGCTTCTGCACCAACGGTGCATAAATGTTTGGCTTTGAGTTGCTGCACTTTCTCTGTATCGGCGCTATTTGCCACCTCTTTTTCATGCTGGGATGATGTGGTCTGGGGGTTTGTTGTAATGGGAGTCCGTTCCGGAAAGAGTTCCGGGGAAGAGATCGGACTCAGGGATGGTAATGAGAGCGACCTGGCTATTTTTTGTGGGGATGGTCTTTCGAGCGATTGTGCTCTCCTTGTATGCACAATTTGATGTCTACGGACCTGGGGATGAAATGGGGGTGTTTCAATTGGTGGGGGAGGTTGTGGTGATTGTGGTGGTGGTAATGGGGGTTGTAAATATTGTGGGGGTTGTGGCGACTGAGGGGGAGCATTCCGAGGAATGCAATGTTGAGGAGGGAACATTGGCGGAAGTGGTAGGGGAGGTGGTGGCAGAAGAGGAGCCATGAGTGGTGCTTGTATTGGAACTTGTTGGGGAAGAGGCTGCTTTTGGGGGTATGCATTTGAAGGCCCTTCTAATGGGTCATCGGTGCTGGAAGGTCCTGCACACACTTTTTTGGCAGCCCCCTCCCCGCTGTCTCGTCTCCTTTTCAGGTTTGTAGTTGTTTCCATACTTTCATGGTCCTCCTTGTTTTTTCTCCCCTTTTTCTTTTTTGCCAATGTGGGTGATCCTGGTGTTGTTGATGTTGTCTTTGTTGTTGGGGTCTGTGGCCCTTTCTTCGTTGGCGTTGTTGCTTTTTCTTGTGTTGTTGCTGCTGCTGGTTCCGGCGTTTTGGTTTGGTTTTGAGGTGGGGATACCATTAAATTTTTTCCCCTTGTTTGGGGGAACCCCTCTTCTTCCGTGTCACCTCGGACCAGCCCACTTTGTCATTTGTTTTGGGCTGGCCCTGACACAGGTCCTGAGCCTCGGCTGTCTTACTGCTGGTGGTGGTGGTGGTGGCTGTTGAAACTGTTATAGTTGTTGCTGTCGCTGCTGCTGCAGCATTCTCATGTTTCTCGGGGTAGAACTTCGAGATGTGGCCAATTTGTTTGCATGACCAACACCTCGGTCTCCCCCCCCTCCACCATCACTATCATCTGTCTGTCCCCGCTGATTAGAATCTCGGGGATGGCTTTGAAGCCATCCCTCGTCAGGCACATCCGGAAGGCATAATCCCCGTAGGCTGTCCCGGCCGGGGATCTGAGGAGTTTATACTCCTCCACTTGGCCGTAAGAGCTTAAGCAGGCCGCAAACACCTCCCCAGTAAAAGAGGGCGGGACGTTGCAGATGGTGACGTTGAGCCTACGGGTGCCCCTATATTCCGGCTGCAGCCTGAAGCACCTGGTCATTATGTTATTGGCTGCCAGCTTCGCAGCCTGGTCTTCCGTAGGAAGGAGGACATCCCATGTCGCAAAACTCTTGCGACAGAAGTACTGGCATGGGATGCCCGCCTTCCTCAATAACTCCTCAAATGTCTCCTTCTTCAGCCCCACCAACCTTTTGGTTTTGAGATCCGAAACGACCAGCGAGAGGATCCTAGGTGTTAATTTTTTTTCCAACTCAGGGATGGCCAGAATCTCGTTGCCTTTGAAGTACTTCGCGTACTTCTCCACCCTATCCCTTTTGTAGTCGGCAGGTCCCCTCTGCTGGCCCTTCCAAGGTGTGGGGCTCTTTTGGGCTGGCTGTATTGGAGTGTCTTGTGTGGCGTTCAGTAATGTTCTTTGCGAATCAGCGGGGACCGGCAGCGATGGCCAATTCGCGCCTATCAAACTCTCTTGTGAAGAATCTTGCGAGGGTTTGGTTTTGTCAACGTCATTTTTTGGGGAGGTAGAACCCTCCATGACTGCAGTATAGTTTGCAGCCAGGAGGGTAAAACTAAAGCCCCCGCCTGTTGCAAGTATGGAGGAGGGGGGTTCTACTGTTCAACAAAAAAGTGAAAATTATAAAATTAGGCAACCCGCCGAAAAAACTACTAAAAGATTAGAACTAGTTGATACCCCCGCTAAATTAAAAAAGAAAAACTCAAAATAAATCTAGTCCGACCACAAGAAAAATAAACGCCGGATAATTAAAATAAGTGTCAAAAATTGTCACAAGTAACTACTTCTGAAATTCTTTTTCTAAAAAGTGTCACAAGTCACTACTTCTCGGGTAAGCTTGCAAAAAAAAAATAAAATAAAATAAATGAAATAAATAAAGTCCGACGAAAAACAAGTCTTACCGAGATTACTAAGTTGTAACAAGTAATACACGTATTCCAAGTTATAACACACGTAATAACGGCGGGGGTTGACTCAACTTTATTTCTTGTAATGAATACAAGAAGGCACGAGGCCTTGTGGTTTTGGGGGAGGGGAAGGGAGCGGTCATGCTATAACTGTATTTTCTATGGGGAACCTAGCTAGCCACATTTGCCGACCCATTCAACAATACAATATATAATCACTCGTCCATCGCCATACACGTAGCAGCCACCAAAATACCGCATCTGCTCTATGAAAAATTCCTACTTAAAACCCGAAACTTATGCATGATTTTATTTACAATGTATGATTTTGATGGATATGCTGGGAATGGGAGAAAAAACCCCGAAAAAACATATATACACGAAAAACAAGGAAAAAATTCCCCGTTTGGTTTCCCTCCCATCCCCCCGTCTATAAAATTGGAGGCCGACTGTTTTCCGGGTCGAAAATACCGGAAACAAGCCAGACCTACCCTAGGTGGGGCGGGGTTCCTACTCTACAGGGATAAAAGAATTAAAAGGGTCGGGCTCGGCATGGGTCGATAGAAGCGGGTGATTTGATTTTTTACTTATGAATGTTCAAGATCTTCAAAAAGCGGACTGGGATACAGGTTGAGGTACAAAAATAATGGGGTTAGGGAAGATCTTGAGTGCTAGCGACTAAATGACGGGGACAATGACTCACAACATACTGCTAACTAGGTTGCAAGGGAGGGAAAAAAACAAAACAAAGCAAAATCCTACTTACCAAGGGTGGGGTCCCTAAGGACCCGTACCATAGACGCCATGGGTAGGCAGAGGCAGGAAGGATGACTCCAACATTGCCCCCTTTCGTACGACCAGGCTCGCTGCAGTCACCCACCTTTTGCTGAATGTTATGCGATCCAAGCGTTTTCTATCGCATCTGATTTTGACCCTCAGCTGATGCCGAAAATACAAGACCAGATCACGATGAGAAAAGTTTGCATCGTCATACAATCCCTTGTTTCGCGTCGTCCAAATCACCATTCTAGCTACAGCTAGGATCGCGAGAAACACCACACGCTTCTCACCGTGAAACGGAGGAAGAACGTTGTCTACGACGTAACCAACGTCGAGCAGCACGAGCTGTTTGGGTTCGATGCAAGCCGTCCACTCCCCGACGTGATCCCAAAACGGGCGGACTCGCTCGCAGTAGTAGAAGGCGTGCTCAGCCGTTTCTTCCAAGCCACTGCTGCAGCGAGGGCAATCAGGCATGTCTGCCAGGCCCGCTCTGAAGTTCAAGCCACGAAGGGATAACGCATTCCGAACAAGTCGCCAGGTGAGCGAGAACTCGGAGTTGTTCAAGAAGCTCGATCCTGGCGCCCAATTCCAGTGAGAGCGGATCTCCTCCGCCGTCCAGCCGTGCCGCACGCTGAGAGGATCAGAAGCGGAACCCACCACTAATTCTCGATACAGCTCCTTCCGAGGCCATGAAAGGTCACTGGACCCAAGAAGGTTACGAAGGGCCTTTCAGCACTCGCGGACAAACAGTGCTTCGCCCAAAGGCCTACGTCGACCTTCAGCCTTTGGGTCTGACTTGAGGCGAGGAAAAGTCCGACTCGCCTTTCGTCTCCACACTGAGTCCCCCGTCAAGACACGGCCCAGATATGCAAGTCTTTCAGCAAGCCAGTGGCTCTCCAGATCAGGCATACCTAGACCCCCGTTGCGTGTACGTTGGATACAGACCTGACTACGGACCATCGGCCTTACACCTCCGCAGACAAGTCTGGAGAGGGATCGTTGCAGTGCCAACCGATGTGCCTTAGGCAGAGGTAGTACAACTAATCGGTAAAGGATCAAGGGGAAGACGTACGCGGCGCACGCGTCCGCCCTGCCCTTTAAGGACAACCTCCTTGAAAGCCAGGTTCCCACCTGAGCATTCACCTTAGCATGTACTTCCGACCAATTTCGCTCCAGTTGGAGGTCGGGCCCAAACCACACCCCGAGGATGCGGATGGGTCCGTCACTCCAGCGGAAGGGCCCTGGAAGAGTATTGCTACCCCTCCAAGCACCAAGCCGCAAACCTTCGCTTTTGTCAAAATTGACCTTGGCCCCTGCAATCCGCTCATACTCGACAACCGCCTCTTTCACAGCCTCTATATCCCGGAGGCGGGATACGAAAACTGTGACGTCATCAGCGAACGCGGAAACCCTAGCCGCAAGGCGGCCAACGAATGGGATACCGCGCAGTGCCGGACTTGTCCCCTCATCCCTAAGCCTGCGCAGGAGGGGCTCCAACGCGAGGACATAGAGAAGAGGAGACAGGGGGCAGCCCTGCCGGACCGATCGCTCGATCGCGATCACCCCCGAACGCCTTCCGTTCACCTGCACCACCGCCTGAGAGCTGCGGCACATCATGCCAATCCATCTGCGGAACTCCGGCCCGAATCCGGCAGTCCCCAAAACAGACGCCAAGAACCGATGGTCCACCCCATCGAAGGCCTTGGACCGATCTAAACTGATCAGCGCGGAATCGGTGTCGTCTTTTATCCCCTCTAGGACCTCGCGAATCAAGTGCAGGCCGTCCTGGATCGATCCTCCCCCCACAGCAAAGGTCCGCTCGGGGTCGATCAGATCACTAATGACAAGCTGTAAACGATTCGCTAAGACCCGGGCCAAAATCCTTAACTCCGCGCTAAGCAGAGTTATGGGCCTGTAATTGTCCAAACCCTCCCAAACATGCCCGCCACCCCTCCTCAGCAATGTGATCACGCCCCTGGCAACGCTACCAGGGATGGCTCCCTGGGCGAACCAATTGTTGAACATATCCGTCAGAATAGGCACAAACATGTGCGACATCCTCAAGTACACCTCGTAGGGCAAACCATCCAGCCCCGGCGACCTGCTGAGGCCGACCCGCCTCAACGCATCACGGACCTCGCATTCAGCAACCACACCCTCGCAGCTAGCCGCTTCAGCCGCCCCAAGACGGGAGAAGTCGGCCAGATAGCTACGAAACTCCCGGAGCGGGAGATCAGTGCAGCGATTAAAGTGATCCCGAAAGCGCGCCCGAAAGGCGTCACGCATCTCACGACCTGATCGCAGCAGACGCCCGTCCGGGGTCCTGACAGATGCAATGCACCGATCGGGGAACCCTCTGCACCCCCTCCCCACGCGCAGTCGCGTCCGATTTCACAGCTTCGTTGAGAACTCTTTTCAGCCTAGATCCAACTACTGATCCCCTGCAGCGCTCGCTACTCTCACGCTCAAGGTCCCTCCCAGCCAGCCCCACACCTAGGGAGTCCCCCCCAGCCACAGCCCGGGAAAGTCCATCATCTATAGACTCCGCCTCCGCGGTCCTATCCAAGTTGAGCCGTCGACCGTACTTGGTGGCGAAATCTCCAATTCTATGCTTAAGAGAAGCCCACCACCCATTCCCGGTAACCGCCCCCACCAACGCCCGCTGAATTAGGGATTCCAGCCGGTCCCGGAAGTCCCGTATCTCCAGTAAGGAGGTATTGAACTTCCAGTAGCCGGCTAGACTAGGTCTATTAACTAACCGCAGACTGACTCTAATGAGTTTATGGTCAGTCCACGCTATCAAGTGGAACGTGGGACAACTAACAAAATCAATGTCAGCTCTTCTCACTAACACTCTGTCCAAGTAGGAACCTACTTTGGCAGAGGGCGAGCTATCTAGCCACGTCCACATCTCCCGCCCTGGGTGATCAAGACGAAACCTGTCGACGAGACCGTGACGAGTCACGAGGCCGACAAGGCTGCTCTCACACCTTCCTGCACTACTAGCTCCCCGACCGACCTTATCTATCTTGGGATCAAGGATCGCATTCCAATCACCCATTAAGACTAGCCGCTTCGTATCGTCCAGGAACGACGCCAACCGACGAAAAAAGGAAACTCTCTCCGCAGCGATATTGGGCGCATAAACCGCAACCAGACGAAACTTGAAACTTTTCACGGCAACATCGGCCACAACCAGCCGGCCCCCGTCACCTGCAAAAACAACGTCAACATCAGCATCAAGGCTGCGTCCAACTAGCAAAGAGACCCCAGCGCTGGTGCGGCTGCCGTATGCTGAGAAAACGTTAAAGTCGTTTTCCAGCACCCGACAGTCGGCATTGCAAGTGAAGTGGGTCTCCTGCACTGCAGCAACATCTACGCAGAGGTTCCTGAGTTCACCAAGCAAGCGCGCACACTTGCTTGAATCCCTCAGTCCCCTCACATTCAAACTGGCAATGTTTAAAGACATCAATCCCACTTACCTTAGTCAGTGTCGACTATGGGCCGGAAATCCCCAGGGGTGAGGATGCCGTCGGCCTGTCTCAGAGAGCCCGTGCCGAGCTCAGTGTTTACTTGGCCATCCCTAGACACTCCGCCGACATCCAGCGGGAACCGTACTTTTAGCGCCCTATAGAAGGAGGGGTGAACTAAAATAGGGACCCTCCCTGAGCAAAAAGGCAAGCATCTTTTCAAGGAAGGGTGCTCCAATTCCGCCAACTTTACACCCGTGTCGGTCTGGCGGACCGTATCCAAGAACTTCCATACGCCCTTGGTACGGTCACCAGCCGAACGGATGAAAGTGGTCACCATGGCTGCACCCTTAAAATTAAATGGATTATTCACTTTTTCTTTCCCAATCTTTTCCAGTTGCAGTAACGGTTTTAACATCTTCTTAAGTTGATGGTCCGTTACTGCTTCTGCACCAACGGTGCATAAATGTTTGGCTTTGAGTTGCTGCACTTTCTCTGTATCGGCGCTATTTGCCACCTCTTTTTCATGCTGGGATGATGTGGTCTGGGGGTTTGTTGTAATGGGAGTCCGTTCCGGAAAGAGTTCCGGGGAAGAGATCGGACTCAGGGATGGTAATGAGAGCGACCTGGCTATTTTTTGTGGGGATGGTCTTTCGAGCGATTGTGCTCTCCTTGTATGCACAATTTGATGTCTACGGACCTGGGGATGAAATGGGGGTGTTTCAGTTGGTGGGGGAGGTTGTGGTGATTGTGGTGGTGGTAATGGGGGTTGTAAATATTGTGGGGGTTGTGGCGACTGAGGGGGAGCATTCCGAGGAATGCAATGTTGAGGAGGGAACATTGGCGGAAGTGGTAGGGGAGGTGGTGGCAGAAGAGGAGCCATGAGTGGTGCTTGTATTGGAACTTGTTGGGGAAGAGGCTGCTTTTGGGGGTATGCATTTGAAGGCCCTTCTAATGGGTCATCGGTGCTGAAAGGTCCTGCACACACTTTTTTGGCAGCCCCCTCCCCGCTGTCTCGTCTCCTTTTCAGGTTTGTAGTTGTTTCCATACTTTCATGGTCCTCCTTGTTTTTTCTCCCCTTTTTCTTTTTTGCCAATGTGGGTGATCCTGGTGTTGTTGATGTTGTCTTTGTTGTTGGGGTCTGTGGCCCTTTCTTCGTTGGCGTTGTTGCTTTTTCTTGTGTTGTTGCTGCTGCTGGTTCCGGCGTTTTGGTTTGGTTTTGAGGTGGGGATACCATTAAATTTTTTCCCCTTGTTTGGGGGAACCCCTCCTCTTCCGTGTCACCTCGGACCAGCCCTCTTTGCCATTTGTTTTGGGCTGGCCCTGACTCGGGTCCTGAGCCTTGGCTGTCTTACTGCTGGTGGTGGTGGTGGTGGCTGTTGAAACTGTTATAGTTGTTGCTGTCACTGCTGCTGCAGCATTCTCAGTTTTCTCGGGGCAGAACTTCGAGATGTGGCCAATTTTTTTGCATGACCAACACCTCGGTCTCCGCCCCTCCACCATCACTATCATCTGTCTGTCCCCGCTGATTAGAATCTCGGGGATGGCTTTGAAGCCATCCCTCGTCAGGCACATCCGGAAGGCATAATCCCCGTAGGCTGTCCCGGCCGGGGATCTGAGGAGTTTATACTCCTCCACTTAGCCGTAAGAGCTTAAGTAGGCCACAAACACCTCCCCAGTAAAGGAGGCCGGGACGTTGCAGATGGTGACGTTGAGCCTACGGGTGCCCCTATATTCCGGCTGCAGCCTGAAGCACCTGGTCGTAATGTTATTGGCTGCCAGCTTCGCAGCCTGGTCTTCCGTAGGAAGGAGGACATCCCACGTCGCAAAACTCTTGCGACAGAAGTACTGGCATGGGATGCCCGCCTTCCTCAATAACTCCTCAAATGTCTCCTTCTTCAGCCCCACCAACCTTTTGGTTTTGAGATTCGAAACGACCAGCGAGAGGATCCTAGGTGTTAATTTTTGTTCCAACTCAGGGATCGGCAGAATCTCGTTGCCTTTGAAGTACTTCGCGTACTTCTCCACCCTATCCCTTTCGTGCGGGGATTGACTCAACACAGAGATGAATATTCAACCAGTATTCATAGTAATAGGAAGAGTTCATTATAGTCCGTAAGGTAGGTACCATAACAGAAAGGCAGACTGGACTCTTTAACCTTGATATGGCAACCAGTCTAGAAGAAAGAAAACTCCGAATTCAAACCTGTTAAACTCGGGTTAAAAATCAACCCTGTCTCGCATCCTGGTTGTTGGAGAGGTTTATTAAATATAGAACGAGAAAAACTTAGTTCTAATCAAAAAGCAACTTCCCCTATAGCTAGTCTCCGGTAACGATAAAACCAAATTCCATTAGTGGCTGATTATGACGCATCGGCTGTTCAACAAGAAATATGCCTCCGTGAATGGGAAAATTGAATTGTTATATTCATACGACATCCAGACAACGTCTATGAGGTCAGCAGCTCTGGTCATTTCGTGAGAACACAAATCGATAGCATATTGTAACGTGTTCAAATGAAGTGAAAAATAGACACGCTGAGATGCAATCATTGAGTATCATGTAGTCGCTAACTTAACGAAAAAGACGTGGAAGAAGACGGGTCCTACCCATCAGGCACTAAGTTTATTGCTCGGCGCCTGAGGCACTCGAAAAAGAGAATTCTGAATGGATTAAGCCTTCTCGTGACGTCCACGTATCAGTCTCGATTCGAGCAGGGACCCTCACATAAAAATGACAATGTGTCAGATCTGGTTAGGTTAGATGGCTGATAAATCCTTTATTATCAAGGCGTGTTGACAGCACGAAATCCTTTGACTCTCTCCCCCCTCTCTCTCTGTAACCGTCTCCATCAGTTATCGCTTATTGCGGTCTTTTAGACAGCATCAAGTGTCCTCACAAAATTGATGGATGTAAGTTTTAAGGGTTGGCTAATACTGACGTGTGTACAGGATTTCGTCCTAATATCTTCAGCAGTACCCAGCATGCCTTGCTCGTCTTACTTGGATGGTCTGCAAGATGGGAGGTTAAGTAGCCGTATAGCTGTTATTTTATGGGGTGCTGCTTCCAGAATTTGTTAAAAACATCATTTTTGAGAGGTTTCTCTCGAGCCTTTTCTTCAGTCCTTTTGTTAGAGACTAAGGAGTGCAACCATACCGTAGTACTGACACGGCTATTGCTTAAATGGATTTAGTAACTAGATAACCTATTGGATCGATTGACATTACACGGAAAGTGACGATTTACATTAGTGTTATCTCGAGCCTCAAATAGAGACCACTTCGTTGATGAGAAATCTGAGTTTATCAACAAGGAAATAATTTATCGTTTAGTCAATTAGCTTCCAACAAAATAAGAGGAAACCAAAAAATGGGTAAATTTGGTGATAGTCATTGTTGATGCGTATATACGAGATGCATACGATAAGTTTCCAGACTTTTTTCGTATGGGTATTTAAAATTGTCGTACACTCTTGAAAATTCAGTATCTTATGGCTATACATCTTCCATATTTGAGCAAGATGGGCATCAAGACAGTTCCTCACCCTCCCTATTGTACAGACCTTGCTCCCTGTAACTTGTGGTTATTCTCTAAGCTCAGAGGCTGTCGTTATGAGACAACTGAGGAGATGAAAGAGACTGTGACGGAGGTCATTGACACTCTTATACAAGAGGACTTCCATGGGGCCTTCTCGAAGTTGTTGGAACTGTACAACAGGTGCATTGCAGCCAGAGGAGATTACTTTGAAGGGGACTAGAGTTTCATGTGTGTACTATCAATAAAAGTGCCCATACGAAAAAAGTCTGGAAACTTATCGTATGCACCAGGTATATATATATATATATATATATATATATATATATACACATTCAAGAAATGAATATGCTACGTCACCAGTATATCTTTTGTCACGTAATCATAGCATATCAGTACCGCTAAAAAGCTTTTTTAAAACTTCCTAAAAAACTTGGCTCATTACTTTTGTTTATCTTATATATATATATATATATATATATATATATATATATATATATGCGTGTGTGTGTGTGTGTGTGTGTGTGTGTGTGTGTGCGTGTGTGTGAAAAAGGTGTATTTAGGCAGTATCTTTTTATTTAAACAGGTTTGATTAAATAAAATCGAATCCTTGTTGCTTTTGATTTTATAAAATATTTTCTTTCAAGAGTCCTTATGCTTTTTTGATGTTACAATCTTGAAATTTGTTGATAATTTCTCCAAATGAGCTATTTGTCTTATACCGAGTAATTTCGGTTTTTGTCTGAACCATTATTAAGGTATATATATGCTATTTCCAAATCAAAGTTGTTTAGTGTTTAAACTAAATTTTTATTTCATTTTTGTTTTTATTACTACAGTGAAGCTTGTTTTTATTACCAAGGTGATGCGAAGTGGTTATGGCAATTTATTTTTTAAATATTTCTGTTGTTTTAAGTAGAATAAAATTTGTTCTATCTTTTGTAATATGGATTGTTCTATCAATTTTAAACATTTTAAAATGTTATAACTAGTTTCGAAGTTAATTCTGTTAATAGTGTGTTGTCTAAATTTCATATCTAAAGCTTCAAGGATTTTTAATTTTTTGACATTATTGTCTGTATGGAGTGTTTTTGTATTATAAATTAAAATATTTCTGTATGCTGCATTAAGACAATAATTTTTTTTAAACGATGACAAATGGAGCTAGAATCCGAAAGGTGTAGAATGAGCCTCCTTGATAATTTTGTTCTAGTAAAACCAATGTAAATTACGTTTTTTTAATTGTCAGAGATGCATATATATATATATATGTATATATATTTGCAAAATAAATAATAGTTGCATCTGCGGTGGTAATAAAGTCAATAATAAAAAAGAAAAGCAAACGCCATCTGTTTAATCAGTTTTCATTCGTCTAGAGGGTAGCATTTATAGTTATGTAAATGGTCTCCGTGAACCGAGTTCAAATCCTGGACAAGGCTCAGTCGTTTGGACTATATATATATATATATATATATATATATATATAGGGTGAACAAGACTGAGTCCTTGAACCAATTCTCTGCACCAACTTCTTCAGCATAATACTCAAACAGGCAACGAAATATTTTGATGATAGGGACGGTATCTACATCAAATATCGTCTTGATAGCTGCCTATTTAATCTCGAATGACTACAGGCCAATATGAAAACCCTAGAGTAACTGATCGGAGACATTAGCTTTGCCAATGATGTTGCTCTTGTTGCCCACACAGAAAAAAACTTTGCAGCACTGCACTTTCTGCGTCATAAAGGCTATTAAGCTACTTGGCCAAGAAATTAGTTTTAAAAAGACAGAGGTAAACCACCGGCCTACACCTCGGGAAGAGTACCGCTTTCTCCACATCACTATTGATGAAACTTTGGTGAATGCATGTTATATAATTATGGTAATTATTTCTTAGATTAATCATAATTTCGTTAATGACATTTTATTATTTAGTTTGAACTACTCGGTATCTCAGTATGGTTCAGGTACCATAGTCAGATGGTACAGTCTTACGCCTGCGTGGAAAGGATACAATAATCATCATTTGTCATAATAAACTCCCAGACAAGAAATGGGACTGGACGGCCGTTGAGTGGGTCGATAACATCATGCTCGGAAGAGATGGTCCTAAGAATTCGAGGATTTTGAAAAGGCAGATTAGTTGAGATTCGACGGTTGAAGCGCAGCTTTGTGTTTTTCGGATCTAATCTGCGCAGATCGGTTTGGGTCTTTACCAGCAGAGATCTTAAACACCACATGATGCGCTGTGTGTTGTGGGTGGGTTCACCATAGTATGGCTAGCATAGGCTTTTATCATTTGTGTCTCTCTCCTCGTGCCTCCAAGGACTGAAGCTAGAAAGAAATAAACTCGTTCGTACCGCTTGTATTTGTATTATTATTGTTGTTATTGATATCATTGTTGCTATACACCATTGCTGAGACTTTAGTGAATACGGTCCATCGGCTCATTTAACAGGGGTTCATTATTTCATCAAATGATAAGATTGATAAGGAAATCCACAAGAGGATAACAAAGGCATGTGGAACAATGCCTGAAAAACGGCACAAAGATAAGCGTCTACAGAGCCCTCGCCCTCGCTTCTCTTCTAAACGGATCAGAGTCGTGAGTCACACCTCAGCACTCTCTACATCTCCTCGAACGGTTCCACCCGCGCTAACTTCTCACTATTCTTAAAATCTGCTGAAATGACTTCGTCATCAGTATTAAAGTCTTTGAGTACCAGCTTCGGCGGTACATATACTAAAATAGAACGATACAGAGAAGATTAACATGGCCTCTGCACAAGGATGATATGCAAATTCGTGAAGCGTTTCATATTTTTCTGCTCAGTCGGCTGGGGCTGTAGAATACACTGACGTCGCTGGGGTTTTGGGGAATGCCATGCAGCCCTGCATTGCCATTGCTCCCAGGTCCACTCTGGCCCGGCGTGGTGCGACCTGATAGGTCCCTATATATGTATATATTCATATGTATACATATATATATGTATATATATATATATATATGCATAAACATTATACACACACACACACACACACACACACACACACATATATATATATATATTCCATATTTCTTGATAATATTCCATTTCCGTTGATAGCGCTGTGTTTTTTAAATTCATCAGCATCTCAGTTTTAACCAACTTTGCGTTTGTGTAGTTTTGTTATGTTATAAAAACCAAAATTCTTTCAAAACTCTTTTTAAAAAACTCCTTACACATGTGAGCAACCCCTGATGATGACTTATGAAAGGTCCGAAAGCGCTCAGGACAATTTTAGTAAATTCATCCACTGATTTCAGCCTGAAACCAAGACATTTACCAGGAAACTTGAAAGGTTTACATTTAATCAAACATGCTTAAATGAAAGACTGGGGCCTAATTACACACACTTATATATATATATATATATATAGATTAGGTAAAACAGAAGAAAAATATGTTTAATGGTTTGTTTATTTGGCAACACGTTTTACCTTTTTTTGAATACAAAAGTGTTTCATCGAACTTATTTTAATATGAAAATAATTATAATGGATAAATGTTGATTCAATTAGAAGTCTTCATCATGGTTTGTAGATCTTGCTAGGTAAAAAAAAATTATTGCGAATTGATATGTTCAAATTGCGTAATGTTATGTGATAGGACTTTTTTTTAAGTAAATAGCGTTTTGTGGTTTGATAAACGGATTTGTGACATCTTATTGTTTTAAATGTAAAGAGAAAGGAGGGCTGTGAATTTATTTTCTGTTTCTCTTCGTACATTATGTCAGATTCAAATCATTTCTTCCGATATATATATATATATATATATAAATGTTAATATATACAGAAATGTATATATATATAAATATATATAAATATATATATATATATATATTTAATCTATATATATATATAAAAATATGTATATATATATAAATGTATACATGTATACATTTTCATATATATACTGTCACGTGGTCTGCTACTGAGAGGAGAGAAGTAAAATCAATTTCCCCTAACCTTCTGTGTTTGAATTAACAGGTCTCAAAGATTGACCGTTAAAAGAAAGACATGAATAAAGGTCAATTCCTCGCGGCCGAAGGAACAAATCCAGTTAGAATGTAGGTCAAGCTATCTGCACTCCATAACCCCAACCGGTTGGATAGAGAAGGGGATATAGAGGTCATAATAGTAGCCTGAATGAATCGCATGACAAGGTGAGGAAGAAGAAAGAGGCCAAATGTTTGACCAGAACCCTAAAACCGGAAGTAGCAGCCTTTTCGTCAGAGGAAATAGGGATAAAGAATTCAGTTTTTAGGACGGAGGTCGCCGTGAGAGGACGTGTGATCTGATGCCAAAAGATAACCGGTGCCTTCAAGCCAAGCTCCACAGAATCCCGCTTGCCCGTGAAAGAAAAGAAATCTCAGAAGTAGCCCGTCGAAGAAGCTAAGTAAACCTTAAAACCGTTTTCTCCCTCCACCCTTCCTAAGTATTGCCATTGTATGCTCTCTCTCTCTCTCTCTCTCCCTCTCTCTCAGTTTAAAGAAAGAAGAAAGAAAAGAAAAAGGAAGAAAGAAAGACATTTGTATTTGATATTGTCTGCTGGTAATATAGCCGGCACCTTAAATATGTGTTTGTGTCCGCACGTACTAAAAACCTTGTTATATTTTAAATGTCCCCCTCGTGTCTAAACTTATTCATTGTGTTGTTTGCCGATCGAATTGCCTTCTTTTGCATATTCCTTTTCAGCTTCATTCGCTACAATTTATTCGCGCTAAATGTCTATTCGCCTTTAAAAATATTACACGGGAAATTGGAATTGCCGACTACAAATAATGATATCTTATCTCAACCTAGAGGCCCATATCTTTCGTTATCCTGGGGGTGGTAGGAAGACGAAGTGGCCTGGTGCGTGTGTGTGTAACGTGAAATTTGGAAACCCCTTGTCAGCGGCGGTCAGTTTAGCCCCAAGTTAACCCCCACATTATCTGTCAGTTCCCATATGCCCGAGAAAGGACTCTTAACAAGGACTTATTCTGCGAGTGATCAAGTGCTTGACTGCCCCGACTTCACACGTGCGTAAAATAAACTCCCGTCCTGGGATAAATATTTTCGGCACCGTCACAATACATTTACATGTATATATATCTATAAATATCTATAAATGTATATACATATACATATAAATAAATGTTATAAATAAACACATACATACACGCACGTATACTTTTTTTAATTGTTTAGAAAATCCCACCTGCAACGAGACCCCCGACAAGTGCATAAATTAGAATGGTTTGACCTACAGATAAGCCCCATTCCTGTTTCTTGATGCTTCTAACATCTAATATTTTGTCCCACTCTGTCCTCGCCTGTGATTTTTTTTCCTCACATACGAACTGTAACTCCACATTTGCTGTTCAGCACCTTCGAATAAAGCATGTAAAAAGTCATCTGACGAGACAGAGAGTAGAGTAATATTCTCCGCCGAAATAAATTTATAATGACAACTTAACCAGGTTTGAGTTTCCATCCGATTACACGATATATATATATATATATATATATATATATTGGAATTTTCTACGTGAATAACAATGCCGTAAAGAAAAAACCCACAATTACTATTCATCGTAATGAGAAGTCTGATACTCAAAAACGTTATTTAAGAGTAGTTGGATGGTTGTTTGAAGTTTATTTAATGACAAATCCATTTTTTTCGAATAAACAGTTCTATTTTAAAACTATTTAGTTTAGCATGAGTGCACAGTTAAATTGTCAAAAACATTTCCATTTCAAGCTATTCAATTTAGTCAAACCGTTCTATTTCAAACAATTGAGTTCAGTATAAGTATAGATTTTGTTAATGTCAAAACAGTTGTATTTTAAACATTTTAGTTCAGCGTAAGTACAGTTTCAATGTTAAAAAGAGTTCCATTTCAAACAATTCATTTTAGCATAAGTACACAGTTTAAATGTAAATACATAGTATAATTGTCAAAAACATTTCTACTTTAAGCTATTCAATTTATCCAAGCAGTTCTAATTCAATCAATTCAGTTTAGCATAAACACTGGAAAAATTTTTAATGATACGTGTTCTTATCATCATTTGTTAATAAGTTAAATACATATGTAAGACAGTGAGTTAGTCAGGGTAGTTGGTCAGGGAAAGATGATGAATTAATCGGGAGATGAGATGAGCAGCTACATTGTGAGTGACAGGCATGGTCGAGGGGAAAAAGTGAAGTCGGTATTTGTATCATTCGTCTCGTATCAAAGGAAACTCCTGCGTTTTTTTTTTTTTAAAAATGACGTGATCCTTTCATTCTATTTCACTCTGGTTCGTTGACAACTAGGTGAAAAGTTATAGATTGTAATAAACTTTCGTGTCTAAAAAACAACGTAGTCGCTTTGCACTTGCTTAATGTAACACCTATTCATATTTGTGTCTAATGTAACACTTATTTCTATTTGTGCCTTTGGTAACACTTATTCATATTTGTATCTAATGTAACACCTATTCATATTTGGGTCTAATGTAACACTTATTTCTATTTGTGCCTTTGGTAACACTTATTCATATTTGTATCTAATGTAACACCTATTCATATTTGGGTCTTCGTATTCATCTCGTAAGGTAACACTTTGTTTATATCTGCGTTTGGAGTGTTACCTTCATCTATAAGCGTTACCCTCAGTATATCTAGAATCCCGTTGTGTTACCCAACACCTTAAACGAAATTCACTTTATTTATTGAATGTGCCTTGTGAACAGTAAAGAATCAACAATATTTTCAACTGACAATTTCAGTTAGTTAGGTTAGAGTATGCTGGGATTAAAAGGTGGAATAATGTCACCTGAGACTTTAAGAACAACTGCTATATACTTAAGACGAACCAGTGTTAGTTTTGTGTTCCAAATTGTTTTATTCCTTAGGAAACGTGTCGTATCAAATGTCACTAAACAAACTTTAAGATTAAGTGGCTTCGAATACTGAGATCTTCTACCGATAAGAAGGATCCACTGAGTATTAAGATAAGCAATTTTTTTTTTCACTTCTCTGGCCTACTTTTCAGGCAATCATACAAATATGAAATCTACAAGCAAGGGTAGCTGGAATTGTTCAAAAAAGAATGAGAAAAGAAATGTTTGGATGCAGAAATATTAGATTGAAACAAATGTAATGTCCGATTTTAGCGTATATATTATAAATTAAAAAAACAAAAACAAAAACAAAACAAAACAACTTATGTTAATATCAAAAGAAGGGTTTGATCACTTTAAAATTGAATGATAATCAATTCTATTATTTTGTTTGGTTATTTATTACATTAATAATGTCAACGCGTGCAAACTGGCACGCATGCGCAGAAAGATACGACAATCACCCTTCGTCATAAGAAGGCTTCAGGACAGGAAACAAAAACTAATCAAGGTTATGGTCAAGTCGAGGAGCCTGTGGTGTAATAGTTATCGTCGTAGAAAATGGACACGGTGACACGAGATCAAATACTGGACGAGAATAATTGCATTTCACATAGCACTAATACCCTTGGGAAAGGTATGGATCCAATTAATCTCCCTCCAGCTATGGGCAAATAGTAGGACAGACTAGGTTCTTCAGCCTTGGTGAGGCAACTAGTCTAGGAGAAGGAAAACTCTGAATCCAAACCTGTTTAACTGCGCTTAAAAAATTGACCCTGTGTCACATCCTGCCTGGGCGGAGGTTTGTGTAAATACATATATAAACATGACATAGGCTAGAATAAAGAAGATTTTTAGACCAGAAGAAATATTCTTATTAACTACTGAGGGTGAATCTGTACGCATTTCTTGTAAGTCCATCGGAAGGATTTTTCTCGTCTTTATTTTTGAACATTCAATGAATATCATGGATTTTAAATAAGCCCGAAATGATACACGTCAGCGAACACTATCGAAATCAAAATTAGGAGAAAGTTGATATTTTTTGCTTCCACTCCTCCCTACCCCTTAGATGAAGATATATATAAATGACAGGGTCTGTCCCTCGCAAAAGTAGATCAGCCAAGCTGAGTAGAAGGCAGCTTCTAGATTTCCGGCACTCTGGGCTCTGACCTTGTGTCAGACTGTTCAAAGTGGAGAGGCAGAAAAAAGTCATATTACATGTTGTTTGGACATAATGTAGTTTTTTTCCAACAAATTTCTTCTCCTATCCTCTTCGTTGACATTTTCATTGTGAATAAATCATTCCATTCATTCGAGTTTTAAGTAGGTCCTCATATAACGAATGTGGTATTTTGGTGAATGTTGCGTGCTTGTCAATGAATGAGTGCCAATATCGTATCATGTGCCTGGGTCAGCGAATGCTAGCTAGGGCCTTTTAGGAACCATAAGTTCAAGAATGACCACTTCCCTGCCCCTCCCCTACCAAAACTACTGGGGTTTCATGCTCCCCCCAACAATTGTATGTTATATATATATATGTATGTAAAGAATAGTAACCGTTTAAAATTTACTTCGAAGCTAATATCTCCTCGTGGCTGAATGGTTAGAAGCTTTGGTTTGACGTTTAAGTCAACCGGGTTTCGATCCCAGCTACGGGAAGATACTGTCTAGCCACACTGATGAGTTCTGATAGAACGAAACAGATCTGTCTGTGGATGACTATAGAGATATATATATACTCCCCTACCCCCGTGGGGTTGAGTTATCTCTCTCTCTCTCTATATATATATATATATATAATTGTTTGAAAATAAAGCCTATTGGCCTAGTGAGTTGAGTGTTCGCCAATGATACGGGAGACCTGCGTTCAATCCCAGGTCACGTCATACCACAGACTATAAAAATGGTACTTGGTACCTCCTTGCTTAATACTCAGCAATATAAGGTACGTATAGACGAAAAGTGAAGCAATCCAGGGAAAGGAGTAGCGGCCTCCCCTACACCTCAGTGTAGTAGCTATCGAAAAGGAAGCCTTCGGGTCGCCCTCGACTATGGTCGCCAACTTTACTTTTTACTAGACTTGTGACACGATGGGTGGCATTCGCGTCTGCGGGTGCCAGTCAGAGGATCTCTTTGTCTGTTTTTGCATGAAACCCATACAAAGGGCCTGTGCACGAGAGCTCCCACGACACCGGAAGAGGACGAGGGAAGGAAGGTCCCAGGGTCAGTTGGCAGGAGAAAGCGGGCAAGAGAAAGAGTCAGTCAGCAGATGAGAGTCAGTCAGAGAGGAGTCCAGTCAACAGAAGTCAGAAAGGTGGCTGCTAGGACCTGGTGACCTACCGATGCCGGGTTGACCAATGTGAGAAGATTAGTCAGCATTCCTTGCGGCTTGCGGGAGTTTAGCGCAAATACACCCTCGCAATAGCCTGCAAAATGCACGGAGAGCTGCACAAAAGTGTCACAGACTTCTCTCCTGCACTTGGAGCTAACCCAAGTCCGATTGTTTATTTTTCTTTTCTTCAATCCTCTCGGTTGTGTATTTTGTGTGTTGGTAAAGAAATGTGAAATACCCCAGCCAGAGATGAGAAAAGCCACTAGACGATTCTGATGGCCATGAGTAATTTGGTTGGTTGAGATAGTGGGGGTCGGTCGGCGGTGTATTGTCACAGACTTAAGCCGAATCCGCAGAGATAAAGTAGCAAAGCAAAATCGAGATGATATGATATTTTAAATAGACCAGCAAGAGACAGAAGAAAAACAGCACATGAGACGGTGAGGAGTTTTTAAAGCTCTGAGCATTTGACCTTGTACCAGGCTACCCTGTGCATTGAAAGCGAAGAAAGCCGACCGTAATTCAACGCTGCAAATAAGCAAAGAAACTTAACGTTATAAGCACTTTTAAAGTATTCATAAAGAAAATTAGACATATACTCTATTTAAGATTGCTTTGCGACAGACTATAAATAGCGAGAATAGAAAAGCCTAAAACTTAGAGTAGGAATTGACAGACTGTTAATTTGTGAACCGGTCTCCGACTAAAACTTGCAACCCTCGGGATGGGTAAATATATGTATCGTTTTCTAAAGACATTTTTTGTACTAAATACTGTTATTTTTGCAAGCTGTTTGGTTTCGTTGTTTAATAGCATATCAACCTTTGTAGGTTATTTAATGCCAAAGCTATTCTCCGAGAAGAACAGTGATGGTACTATTTAACCCATAGCTGGGAGGATAAGGGGGATTCATACCTTTCCCAAGGGTATTTGTACGAAAGGGAACCTAATAGCGCGACTGGAGTACGAATTCGCTTACTACAATGCCGCAGTCAATTGCTTTGACCATTACACCACGAGGATACCCCCTTTGCAAGCCGTGTTTCGTTCTCTGTTTCTTGGCGTCGACTTTCATTTTATTTATTTATTTATTCTTTTTTTTTTTACTTTCTTAGTTGTGCGGTCTCATTCGTTTACTCACTGACCGGCAACTCCGACTAGCGATTGATATGTTGTCTGGATCTAAAAAAACACAAGACAGTCGGATAACGAATCGGTCTTATCATCCGAAGATATAGCGGAACGACTAGCAGATGGGAAGCAGAATCACCCCCACCCCGTGTTTGGCTCTACAGTCATATCTTTATCATAATTTCTAATAGCAGATTTCTGAAAATCGTATTTTTCTCTTCATTCTATGACAATGTTTATCCTCAAATTCATAACTTCAGATTTACTCTGGCTCACTTTTAAGACGTACCATTGTAAAACTTAAATATAATCAGTTAAAACGCTTTTCTTAGTTATTGAATCAATACAGTCACACGTAACGGAAATAAATTGCATTTTTAGCGAATAATCAACACTTTATATCATATTTTTCTAGAAAATATCAATTAAAATATGTTATCATTTTTTTCGGAAAGAAATGACGATAGAATTATCCAATTCAAAACAAAATCGGTAAATTAATGTTGAAGAATGCAATTAAAAAGAAAAAAACAGAAAAAGAAAGAAAACAGTGATAAAGCCCAACAAAGCATGAAAGAAATGTTTTTTAGTTAAAAGAGACATTCACACAGGCTTGTGTAGTTGCGCAATTTATGCTTGTCTATACGTCTGGCCAACTTCAGGCTAATCACCTAAACTAAAAAGATAAAATCTAATTCTACCAAGTCACATAATTTTAAAATCTCCGAATGAAAGCCGAGCGCTCAACTGACCCCGGAAGTTACCATTTGACAATCAAACTCTGTTGACCTCAACTCAACTTAAAAATCTCTCTTAATGATTTAGTCCTCTTTAAATAATTTACACTTCGTACCAAATAAAAGATTCGGCCAAATTATTATTTACCAATAATAGGATCTTGGAAGTCAAATTTGCACAGTTTATTTGAAGCCCTAAGGTCAAGTCAATACCTATGAATCAGCTTCAACTCCGTGGAACCCTCCATGTAGCCACGATAAAGGGAATGAATAAGGGAATTCTACCTGAAAAAGCAAAACCATTTTTTTTTTTGTTTTTGGATTTTTTTTCTATAAATAAGGCCTCTGAATTGTTTAAAAAATGTTCAATCTCACAAAAAAATTGTTTTGAGGCTATTCAGAATAACAGCAAATCAAACAGAATTCTTCAGCCTTGAAAAGAGGTCTGTCATCAAATTATAGTGACGGAGAAGTACAAACCATGTGAAATTTACAGAAAAATGTGTAGTATATGAAGAAGCATTTATTAATCAAAAGAATGTTTAAAAATGAGATAAATATGGGTATGCCACTTTGAACCTGAGTTGAAATGATAAGGAAGAACCGAGGTCATTAAAGACAGTCGTCTGGGACATGAAGGGACACATTACCTTTGATTTCCTTTAAAAAAAGGTGCAACAGTAAACAGTGGTTCCTATTGCCAGCTCTTCATGCCAAATTCACCTTATTTATTGAGTGACCTTAAGCAAATAATAGTGAGCTTCGACCGTTCGATTTTCCAGCGTGGTAAGTTATTTAACTACATTGATTTGGTTTCAGAAAGCTAGGCGCTACACTGAGCAGAGCTTCACAAGTTTTGCACATTGGCTAAGTATAAATATTTACACATATAACACTCAGTGGTGAGCATATTTTAAGGTATCATTATTCAGATAAGTTTGCTCAGCTTTGTGCGGGAGTATCCGTGACGTCATCTCAAACGATTTGGACGTACTTCACTCGCACTGTAACGTTCAATCATCATTATCATCATCATGTCACGCTATCAGCACAGATATTTCTGACCCTATCTCGCCACCTCTCCCTATCGACGATTGCTTTTAGCAGGTCTTCCAGGCTACATCCAGTATCTGCATAGAGCTGCTGTATGTATGTTCGAGCTGGACATCCTGCTTTTGTTCGTCCTTGTGAAGGGGTCCACGGGAGTACATCACTTACGAGCTCGTCCCTACTTCTCCAGCAGTGTCCCGCATGTCTGGATCGTCTAATTTTCATAATTTTCGTGACGGGTGGTAGTTGGCCCCAGAGTTACTGTTTTGTGGGGTGCTGTCTTCAGGTCCCTAGAAAAAAAGGCATGGACTCCCTATGATCCCCTTTAGCTAAGGGTTAGAAAATACCGCTACTTCTCTTCTGAAAGTTTGACTCTGGCATTAAATAACTCGCGAAGATTGAAACACTATAACTAAAGAAAATAAACCAAATAAGATATTGAAGGATGTTAAAGAACATAATTCAAAATCCAAGTTTTTACCGTCTTAATCTTGCCCTTTATAATGGACTAAGAATAATCGAAAACGTCTTGAAAAACAGAATTCATGTACTCCCTTCTTTATAAATAAGAAAAAGAAATTCAGTAAAAAATTATTAAAAAATCCATTGCTAGTACTCTTGAGAAAGGTATTAAACCCCTCCTGTCACCGGAACAGTTATACAAGGATGACTTTGGCATTAAATAACCTACAAAGTTTAATATGACGTTAAACAAAAAAAGATTTATGGCTTCAAGCTTAACCTCTATGTTTATCTTGCAATAGTCAATTATCAGTGATGGGATCTGCGAATGGGTCAAATTTTAGAAAAAAAAAAAAAACTTGGAGCAAATTTCATAACTACGTCAACGTTCATTTCTACTTTTCTTTTATACTTTTTTTTTCTTTTCGTTAAGTCCGCACTTCAACTCTTTCTCCATTTTTTGCGCGTACGCAAATGTTGAACAAACATTGAATGTTAGATACTTCCTTCTTCGGCAATCTCTCACTTTTGTTTTTTACGTGGGTCCTCTTCAGTTATAGACATTAGAAAACTTACAAAATTTTCGAGCCAATATTGAAATATATGTTCATCGGAGATCCATTTTTCAAACGCTTGATTTTTATTGTATGCACTTACCGCTATTTTATGTCTGTTACATGGTAGGTAACAAGATGATAAGTAATTTAATATATATATATATATGTGTGTGTGTGTGTGTGTTAGACAACCGGGACATTGGCCCAGCGGTTAGAGTGTTCGCCAATGGCCCGGGAGACCTGGGTTCAATCCCAGGTCGAGTCATACCAAAGACTTTAAAAATGGAACTTGATACCACCTTGCTTAACACTCAGCATTATAAGGTACGGTTCAAGGGTAAAGTGGAGCAATCCTGGGAATGGAGTAGCGCCCTCCCCTACACCTTGGTGTAGTAGCTATCGAAAAGGGAGCCTTCGGGTCACCCTCGACTATGGTCGCTAACTTTACTTACTTACATGGTAGGTAACAAGATGATAAGTAATTTAATATATATATATATATGTGTGTGTGTGTGTGTGTGTGTGTGATAATTGCATGAAAACAGGGCTGGAAGTCTTTAACTAACAATGCCTCTGCAACGAATTGTACGTTCATAAATGATTACAATGATGCTGGCTTTTGCTATTTGGGAATAATTTATTTTGGTTCGGTTTTATGGCATATCAACCATTAAAGGTTATTTAGTGCCAAATCTATTTTTATACATATAAATAGTTCTATTTCGAACAATCCAGTTTAGCATTAAATGTCAAAAACATTTCTATTTCAAAAGCCATTTCGTTTAATCAACAAAGTTAATTGGTTACAATTGAACTATGTATCACTAACAATTCACTTAAACATCAATTTGGTTTGGTTTGGTTTGGATTGATTTTATGGCACATCAAACATTGTAGGTTATTAATCCAAATCTATTTTTAAACGTATAAACAGTTCCATTTCAAACAATTCTGTTTAGCATACAAAAAAATCATATTTAAAACAATTCAGTTTAGCATAAGTATGAGTTTAAAATGTCAAAACAGACCTATTTCAAGCAATTCAGTTTAACATAAGTACACAGTTTAGTTCTATTTGACCCATAGATTAGGACACTATCAGGTGCTACCACTCTGGGCCAGATTGGACCGAGAGTGATGGCAAAGAAAGGAGTGCTCTGCATTCCCCAAAGGTCCAGCTTTACTGGAGCCTCACCATCAGATTGTTTAGTCTCATCAAAAGGACACTCGTTAGTAGGGTTTTTTCCCCTCTGCAGAGAAGCAGTCTGTGTATTCTACAGTCCCAGCTGACTGGGCGTCGTTGAGATGGTCTTACACCTCTGTAGAGGTGCAGTAAGTGTATTCTACAAATATTTAAGAACAGGAAATAACTAGATCATCAATCATTCCTAGCGACAATAGTTAATCAAATTTAATGAGAGGAGTCACTTTTCATGGCATTTTCCTCTGTTCGTGAAGGACAGAGTTCAAATTCCAGCGTCTCCCAGGTTCACCCAAAATAGATTTTACTGCTTAAAATCCTGTTCCTCGGATAGGGAGTGACTAACAGGGTGGAACGATAAAATTGCAGTCCTAAAGAAAACAACACTACAGCTTTATTTTAAAACTTTTATTGAAAAAATCAATTCAGGTAACTTGATTATGTAGAAGAGCTGACATCTATTCAATATAGCCGCGTTCATCCTCAATCATCGCCTCGATACGGATCCGGAACTGGGAGCATGCCTTTTCCACAAGCGCCGGCGGAAGCTCGGCGAATACTCGGCGGATGGCGGTGATCAGGCTGGCTTTGGTGTTGTGGGAGGTCATGTTTGCAATGTTCTCGACGTATGACCAAACGAAGTAGTCCAGCGGGTTCCGGTCGGGGGATTAGGGGGGCCAGTGAGAGAAGGGTACAAAGTCATAGCACTCATTCTGAAGCCAAGCCTGGGGCTCTTTGGACTTTCGGGCCAGCGCTGAGTCCTGCTGCCACACCCAGGGTCTGCCACCGGCCACCTGATTGCACCAAGGGATCATCACACTCTTCTGCACATCCAGGTACACTTTGGTGTTGACTTTCAAGCCGACTTCGAAGATGTGAGGTGGCATGATGTGGCTCTCACTTGATACCACACCAAATACCATAACCGTAGCCGGAAACTTTGTTTTCACCACCCTGGGCACGTCCCTGTTATTCGTAGCAATCCAGATTTGCATTTTGAGGGTGCTGGCAATGGTCCTGTTGTAATAACTTGGATCGGTAGAGAGCATCAGTTGTACAGCGGCGCATCTCCGATCTCGCTCGTTGAACATTGTGTCACTTTCAGACATGATAGAAGGCTACTATCGCTCTTGGTATTTGTACACAACTGGCCAACTAGTAGATGGTCAACAACAAAAAAAGAAAACCGGTTTTCATTAAACGGAAATGGAATCATGTCTTTTCTAGGGCGACAATTTTATCGTTCCACTCTGTACTTAAGTCTGTGGTAACTTGTTAAATGTATCACACTGTTATAAGGTGAATATATATATATATATATAAGATCCTCGTATAGATAAAGGGTGTAGTTCGTTTTAGACTTTCAATAAGTGTTATTGGTTTCAGTGTTTCAATTCAAATTTTATTGGTAGGAAAAAATATGCATTTTGATTGTTAAATTTTCCGCAAAAAAATAAATATGGTCTGCAAATCAAGCTTGCCAATTATTAAACCATATGTTGGTTTGATTTTTTTTTTTTGTTGTTGTTTTTTCTCATTTTGTGTTTTTTCTTTACTACGAACGTCAATGGATAATATTATAATAAATACATTTATGATAATATCTAATAATAATAATAATAATAAATGCATATATCTTGGAGGCTGATACCACCAAAAAAGTGGAGATGAAAGAAAAAATTTAGAAAGAATATATCTGAAGAACTAGAAAGCTACTCAAGATAAAACTATCTAGCAGAAAACTTATCAAAGGAATAAATACCTGGGCTGTATCCTTCGTTAGATATTCGGGACCCTTTCTGAAGTGAACCAGTGATGAACTTAAAAAAATGGACCAAAGAACGAGAAAACTAAGGACCATGCACGAGACATTACATCCCAGAGACAACGTTGACAGACTATTTATATCAAGAAAGGAGAGAAGAAGAGGACTTGCCAGCATTGAAGACAGTGTTGACGTATCGATACAACGACTCGAGGACTACATAGAAAAACACGAAGGAGGACTCATTACAGCCATCAAAAATGATGCTGAATAGACAGTAACCAACAGAATGACAATAAGTAGAAAACAAAAATGGGAAGAAAAACAACTCTATGGGCGCTTTAAACAACTAATAAACATCTCTCACGAGAAAACCTGGACGTGGCTAAGGAAAGGAAACTTTAAAAGAGAAACATAATCTCTCCTAAAAGCAACACAAAACAACGCCATAAGAACCAATCAAATCAAAGTGAGACTAAATAAGATGCAAAAAAATAGCAAATGTAGGTTATGTGGTGACTGAGGTGAAACCGTCAATCACATAATAAACGAATGCAGCAAATTAGCACAGAAGGATTATAAGACTAGGCACGACTGGGTGGGCAAGGTGATCCATTGGGAGATGTGCAAGAAATTTAAATTTGACCATACGAACTAATGGTATATGCACAACCTAGCAGCTGTCCTAAAGAATGACATACACAAACTCCTATGGGACTTTGAAATACAAACGGATTATCTAATCTCGGCCATAAGACCAGACCTTATAATAATCAACAACAACAAAAAAAGAACTTGCAAATTGTGAACTTTGCTGTACCGGCTGACCACAGAATAAAACTGAAAGAAAGTGAAAAGAAGGATCCGAACCGAGACCTTGCTATGGAATTTAAAAAAAACAGTATGGAACATGAAGGTGACGATTATACCAATCATGATTGGTACATTCGGTGCAGTAATTAAAGAATTATTAAAGGGACTGGAGGACGTGGAAGTTGGAGGACGAGTGGAGACCTTCAAAACTACAGCATTGCTGAGAAGAGTGCTGGAGACTCAAGGAACTTACTGTCACTCAAACTCCAGTGAAAGTCCATCAGCTAACACTGATATAAAAAAACTCTGAAGGAGTTACAATAAATGCATATATATATATATATATATACTCATACACTTCTTATGAATTGAGCACTCCACTAGCCGATAACGTATATGTTAAAAAAGGTATCCGCCAAAAATTCCTTCGCTAAAGCAGAGAATGTCGATGGCTCTGACGTAAAGTCAGCGGGCTTCGATATCAGCTTGAAGCATCTCACGAGTCTAGATACAGTGAAGAGTTGTGATACAACGAAACAGTTTATCTGTTTATGACAATATATATGCCCCACCGAGGGTTGAACACTCGAGTGGGGAAATTTTAGGCAACGGCTTACGCTGAAATGCATAGCCCTTCTCATGAATTGTCCCCCGGTAGCCGATAACGTATATGTAAAAAAGAAATACGCCAAAAAAAGCCTTCGTTTACTCTGAGAATATTTATGGTTCTAGAGTGACATATCTGACTAACGGCTTGCAGCATCTCGAGGGTCTGGCCTCACTGAAGGATTGTGGTATAACAAAACGGTCTTAATGTGAATAATGATATATATATATATATATATATATATATATATATATATATATGTGTGTGTGTGGTGGGGTGTTTTAATTAAGTATAAACGCTGAGAGAACATCATTTACTGACAGCCTGTTCCTCACCAGTGGGATCATCAGACCAAGTGATTTCCACGCAGTGGGTATCTCTTTATATAATGTTGTGCCGGATATGATTGGAAGGGTGATCTAGTTTCTTTTAATCTATATTTAAGACCTTTCTTCAATAGAGCCAAAGACTGATAAGCTTGTAATCAACCATGGTAGTATAATTCTCTGTTCAGCACTAAAACTTAGGTGATATGGGGCAATCAATCGTAAAGGTCTGGTAGCCGAGCTAGCAATAACAGAATAAGCAAAACAGTGAGCATGGCTTAGATTTGTCAGAAAACAATAATTATGAGGCATTTATGTGGATCGAACTCCTAACACTGTAGTAGTCGTTTTGTATGCTTAGTTTGTCTTGGCTTCAGACAAAAAACAGGGCAGCTCATTAGTATTATGCTAGCCTCGTCTGCTAAACAATTCGCTATGTGAAGAGGCGATGAATTGAAATAGGCATTTTGTTGGGGTTACAAGCTGAATGACATGTGACTTTGTCGATCTACAAACGTATTATCGCTCCCTTCCAAATCAAAAAAAAATTATCCCCACTTCCACTGCGTGACCTGGGCTCAGTTCTAAAAAAATAATTAACTCCATCCTTTGAAAATACTGACACTCTAAACGAGAGAAACTTGGCTCCCAAGGGAAGAATTTCATAATAAATGTAAGAATTTTTTGCTGATGGAGGAATTGGAGAAGAATTTCTTTCAGGGTTCTAAATTGGAAAAGAATGTGCTCTGTACAGGCGGAAAACCAAAACCATATATTGCATCAAATAATTTCACGTTTTTATCAGGCTGAACTACACATATTACGAGAGTGTGGTGCTCGTAAAGCAAGGGGATATAAAATGCGATCTAATTTACATTACAGAAAATCTAAGAGTTCTATAAGATTAGTTTTATAAGTTCAATTCGAGAACTACTTGCTGTGAGTTAAATTTTTCGCTATTTTTGTTAGAATCTTTAGGCAGCTCAGTTTAAATTTTTGTTGACTCACTTTGTTTACGGCTCATCAGACAATCAGTAACCTTTCCTCAAAGAGCTGAGCATAATACAAAACATTACAAAATAATACACCGACTACATCTCTTCAAATAGGTTTGTTAGTTGGTTGGTTGGATTTTATGGCATATCAACCTTTGTAGGTTATTTAATGCCAAATCCATTTTTATGCCAGTTGTCAGTTCCATTTCAAACGATTCAGTTCAGCATGAGTACACAGTTTAATTGTCAAAAACATGGCTATTTCAAGCTATTCAATTTAGTCAAACAGTTCTACTTCAAACAATTCAGTTTAGTATGAGTATGCAGTTTAGTTTTATTTAACCTATATGTAGAGACCTATCAGGTGCTTCCATTCCGGGTCAACATCTTCAGAAAGGTAAGAATCTTATAACGAATGTCCTGGATATGGCACAAAACCATCTGATGGTGAGGCACCAGTAATGCAGAAGCTGTGGGGAATGCGAAGTATCCTTTCATTGCTCTCACTTCCAGGTCCACTCTGGTCCGGGATGGTAGCACCTTTCTTTGGATTAAATAAAACTAGACAGTACTAATGAAAAACTGAATTGTTTAAAAAAAGAAACATTTTTGGCCCTGTCGGTTGGGGCTGCACAGAGTAAGACTCCACCAAAAAGTGTCCTGGATATGACACGAAGGAATCTGATGGGGAAGTTCCCGTAATACTGGAGCTTTGGGGAATATAGAGTAACCGTTCATTGCCATCGCTCCCAGGTCCACTCTGGGGCAGAGTGGTAGCACCTGATAGGGTCCTAACTATGGGTCAAATAGAACTGGTTGACATTCAGACTGTGTACTTATGCTAAACTTAATTGTTTAAAATAGAACTGTTTAGTGTGAGTAAAGTCATTTAACTGTGTGGGAAAATGAGTCTCGTTCAAAAATGTTATCAACATGTTTAGAAATTAAATATCTAATATATATGTATAAAAGGGATTTGGAATTAAATGACCTACAATGGTTGATATGGTATAAAGCCAAACCAAACCAAATCATTCCAAACAAAACCTTTTAAGCTTTTATTTTAATTAATTTCTAAATACAATTATACATTGGATGATTTTTAATTTGTTTGAATATGAAAGAATATTAGAAATCAATAACATCTAATAATTATTTAACAAACACTGTTTTTTTAAACAAATATGAAAAATAACAACACAGTATACTCTGTAAACGTTTATTGTTTAGTAATATTGATGTGGACCCAATTTGGGACCACGGAAAGATAACTCGGAACATGATATAAGTTTAAGGATATATTGAAATAACAAGATACAGAGAAAAGTGGAGGTGTAAGCAAGGCTTACTTGTCAGTCGAATATCCTGTCTCGATCCAATCTTATGTAATTTACAAAGCGCTTTTGTTTTGATGTGGCACAAGGCCGAATGAATGGGGCGCCCAATGAGACTCGAACTCACTCGTGTAGGTCTGCTAGTCTAGCTTGCTAACCGTTACACCACCAAAGGTGCCCTCGATCCAATCTTATGAACCACGAGAGTACTTGGCTCTCAATTAATATAGGATTTGGAAGAGTCCATCAATGGGTCGGTAACGGTCCCATAACCAATATATAACACATTGCAGCATTTCAAATGCATTATCCTCACGGGTTTGTCTTAGTCTTCTTTTCTCTGAGGGTGTACCAGGTGTTCGTGCCATTTTGGAGATATTATAACTCATTAGAGCATTTTAAATGCATTAATTTCACGGACTTGTCCTGCTCTTCATTTTCTGAGGTCTGCCTAACGTTTGCGCTATTTGGGGCTCATTATAACATATTACAGGGTTTTGAATGCATTATCTTTACGGGATTGTCTTGCTCTTCGTTTTCGGGCAGCCTGCCTGACGTTTGTGCAATTTGGGGGTTATTATAACACATTGCAGGATTTGACACGCATTTATCTCACGGGTTCGCCCCCGTCCTTCGGGTTTCCAGGAGCCGCCTGACATTCGTGCCGGCCGGGGATCAATGATAAGCAAAGATTCACATTACACTTTGTGTCGCATGAATCATTGACAAGTATTGATAAGCATAGATTCATGTTTCACATAGCCTTTTCGGTCCGGTGAACCGATGACAAGCATTGATAAGCAAAAATTCACTTTGGACTTAGTAAGTCAATCACAAGCAACAATCAACTTACATCTGGCTTTTGGGCCGGGTGAAATCAAGACCAGCCGAGACTCACGCACAACCTTCCCTTGCCCCAATCCCCACAATAAAAAAACCTGGTGGCAAATACAGATAGATATCAATTTCACGGGATTATCTGGGGTGAGGTCTACCTAGCGTTTGCACCCTTTTGGAATATTTGAACTGAATCGCCTCGAAACAGGTGTCATTTACCCCAGAAATACCTGATTTGCAGCGCTGAGTTCATAAGTTGATACTTAAAGGACCCCAATATGTGGAATGTCGAAGAGACAAAGCATTTTTCTATAGCTACGGATGAGTAACGATTAGTGCGTAGCTTCACACAATAAAATTACCTTTTGTGACACACTTGTTTGGTGCGAAGTCAGTTATATACCCACTGATACCACGAGCTCACCTCCCCTGAATTTTTAGGGGTCACTCCAAGTAGGTATACTAAGATGATCGCCTGGTTCCACGAGGCTTCTTGCCCAGACTATACCTGCTTGCTAGAGGAGGATATATCACTTGGCACCGAAGGCAACCGAAAAAGGGAATGCCGATGGAACGAAATGTTTTTTTTTACATTAGTCTCGATTCGAGCGTTGCTCCAGCAACGAAATGAATTCTAATGAGAAGCTGTAGAATACACCGACTGTATGTCCGTAGAGGGGTAAGACCTCCACCAAAGAGTGTCCTAGATATAACATTAAACAATCTGATGGCGAAGATTCAGTTCTGGAGCTTTGGGAAATGCAGAGTACCCGTTCATCGCCCTTGCTCCTTGGCCCACTTTATCCCGGAGTAGTAGCATCTGATAGGGTCCTATCCATGGGTCAAATAAGACTGATTAATATTTAAACTGTGTGCATAAAAATAAAGGTCTACGTGCAAACAAATGACATGCTAATTTGAATTGTTAGAAACTGTATTGTTTTATCATTTAACTGTGTGTAGACGACTGGTGTGTAATTGAATTGTAAGAAAGCGATACTTGAAACCATATAATTGTGTAGAAAGAATACCATACTAGTACCCAAATAAATCATGTCTAACTCTCTCAAAAATACGATTACCAACAAACTATTTACTAAAAATTCATGTATGTATATCTATTTAAATGTGTGCACACTAATAACTGATGTTAAATTGTTATTGTTACATAGAAATACGGGGAACCATTTAACTGTGTACAAACAAATAATTAATAGTAAATAGAATTATTCGTATTAGATAAAAATACTTAAAACTATCTAATTATGTAAACAAAGAGCTCAGGCTCGTTTAAATATGTTATTGAGAAAATGTGTTTAAAAATCATATATATGCATGAACATGGTTTGACGTTAAATGAATAGAGGATATGGCATAAAACTGAACCAAACCAAATCATATGTATTTAATATATGTGTACAAAGATGATTTGGCATTAAATAACCTACAATGGTTGATATGCCATAAAACTGAACCAAACCAAATAATATATTTATAATATGTGTACAAAGATGATTTGACATTACATAACCTACAATGGTTGATATACCATGAAACCTAACCAATGCAAATCCTATATATTTAATATATATATCAACATAATTTGGAATTAAAACACCTTCAAGCTTTGATATGCCATAAAACCTTACCCAACCAAATCATATATATTAAATATATATGTATAAACATGCTTTGAAATTAAATAACCTACAAGGGTTGATATGCCATAAAACCTACCGATCCCAAAATGATTTCATGTCGAATCTGAGTTGTTGAGAACTCGAATAAATACTGAGTTAATAACAAGGACTGCCCCCCCATCTTTTTCCAGCTTGCATCATCTAGCATTTGCATTACTTTGGTGTTATTGAGTTGATCACCTGGTTCCTAGCGGCCTTTCCTTATGCACGACCTGCATAGCAAGGGTGAGTTTCGCTTTTAGCACCTGCCACACACCTAAATGAAAATGCTGCGGGATCAAGAGTTTTTTGACGACCACGCAATAGTCTAGATTCATATATGCCCCCACCCAAAAGATTAAGAGGACCTTGTGTCAAATCTGAAGTATTGAAATTTGGGTTGGAAATTACACCTTTCTGCAAGTATGAAGATTTTAATAAATTACACAAAAATAAAATACAAACTGATGTGTCTGTTTTACGCTAACATAAGATATTCAGAAATCAGATCTTTATACTATCGGTTCATTCATTTCAGTTAGGACGAGTTTACGTACAAAAATTCCGTGTTTTCCGAGAGGAACTGACGATAGTATTTATTACCCTCCCCCACCATTACGGATATGATATGACAAAAGCCATTTTTAAGAAGAGTGCAGCTGATTTGAATTAAGTTTTCCTTCTCTAATACATATTTACCGACCCCTCCTCTCGGGCAGGATATGACACAAGGTCAATTTTTAAGCGGAGTTTAACAGGTTTCAATCCAGAGACTTCCTTCTCCTAGTCTAGTTACCTCACCAAAGCTGAAGAACCAAGTCTGCCCTACTATTTACCCATTGCTGGAGGGAGAATAATTGGATTCATACCTTTCCCATGGGCATTAGTGATATGTGAAATGCCATCAGTCTCGTCCAGGATTTGAACTCGTGTCGCCATGTCCATTTCCTGCGATGATAACCATTACATCACGGGCACCTCCATACTTATTCAATACTGGTTGATTTATCAAGGTTAAATAACACAGTCAGCCTTACTATTTATCCATACCTGGGTGATTGAAGAAATGGATTGATGACATTCCTAAGGGCTTTAATGGGAAGTGAAACACAGTTGCGTCATGAATTAGCAGTCAAGTCACCGATTCCATGTCTTTCATCGATAACCGTTACGCTAAGTGTGTCCAACTATAGTTGTAACATGCCAACACTTCAGCTACGAGGGACTTCCTGGTAGTGTAACAACATTTTTCTTTCCTCTTAGTGAAGACAGCCATGTTTTGAGAAAGTAAGAACGTTTCATAATTTTTTTTTTGTACAACCATTCCCACTTAAAAAAATCTTTTAGGAAACCTGATAAATTTTACTTTAAACCTTTACATACTTCTCCCCATCAATTTCATAAAATCTATCTCCATTTTCACAAAAATCTTTAAGGAAACCTTGTACAAGTGACCTTAAAGCCTTTCCTACTTTTTCCTATCAGCTGCCTAAAATCTATCTCCACTTTCGCAACAAAAAAATGAAACCTGATACATTTGACTTTAAACCCTCCCTTCTTCCTGCAACATCCATACCCTCTTATATCATTTATATCATTCACCTCATTTGTTTTTAAAGAGAAAAATACAGAAAACGGTCCCTGTCTGACGAAGTTTGATGGAATAAAACGAACGAAATATCACGCATCCGAATTTGAGTCAAGTGTTTGACATATCTAACTTTCCAAATATTTCAATCATTCTGCCAGATTCACTACAATCTATCATTTCAACACACACACACACACACACACACACACACACACACAACAACAACAACAACAACAACACAAACACACACACACACACACAAACACACACACACATATATATATATATAGTTATTTTGTTATGATCCCGACTGGTGACGAAAGAAAAACCGTAATTGGCCAAAATGGAGAGGAAACTCTTCACCCCTCTTCACCCCACTTCACACCCTTCCCTCCTGTGTCCATTCTGGCTGTATTCATTATATCCATTAGGATCTGAAGAAGTCCTGTTAAATTTGGAGTTATTGATTCATATCAATACTCATAGCAGGATTGAAATAAATTTATAATCCTAAAGTGAACGGATTTTGTTTTTCTTAAAGGAATTGTTGCTCTCTGATGTCAGTTAAATTGAGCTCTTTACCAGGAATATTTTAATATTCGAAGTTGGATTAACTTAATTATTCCCGACTCCGGATTGACTGGACTGAGAACACACACACACACACACACACACACACATATATATATATATATATATATACACTTTTCCTTTTAAATAAAAAGCCATGTATTTTCAAAATTAGAACGTCCCCAATGTTAAACGTTTTGATGTAAGCAATTGCACCTCAATCGAGTTCCCTGAAAGAAAGCCGTCCATGTACATACTGATGCTTCTATTTAGGATGAAGTGAAGAATTTTCCTTAAAGTTTCCCAATTATGTCCGTTATATGAGGAATTTAGATGATTAAAACCTGACGTTCAACGCAAACACACTCCCCATAAAATTATCAGTAATTAGCAAACTGGATTTTTAATTAGCAAGAATGTTCTAAGTGTATTGGTGCAATAAATCTCTTCGTATGCCGGCCAACTTTTGCGAGGTTTTGTTTATATATATATGTATATAGTTACGAGTATCATTAAATAAGTTTCCAGACTTTGTTTTATGGACACTTTTATGGAGAGTACACACATGAAACACTAGTCCCCTTCGAAGTCATCTCCTCTGACTGAAATGAACTTATTGTACCGTTCCAACAACTTCTGGAAGGTCCCTTGGAAGTCCTCTTGTGTAAGCGTGTCAATGACCTTCGTCACAGCCTCTTTGATCTCCTCAATTGTCTCATAACGACACTCTGAGATTAGGGAATAACCACAAGTTACAGTGAGCAAGGTCTGGAATATTGAGAGGATGAGAAACTGTCTTGATGCTCATCTTGGTCAAATAGTCTGTGACAAGGATGGAATTATGGACTGGTGCATTGTCCTGGTAGAAATGCCACTGACCCGATTTGAAGAGTGCTGGCCTCTTCCCTAGGAATCTCCTGAACTCCCTTAAAACCTCAACATAGTAACCCTAACCCTAACCCTTTGGCCAATCAACACTGGTGTATTGACTTCCTTACTCCTCCCACAACTCCCATCATCTTTCACCGACTCCCTGCCTTCTTTGAATCTCTTATGCCACTCAAAAACTGATGCTCTATTCATGCAAGATGATCGAAAAGCAGCCTGAAGCATTCAGTTCGTTTCTGTGGCATTTTTTCACGGGATTTTATTGCATATCGCTCTTCTAAAGTGTCCTCACGTCCAGATTGCATTTTTGAAATTTACCAGCTGTGACAATCAAGCTTTAGTAGGGTGTATTCTAATTCCTGCTGTAGCTGTTCATTTAAACTTGAAATCATTGAAATTGATCTGTCATCTCATAAAATTTATAGCAATAACATACCGAATTTTCAAGAGACTACGTCAATTTTAAATGCCTGTACAAAAAAGTCTGGAAACTTATTGAACACACAACGTATGCAATGAAAAAAGATAAATTTGGTATAAAGAAGTGCCGGTAAGTAGAAGTGATCTTGGATGCCTCCTTTAAAGGAACTTTTTTTGTGATGAATCTTTATATGCCTCAGAATACTGTCAGCATGACTTTCTTTACTAAACGTTGCACCCAAACTTTTTTGTTTACCAGAGAACCTGTGAGGTTTCACAAAATAGATTTTATTCGGCTCAGTTTTATAGTAGGAAACTCATGATTAGCCCATTTGTATAAACATTTTTTACTAAAACATGCTTCACTGGATATACTACGCATTGTTCTGTAAGTTTTCTTGTTTTGCACTTTTCCATTGCACAAATCCATTGACCGACATCTGTTCAAGCCTAGAGTACTTTTTGCTTAGTCAACATTTTGAATAGCTTGAATACAAATAGTCTCGTGGAGCCCATCCCTCTGCAGATCTACTACTTGTTTGAATTCAGAGTTTTCTTTCTCTTAGATGCGTTGACGTACCAAACTTAAAGAGCACACTCTGCCCAACTTTTTCATCCATAGCTGGAGAAAGAACAATATGATTCATACCTCTCAAAAGAGTATTAGCACAACCTAAAATGTAAACAGCCCTGTTCAGGTTTTAAACTCGGGTAGTTGTGCCTCTTGGAATATCAAAAGAAATAATATTATATTAAGAAAAAGTCTCGTCAATTTTTGGACTATATGAAACTGTTATTCCTCGTCCTTCTTCTTGTTTACAGGTCAAAGGCAACCGCTTTAAATAATTTACTTAGCATTTTATTTAGATGCGACCCAAGGCCCCATGAATCCCGACTCCCGATGAAATTTGAACTTACCGGTGAAGGTTTACTTGTCAAACTTGCAAACAATTACACTATCCAAGTGACGCAACACGGCGATTTAAATAGCGGCACCCAGTCTGGCTGAATAGTAATTTGCTAAGCTTTTGTTTAATGTGGCACAGAGCCATATGAATAGGGCACCCAATGAGACTCGAAATCATCCGTATTGGTTTGCTAACCTAGCTTACAAATGATTGCACCACCCGAGGAACTAAACAGGTCGATTTAAATAACGGTATCGAGTGTGTGCCTGAATAAAAAGATAAATAAATAAATACCCCATTCTAGAACATTGGCCAATCAACATGTCACAATTATTCTCTGACATGAAATACTACTGAGAAATGTATGGTAGGACAGACAAGACCTGTCGAACGACCATGTTTCCTTCTCTTAACAGTCACGTTCACGAAGCGATTGGTGAGATCCAATTTAAGACAACCAGGAAGATTTTGGACAATGACAGAAATTTGAAATTATCGAACCGTTTTGAGTTGATTCGTATTTGATTGTATAGCCGACAATCTTCCATGTGGTGGAATACAACCCCTTTAGAATATCAGAAATGGTAGATAGAAAATGTATACGGAGGATAAGAAGTGAAAAAAATAAAAAGCTTTGACTGGCACAAGGAAACGTTGAACAAGAAAAAAATAAGAGACAGGATAGTTTTAGGAAAATCCTGGAAGAATCTTGCTTAGAATATGAAACATTATAGATAAAATAATCAGGATACAAATATCAATAAAGTCCACACTTCGTATTTAAAAAAGAGATTTGCGTTTAATTTTTTAGTTTCAATGGCATATCAACCGTTTATAGCTATTTATTGCCAAATCCTTTATATGCATATGTTTATAGGATTTGGAATTTTATAGTTTTTCGGTAACTTTATTCTTGAACGGGTAAGAGCTAACTTTTTCGGACAAAATAAAATGGTCTCAGGTATTACTGTCTATTATTTGCCTATAGTTGAATGGTTTTAAGTAGTACCATCTAATAACAATAACACTAATTATTTTTGACGTCTAAACTGTGTGCTTATGCTATACTGATTTATCTGAAATAAAACCGTTTGACATTTAACTCTGCGCATTGCCCTGTCGGCTGGGGCTGTAAAATACACTGACTGCACCTCTGATGGCAAGGGTCCAGAAATGCTGGGGCTTTGGGGAATACGGAGCACACATTCATCGCAATTACTCCCAGGTCCATTCTTGCCCGGTGTGGTAACACCTGATAGGGCCCTATCTATGGGTTAAAAAGAACTAAGGGCATACTTATGCTAAACTGAACTGTTCGAGTAAAATGAATAGCTTGAAATAGAAGTGTTTTTAACAATTAAACCGTACTTAGTTAAAACTGTGTGCTTATGCTAAACTGAATTATTTGAAATAGAACTGTTTTTGACATTGAAACTGTATTTACACTAAAGTGAATTGTTTAACATAAAACTGTTTTGACATTTAGCTGTGTGTAAAGAAAATCTGTACTTATACTAAAAAGAATTTATTGAATGAGAACTGCTTGACTAAACAGAATAGCTTGAAATAGAAATGTACTTACATTCAAACTGCGTACTTTTGCCAAATTGAATTGTTTGAAATTGAACCGTTTTTGACATTGAAACTGTACTTACACTAAACTTAATTGTTATATATATATAACTGTTTTGATATTTTACTATGTAAACAAAATCTGCACTTACGCTAAACTAAATTAGCTGAATTGGAACTGTGTAAATAAACTGAAGAGTTAGAAATAGAAATATTTTTGACAATTAAACTGTGGACTCATGCTAAACGGAATTGTTTGAAATAGAACTGATTATTCATATATTTGGCGTTAAATAACCTACAAAGGTCGATATGCCATAAAACCCAAAAACCAACCAACTGATCATTATAATTGATACTAATCATTTGTTTGGAAACATTTAAGTGCTTTTAAGTATTCCTAAAATCAATAGTCTTATTAACAAACAGTTAAATGGTAACAAGTATTGCAATCTAATAAGAATGATTCAATTCAACTCTTCATTTATATCTCACACATCTAAAAGTATTGCTATTTAATACCAATAATTCAATTTAAGCGCTCAGTTAAAAAAGTTTCAAGTATTACTATTTAACACTAATAATTCTATTCAACATTACTCCTTCGCTTGCACACAGTTACATGGTTACAAGTATTGCTATATATCACTAACAATTCAATTAAATAGTAGTTAAATGATCAAAAATTTCTATTTTAAACGACTCAATTTGGCAAAAGTCATTTGTTTAAATGTCAAACAGTTTTATTTGACTCATAGGAAGGATCCTATTAGGTGCTATCACTCCAAGTGATAGTGGACCTTAGAGCAATGGGAATGAAGAGGGACCAGGAATGGGGCCTCACTATCAGATTATCTAGTGTCATAATAAGGACACTCGTTAGGTCGGGGTATAACCCCTCTGCAGAGATGCAGTTGGTGTATTCTTCGGCCATAACTGACTGGGCTTGATCACATTCAAATATTAATCAATTGTTTGCACTCATTGAAGTGGTTTCAAGTATTCCTATACAACACTAATCATTCTATTCAACAATATTCAGTCATTTGCACAGTTAAATGGCTCCAAGTATTTCTATGTAATATCAATAATTCATTTTAATCGTATTTTGTTTGCACATAGTTGAATAGTTACGAGTATAGAAAATGATTAAATTGTTCTATTTAACCCATAAAAGTAAAAGTAAAGTTGGCGATGTTTTTTGCATTTGTATTCACAGGTGAATAAGTAAAGTTGGCGACCATAGTCGAGGACTAACCGAAGGCTCCCTTTTCAATAGCTACCACAGTGAGATGTTGGGGAGGTTCCTACGCCTTTCCCTGGATTGCTCCACTTTACCCTTGAAACGTACCTTATAATGCTGAGTGTGAAGTAAGAAGGTATCAAGTACCATTTTTTGAGTCTTTGGTAGGACTCGCCCTGGGATTGAACCCAAGTCTCCTGACTTATTGGCGCACTATCTGCTACTAGGCCAATGGATAATTTAACCCATAGATCAGACTTATTTACAGTATTAATGTTTTGTAAGTCCATGAATTTATTGAATTCATGGTAGTTTTAAAGAAGTAAGCATTTCATAATTAGCTATAAGACTCACCATTTAAGAGGTGATAATTTAATCAATTTCACAATCATTTTAAACAGTTACATGAATTCATGTCGTCATACTTTTATGCCTTATTAATGCTTTAAGAATTGATAGATTAATGAAGTACACAATCATTTTAAACAGGTAAATTTAGTTGCAATATCAATGTTTTAAAAGCCAATGAATTTATTTCCCAAATTTTTGAATACGTAAATTCTTTATCAGTGCTTTAAGAGACAAAGTTAAACAATCATTTTTAACAGGTGAATACTATTTATTCAGTTGCAATAATTTTTTTTAAGAGTCAATATATTAATAAAATTTACGATTATTTTAAACACTTAAATAATTCCTACTTTGATTCGATATCAGATTATCTCAAACACATCAATTTTATCCATATATCGGATTCTAAACGGTTCAATGACTCCGAGTCAGAGTAAACAAGGAGTAATATCAACGGAAAGCTGACTCAGCACTTCCGAGGACTCCCAAACTGGAACCTCATCATCAGATGCAGTTCACTGTTCTACCCAGGACACGAATCTGCCTTAAATTGACAATTAACAAGACAGTATAACAAGTTAGAGATTTCAAGCTTCACATTTTTCCCGATTATTTGTACTCGTCAATATTGAACAGTCAACTAGTTACGGCTACAGCTTATATCTTATTTCATTGTTTGGGAAAATATTGATCGCTACTAAAAGAAAAAAATCCATAGACTGATTAGATAATTTGTTCAATTTGTTTTTAATTGTTTACTATAGGATGTTCCATATGAATTAAGTCTATTGGCAAAGAGAGGATTTACGTGAAAATGTAATAACTGTGCAGAAAATAAATGCTTATTAGGATTTGGACAATCAATCAATCAACCCTGGAGTTTAGCACTCCGCGAAGGAATTAACACCTCCCACCTGCGTAATGCAAAGCTCTTCTAACGAATTGAGAATTCTAGTATCCGATTGCGCAAAATATTTACAAACAAAATCTAACACAAATGCATTTTAATTCCTAAGCTGACATATGGCGTCGAAATGGCTGAGCGGTTAAATACCAGGTCTAGCGTAAAGTTAGGCGGATTTCGATCCCATCTTGTAGTGTCCAGCATGTCGAGCAACACTGAAGAGTTGAGATACAACGAAACAGTCTACCTATGGACGACAATATATATATATATATATATATATATATATATATATATATATATATATGATTAGTGAATGAGCAAATGTTCACTATCTTTAATAGCGTGACTGGTGTTTGAACTCGTACTTATCGGTCGCAATTCAGCACTTTAACCAAAACTTCATGGAAACTACGTCGAATAAGAAAAGCAATTAATACATAAATATCATGAGTATATATATATATATATATATATATATATATATATATGTGTGTGCGTGTGTAAGTGTGTGTGTGTGTGTGTGTGTGAGTGTGTGTGTATTATTCAGTCGAGTTAAACCGGAGGAGAATTAAATTATTCAACTAAATTTCCTGATAAAGAGGTCAATGTAACTGACATCACAGAGCGACAATTCCCTTAAGAAAAACAAAACCCTATCACATGAGAATAATGAATTTATTTCCATCCTGCTATGGGTATTGAAATGAATCAATAACACCAAATTTAACAGGATTTCTTCAGATTCAGCTGTATTAATTATATCCATTGAATCAGGCTTTTAATAGGCACTATCACTCTGGGTCAGAGTAGACCTGGGAGTAATTGCAATGAAGGATACTCCACATTCCCCGAAAGGGGCAGAGCTGGAGCCTCATCATCAGATTCTTTTGTCATAAACAGCACACTCGTTAGAAGAGGTTTTTTTCCCTCTGCTGAGATGCAGTCGGTATATTCTTCAACTGACTGGGCTGTATAATATATATATATATATATCTATATATATATATATATATATATATGTGTGTGTGTGTGTGTGTGTGTGTGTGTGTGTGTGTGTGTGTGTGTGTGTGTGTGATTTTCCAGAAATAATTACATTTTACTCGAGAGGATATCAAAACAAAATAAGTTAAATTTATCAAATAACATTGTTAAAAATCTAATCACCTTTATTTTTAATCACTGCAATTCAAAAGAAGGTAAATTTTCAGTTTCACAAATTTATAGATGTATGTAATTAACTTTCTCAATTGAATTTATAGCATTAAGAAAGAAAAAGATTATGTTGGAAAAAAGAAGGATATTAAATTAAAAAAATTGTTGCATAGAATAATTTTTATTTTATTTTTAGCAACAGTTTTATTGATCTGACAACGTCTTTACTACACGAGCAGAACCACTAAACCCGAACCCTGGAGATTGAAAAACCAATTATGAATCTTTATGTCTCAATCTACCATTCCATGGGAAAAATCGCTGAGATGACAGAATCTGTCACAACTTCAAATTACACAGCTTCCACTTGCAGTTTTTCTATGAAAATATCTGTTCAAGTTGCGTATTTCGAGAGGCTTCCTTTTTCAAAAGCGAAACACTCTGCGAGCGACCAGACCCATCTCTCTCTCTCTCTCTCTCTCTCTCTTTTGGTGTGCCGTCGTCGTCGTCGTCTCCACAGACAAGAGCAAGAAAGATAGAGAAGAAAAAGAAAGAAGGAAGTGACATAGCCTGCAGCATCTTTCTGATTCTGTGCATCTTTTAGCAGCTGTTGGAGGGTGAGAAACGCACCCCTCAGTTCCCAACCCTAACCCCCCAGCGTTTGTGTCTGGTTGTCGGAGGTTGCGGGCAAAAGACGTGCCATCGTTTTTGTCTCCTTTCTTTTCCTTTTTTGTCACTTGTCGTTCAGGATCGTGAAAGCAAAAAAAAAAAAAAAAAAAAAAAGAAAATTTGGAAAAATCACCTGGAATTGTCTTGAGTTGCCATAATCTGTTAATGTCGATTCCAAAAGGATTAGAAGATTAGGGGCATCTATAGCTCTGGATCTTAACCTGGAAACAATTCAGAAAAGAAACCATTATCACCAATTTTCTTGCCCCACTCCCTAAACAACCGTCAACTATACAACTAAACCTGTTTATTGTGTTTTGTTTTGTCTATTTTTATTTGTTTATTTATCTTTTTAATTTTGCTTATTCAATCGTAGAATTACAGCAAAACCCTGATTTTGGGGCCACAGAAAAATATTGCAATTCCACTTCGTTCCCTTTTTGGCTTCTCCATCTACCAGACTCAATTGTTCTGTTGAACTCTTCGCATTTAGTGTTGTTCCTTTTAACAATTTTATAAACTTATTGACCTTCTTTTGGAGATTTTTGCATCTTCCAAATTGGTTTCTATCGGAATTAATACCATTCAAGGTAAACCTTTTTCTGACAACAGTGTTAACCAAATTGGTACATAAATCTTCCATTAACGGACTCAAAGAGATCTCAACATTTAATAACGCGGACAAATTTGATAGTATTCATCAGTGGCAATAAAGTCTTTGGATATCCTACGCGAAATCTTTCCTCTAGATTTCTTTTATTCCTCTCAGAATATTGGAACTTATCATCAACAATTTGCTAATTTGCCTCTCACTTTCTTTGAGGAAAATCACGTTCTTCAAATGTTAACAATGCATTTTTCATTCTGAATCTTCTCTACGGTACGAATATTTATTTTGCAAGGTAGGTGCATTTTTCTCTTATTTTTTTCTTTTCTTTTATTATATTTTCATTTCTTTCTTGCCTTTATCATGTAATAATTACAAACTGCACACACAATGGGTAGATGTTAACATGAAGGAACATCGTACTGACTGGACTACAACCTTGAAGTGAGCGAGTTCGAACTCAAGTGACGCTATTACGTTCACTTTCGGACTAATACCTTTGAAGAAGGTATGAAACCCCTTATCAGCACCCCCCCCCGGGTTACATAGTGCCACTACTTTACTTCTACAAGTATGAATTTGACATTAAATGAGCAACCGAAATTGGCATATAATTAAAAACATAAGAAACGAAAACATATATCATCATCATCATCATCATTGAGTCATGGTGAAACGGAGTTACCTGTCTCTCACCATCCGTCCCTATCGTGCATCGGTCCTGGCAGATCCTATAGACTGCGTCCAGTTTCCGAACAGAACTGATGTATGTAAGAGCTTACAACTAGTGTGCCAACGTAAGTTTGTCCATGTGCAGGAGTCCACGAGACAACGTCGATTATGAGTTCGTCCTTCCTTCCTCGGCAGTGCCTAGTATGCCGTGTTCGTTTTATTTGGATGGTTTTTGAGCTAGGAGATAAGTGGCCCTACAGTTTCTGTTTTGTGACGATCTTCTTCCAGGATGGACCAACACAGAGACATATATATACATGTATTTAACACGAGAAAAACATGCTACAAACATTAAATTTCTTGTTAATTATTTTTAAAATCATTCTCAATTGGCCAGCAAAACATTCTGTATATTAAGTAAATAGTTTTTAAGGTGAGGAGTAATCAAACTTTTTGAACTGACCATTTTATCATCTCCCTCTCTCTCTCTCTCTCTCTCTCTCTCTTTATATATATATATATATATATATATATTTATATATATAGTTAAATGTATATATATATATACATATGCATATATGTGTGCGTGTGAGCGTATGTGTTTGTGTCTATATGTGTGTCTATGTATGTGTATGTGTATCTATGTATGTGTGAGTAAACACATATATGTGTATATATATGCAAACGTGCTTTTAAGCTCACACACACACACACACACACACACACACACACACACACACACACACACACACATATATATATATATATATATATAAAAACATTATATGTGTATATATATATATATATATGTAAATGTATATATATGTATATGTAAACATATACGCATACATATATATACATACATATGTGCGTGTGTGTCAGTGTCTATTGGTGTAAACACACGTATGTATGCATGTAAACGTATATATAAACATATATATGTAAGTATATATATATATATATATATATGTAAGCATACATATATATATGTAAGTATATATGTATATATATGTACGTAAACAAACATACATGTATATATATATATATATATATATATATATATATATATATATATATATATGTGTGTGTGTGTTTGTATATATATATATATATATATATATATATATATATATATGTACACACACACACAGACATTTATATATTTGTAAGCACAGAAATGTGAAAGTACCAGATTCTATTTATCTATAAGCATTAACTTCCTTTTTCAGTTCAATTTTGAAAATATTTTATTTTATTGACATCGATCTGTCATCGATCTGGATTATTTTAAAATTTTTCAAAATGATATGAACTTAAATCTAATTTGGCCTCAAATATAAATTCAACAAAAGAAATTTTTGTTAAATATATATGAAAAAAAATAACAAGTACTTTTGACAATTTCTTTTCTACCGGACTTCCTGTTTTTATTGTTTACAGGTAAATTAAATTCAGAGTTTCTCTTCTCCAAGATCCATTACCATACCAAGTCAACCCCCTCAAAACTTTTACAAGTCAGATGCAAACCGCCTCGTGAAGGATGGATGAATATATATCATAATCATCATCATCATGTCGTGCCGCAAGCACAGATATCCCTGACCCTCTCTCGCCACTTCTTCCTATCGTTTATCGACTCTGGCAGGTCTTCTGGGCTACATCCCGTATCCTCACATAGCTGCTGTATGTATGTTCTAGCTGGTCGTCCTAGCTCGTCCATATGTGGGGAACCATAGGAGTGCATCACTTATGAGCTCGTCCCTGCTCCTCCAGCAGTTTTCGTTATGGGAGGCAGGTGGCCGTATAGTTGGTGGTTTGTGTGGTGTTGCCGCCATATATATATATATATATATATATATATATATATGTGTGTGTGTGTGTGTGTGTGTGTGTGTGTGTGTGTCTGTGTGTGAATTATTCAGTTCAGTTAAACCGGAGTCTGGAAGAATTCTGTCTAGACAATAAAATCATTCAACTATGAACATTTACATTTTCCTGATAAAGAGCTCAATGTAACTGACATTACAGAGCAATAATTCCTTTAAAAACAAAAACCGGTCACATTAGGATTATAAATTTATTTCCATCCTGTTATTGGTATTAAATATGAATCAATGACACCAAAAATAACAGGACTTCTTCAGATCCAATGGATATAATTATCTATAATAGTTAATTGTATTAATTAATTATATCCATTGGTTTTTGCTTTCCTTAAATGTTTATATATATATATATATATATATATATATATATATATATATATATATATCCAGGACAGACTGGGCCCTTTAGTCTTGCTTGGGCAACCTGTCTTGAAGAAAAAAACTCTACATTCAAAACCTGAGGAGTGTTATTCGAAGATTCTGTGGGACATTGATGTACCATTCTTTTGTTTTCAGCTTATCCAAAACGACTGACTGATTCTATATCGACCCTAAACGCGATAAAAAGATGTTCTATGTTACTAGGCCAACGATTCCTATATTTAACTTATTAGGCCTTCATATGTCGAGACCGATAAGATTATCTATTATTATCCTTATTATTATTATTATATTTCTTGAGAGTTTTTTACATCAATGAAAGCTGATGGTCTTTTACAAGACTCTGAATGATTGCAAGTTCTCCTAAAGTCTCCAGGACTCTTCTGAGTATTCTTGCAAATCTTAATAATTCTGTTGGGTGGATGAACTTGATTCTTCGTCTGATATCCATTTCTTCTAGTCGTTTTATTTCCCGCCTTTAGAGACCCCGTTCCAAGTGCACCAACTGCTACTGATATCACCGTCACCTTCATGTTTCTCAGTTGTTGCTCTTCTCTAGCTCGCTCCAACTACTTGTCTGTCTATCCGATTTTTGAGAGTTTTTCACATCAGCGTGACATGATGATTTTTCGCTGGAGTTTGAGTGACAGCAAGTCTCCTTAAGTCTCTTCTCAGTATAATAATGCAGTAGGTTGGATAGACTCCACTCATCCTCTTATTTCCAAGTCCTCCTGTCATTTTATTAATCATTCGGTGACTGTACCAAGAGCACCAATCACACTTGGTATAAACGTCACTTTCATGTTCCATAGATTCTTCAATTCCCTGGAAGGATCGAGGTACTTGTCCTTCTTTTCACTTTCTTTTAATTTTACTCCGTGGTCAGCCGGGATAACAAAGTCCATAGTATTACAATTTCTGTTTTTTATTTTATTCTATCTATTTGTTTATTGATTATAAGGTTTTGTCATCTGGCTGAGATTAAGTGATCCGTTTGTATATCAAAATCCCAGAGGGTTTTGTGTGTGTCTATTATTGTTATTATATACTCTTTTAGAGATTTTCACATCAGCATCAGCTGATGGTTTTTCACTGGAGTTTGAGTGACAACAAGTCTCTTCAAGTCTCCAGGACCCTTCTCAGTATTCTGGCCGTCTTCAATAATTCTGTCGTTTGGAAGGTCTCCACTCGTCTGCCATCTTCCAAATCCGCCAGGCCCTTTAATAATCCTTTAATTACTGTGCCAAAAGCACCAATCACCATTGGTACAATCGTCACTTTCATGTTCCACAGCTATTTCAATTTTTTAGCAAGGTCGAAGTACTTATCCTTCTTTTCACATTCTTTCAGTTTTATTCTGTGATCAGTCAGGATATCACAGTCGACAATTTTGCAAATTCTCTTTTTTTTGTTGATTATTATAAGGTCTAGTCTTCTGGTCGAGATTAGGTGATCCGTTTGTATGTCAAAGTCCCAAAGGAGTTCATGTGTGTTATTTTCTAGAAAAGGTGCTGGGTTGTGCATATACCATCACTTCTGGCAAGTTTTTTCCCACAAGGTTGGAATAATCATAATTCTAGGAAACTTGAGAAATAGCAAATCTCCTGAGGTTTTCAGGACTCTTCTAAGTATTCTAGCCAATCTTAACTCTGCTGTGGTGGTGGTGGGGGGTGATATCGATTCTTCCTTTTGAGCTTCAATTTCTCAAGTCTGAATTTCGAATCCCGTGGGGACCTTTCCGACTAATACTGGGGTATCACTGTTACCTTCTTGGCCAGCAACTTTTCTTGCTCTATAATTATTATCACTGAGCATTCCTATAAACATTTTAATCTTCCAAATCATAGTATACTTAATGTTAAATGCATCCTTCTATCTTCTCTTATTTAGTTCATTTTATAACTGTCAAAGATTTGAAAAGAAAAGTTAAATACACTCACTTTACTATTAGATAAAGATTTAAACATTCTCAATAGATATACTTTTTAAAAATTGAAATACCGACGAAACCAGCGAGGCTTTTTACAAGATTTGGCATATAAATGTATTGCAGATTTTGATTTTTTAAACATGTGTCCAAATGTAATTGATCTTGTCGCGGTTTATCCGAATGTTGTGTTTGACATATTCATTTCGTTTCCGCTTATGTTTAAATTCAAATTAAAATACATGTTACGTATTAAAATACATTTTACGTACTAAAGTACAGGTTAAGTATCAAAATACAGTTACTTGTTGATGAGGGTCCGAAAATTGCATATGCCTTTTCATGCATCATCAGCCATTGTCATCATTATTATTAAGTCATGCTAATAAACCGGAGTTCCCAGACTTTTTCTCTCTATCTGTCCCTATTGTCTATCGCTCCAGACATCTAGATGGCATCCAGTGTCTGCACAGACCTGATGTAAGTCCTTACTGGTCGGCCATCACTGGTGCGTTCATGTGTAGGAATCCATAAGTCAAATTCGTTTATGATTTCGTCTTTTTTACCAGTAGTAGCTAGTATGTCTTGTTTGTCTAACTTGGATGGCTTGTGAGTAAAGAAGGACATGCTGACAGTGTTCTGAGACGTAAAAAGAATTAATCACTATTGTTTTCTTTGAAAAAGGCAGAACAGAAAACTGTGATTTCCTCTACCAAATCCGTTGGTAAAATTCACTTATTTATTAACAATTCCAAGAATGAGGGTCAAACAGTGTGTTTTAATATTAGATATCTTTTACAGAACAGAAAACTGGGATTTCCACTACCAAATCCGTTGGTAAAATTCACTTATTTGTTAACAATTCCAAGAATGAGGGTCAAACAGTGTGTTTTAATACTTAATATCTTTTACAGAACAGAAAACTGTGATTTCCACTACCAAATCCGTTGGTAAAATTCACTTATTTATTAACAATTCCAAGAATGAGGGTCAAACAGTGTGTTTTAAAACTAGATATCTATTACAGAACAGAAAACTGTGATTTCCACTACCAAATCCGTCGGTAAAATTCACTTATTTGTTAACAATTCCAAGAATGAGGGTCAAACAGTGTGTTTTAATACTTAATATCTTTTACAGAACAGAAAACTGTGATTTCCACTACCAAATCCGTTGGTAAAATTCACTTATTTATTAACAATTCCAAGAATGAGGGTCAAACAGTGTGTTTTAAAACTAGATATCTATTACAGAACAGAAAACTGTGATTTCCACTACCAAATCCGTTGGTAAAATTCACTTATTTGTTAACAATTCCAAGAATGAGGGTCAAACAGTGTGTTTTAATACTTAATATCTTTTACAGAACAGAAAACTGTGATTTCCACTACCAAATCCGTTGGTAAAATTCACTTATTTATTAACAATTCCAAGAATGAGGGTCAAACAGTGTGTTTTAAAACTAGATATCTATTACAGAACAGAAAACTGTGATTTCCACTACCAAATCCGTCGGTAAAATTCACTTATTTATTAACAATTCCAAGAATGAGGGTCAAACAGTGTGTTTTAATATTAGATATCTTTTACAGAACAGAAAACTGTGATTTCCACTACCAAATCCGTTGGTAAAATTCACTTATTTATTAACAATTCCAAGAATGAGGGTCAAACAGTGTGTTTTAAAACTAGATATCTATTACAGAACAGAAAACTGTGATTTCCACTACCAAATCCGTTGGTAAAATTCACTTATTTGTTAACAATTCCAAGAATGTGGGTCAAACAGTGTGTTTTAATACTAGATATCTTTTACCACTTTCATTGGAGATTTCTTATTTAGTTGTGCTGAACGATTGTGTTGTGCTAACTACACACTTTTTGGATGAGCTGATAGTAGCAGAATGGTGCACTACTGTTCCATAGATTCACTTGAACAACACTCATCAGATTATGAGGTACAAAGTCGAGGATCTAACGATAGTAACGTTTGTAGAAATGTTAAAAAAAAAGTATACGTAGTTTCCACACTGGGACTTTTCATAAGAAAGATATTAAATTATAAAAGTGGCTTTACACGAAAATATACATTGACATTGAACTAGTTTATCTGTATGGGAAGTTAAGACGAATCTTTGTACAGATCCGATACTAAAATGGGAGATGGTAAATAAAATGTCGTAAATATAAAACGTGGAATAAATATTGTAATTTATCTTCGAAGGAGAAACTTCCGACAATAATCCCTTGAAAATTACTTACTTAAAGGTCGGAAATACTTGATGTTTGTAGACATAAGAAAAGTTGGTTTCTTGGTAGATAAGTTGTGAATTAATTTTATCTTATTCATTTATTCATTTATTATTCATTCCTTTATTTTTCATGTTCATTTTATTCTTTCTTAGGATCTTTTAATCAAAAATGTAGTTTTGGTCTATAACCCTTCTTTGGACAGAATGGTCCTGATGATCCAGTTAGAAGAAATCTTGGCAGATCTTTTCTGACTCGGCCGGCATATATATGTATATATATGAAGGTAGCTGGAAAACACAATCCAGATAGGTGAATTTATTATGATATAAAGTCGATGTTAACGTTTCAGTTTCAATAACCATCATCAGGACATGGATATCAAAATTGTTCACATAGCGATGGATGCTTGTGTAAATGATATATATATATGCGATGGAGTAAATGATATATATATATATATATATATATATATATATATATATATATATATATATATATATTGGGTTAGTTTGTTTTATTAGGGCAATATGTCGGAATTGTAAAAAATGCGAAGTACAACAAAGAAAAGGTGTATTTGTAAAAAAAAGTTGATCAAGAAAATCTTTTTGTCATACCGATTAAAAGAATTTGAATTTGTACACCTATATATTCATTAAGATGTATTTCTCTCTTTATCAAAGACTACTGAATAATAAAAGTTGATCTTAAGCAGTCAGTGTATCTTTACATGTGAGCGTCTGCGTGGGTTTGTGTTGTTATGAGTGTCTGTGTGCACGTATTCGTTCGTGTGTATGTGTGTGTGTGTATGTGTATGGGTTTGTATGTGTGTGTTTGTTTTTCTATGTGCGTGTGTGTTTGTGTATGTGTTTTTTATCAGTCTAGAAGGAAAACTCTGAATTAAAACCAGTTGATTCCCACCTAAGATTGATCTTATGTCACATCCTACTATGAGGCATGAAACACACGTGGTATTACAAATGTGTCTCCTGTGGTCGGAAATACTTCTTACACCGTTTCTCAAATTTCATTTAGCGATAAAAATGAATGAAGATGAAAAGTAATTCCTTTGTTTTTAAAGCCAAACAAATTTCATCAGGTTTTTTTTTCATCTATATACTCGATTTACTGATGTATGTATGTATGTATGTATGTATGTATGTATGTATGTATGTGTGCACTTATAGGTAAAAACACATATTATCATTACATATATATATATATATATATATATATTACTGAGTTGTATACATATATATATATATATATATATATATATATATATAATATATATGTTTAGTGAGAAAATGATATGAAAGTAGAGTGCTCGCTAATGGTCCATCCGGAAGACAGGGGTTCATTCCCAGGTCAAGTCAAACTAAAGACTTAAAAAATCGCACTTGATGCCACCTTGCTTAACACTGAGTATGATAAAGTAAGGATCAAAGGCAAAGTGGCGCAATACAGGGAATGGAGTAGCGCCCTCCCTTACACCTCGGTGTAGTAGCTATTGAATAGGGAACCTTCGGGTCATCCACGACTAAACTCGCTAACTTTACTTTATATAGTGAGAACTCAATACTTGATAAGATCTAAATTGGTCACAGCAACCAGCAAAATTATTACATTGCTGTATAAACAAAAGAACCGAAAAAATATCATAATATTCCAATGATGAAAATAAAGACTCTCAGTTTTTAGGAAACGATCTCCAGGTGAAACAATTCCAATACGATTGAAGCATGCATATATATATATATATATATATATATGTGTGTGTGTGTGTGTGTGTGTGTGTTAAAATATCGTAGAGACAATGTCAACGGTTCTTGCTGTCAGAAAGTGTTCGTCTCGATGATCACATCGGCAAGAAATTGAGAGTGATCAAATGCTGTTGACAGTGATTCTATACTTACTTAACTAAGTGTTGCGTGTCTCGTTTTGTGTTTGTTTCACGACTGTACGATTTTCAAATAAGGAAATGTTCAATGCCGGATTTTTCTCTAAAGCCTAAAAGCTACGTAGGCAATATTTTGGGGTCAAAAACACCCGGGTCTCGTTTTCACTTATATATCATTATCTTAGCATTGGTTTCTTTTTTAATCTTTAGGGGTAATCTATCTAAAATTCATGAAGAGAGAAACGGTTTTATTCATCCAATCCCACCGTCATGAGTAGCTGGGATAAAAAGCTAATTCTTAAACTATATTTTACAGGTTTCAGTTAAAATGCTTTCCTTTTCCATACCAAGGTCAACAAGCCAGTCTGCCCTACTATTTACCTATAGCTCCAAAGAGAATAGATTCATACCTTTTCAAAGTTATTAATGCTATACAAAATGCCAAGAGCCTCGTCTAGGATTTGAACTCAGGTCATCGTGGCCATTTCCAACGAGGGTAACCATTTCTACATAATCACCTGCATATACATTGAGACGATGTTTCGAAAAACTGATATCCTTAGTATGCAAATAACAGAGTTACTAAATAGTCTACGAAATTGAAACTAAATAGGATTAATGTTGAGCAAAATGAATATTTATTCATCTCCCGATTATATCGAATGCATGCATATATATATAGTATATATATATATACATATTCATGCAAATTTTGTTTTTAATTTTAATTTTTTCAAAGCTCCTTGTTAATTTTCTAGTGTTAAGATCTAGATGGGAAAGTAATTGTCCCATATCTTCTGCCCATGCGCTTTTCGAACATACTTTTGGTCGTCATCAGAGATTGTGTAGTTTTGAGTGGACCGTTCAGTCTTAACTGTTTTTGAATATTTGTAGCCTTTTGTTTTGAAGTTGTCGGTAGGAATGTTTTCAGCGTTTGTTTTAAAACGTTCGTTTGGAAAGTCTTATCATAAAACACAACAATAGCGCTAACCAACTTACATCTTCCGATGTAAAGAAGATTCTCACAGATAATACAATAATTATGTTTAAAAACAATAATAAAAAATGATTACAAATCCGAGAAGCAATATGCATAAAAATCTAAAAAGAAAACAAATATAAATAAAATAGCCTCTAACACATATCAAATATTTTTAATAACTAAAAAACACTAATTCTATGAGTAAACATTTTTTCAATCGAACGTTTTAAAACAAAACGCTGAAAACGAGGTCTCACTCCTCTGTAGATATGCAGTTTGTGTATTCTGCATTCCCAGGCGCCTGGGCTTCGTTGGGGTAGTTTTACCCCTTTACAGATATGCAGACGGTATATTCTGAATCCCAAGCCGACTGGGCCAATTTCATTTTTGGGTAAAATACATTTTCTAACTTCATAAAAAATACCGAATCATGTTTGTTATTTAATATGACGTTTTCTACACATATATATCATAAAACATATATATATATATATATATATATATATATATATATATATATATATATATAAATATATATATATATATATATATATATATAGTATTCTTTGGTCCAGTTAAACCGGAGTTGGGAAGAAATTATTCATGAATGAATATTTAAATTTTCCTGGTAAAGAGCTCAATGTACCAATAATACAGAGCAATAAATTCTTTAAGAAAAACAACGAAACCAATCACAAAGGATTATAAATTTATTTCCATCCTGTTACGCATTTTTGAAATTTCCATAAACACGAAAAAAAACTAACAGGACTTCTTCAGATCTTTTTGATAAAAACTAGACTAGACACAGAAGAGTGGGAGGGGCTCCTCCCACTCTTCTGTGTGTGTGTGTGTCTCTCTCTCTCTCTCGATATATATATATTATATATGTTTCTAGCCACACTGAAAACTTTAGATACAACGAAACAGTCTGTCTGTGGATGACACTATATATATATATATATATATATATGTATGTATTAGAGAAAATTGGAAATAAATCCGAGGGTGCCTTATCCAGACATATGAAAAGACAAATTATTCAGAAAATCATGAAGATACATTTTTTTGTAATTATTTTTTATTCACACACACACACACACACACACACACACACACACACACACACACATAATATATATATAATATATATATATCTATATATAGTATATATATATATATATATATATATTATATATATATATATATATATATATATAAACTTTACATGATCAAAGCCAAAATTTCGTAACTTTTTCGAAAAGTGAATTCCAAATGAATGAGGCAGCGAATATAAACGCTGTCATTTCAGATTTCCCATGATCCTTTACCCACTTAATGACTTCCTCTTCCGCCATAAAATAATTTTCTTTTCAATAAAACCGTTTGAAATAAAATAAATCCGACAAATAAGTAAAAAATGTGAAATCTAAAACCCCCCTTCTCTGTTTGAACGAATGAAATGAAATGAGCGTAAGAACGGTTAAACTTCATTACATTGGTTGAAGAAAAAAAGTGGGGAGTGCTTACCTGCACATTAGAAACGTGCGCAGTAATGACACTAATTGGAATTTTGGTTTCCGTTGAATCTTTGCCTTATCTTCGGAAACAAACAGCACATTTTGTTTTAATCTAAAGAGGGAACATTAACTTCCACTTTATTTAATGAACACGTCCAAATATTCTTTTTTAAAGAGCTTTTTCCTTGTAAACAATTTCATTTTTATTATAAAGATATCGAATATATTTTTCTTCATGTTTTATTTATAGCTTATGACTATATATATTTCATTATTAACATCACTAATTAGAAACGAGTTTTCAATTTGCCGCCTTTCTTGGCCACTGGCTAAATGAATAGATTCACCAAAGGATTGTCGATATATTTCTATTCTTTTTATTACAAGATTTCATCATCTTCAAGTCGTGCTAACAACACGGATTTCCTTGATTCTTTCTTACTATCCTTCCCTATCGGCCGTCCCTCTTGTTAGGCCCTCTCGACTGTATCAAGTATCGACACAAAAACTGTTGAAAGCTGTTGTCCTTGCTGGTCGCTCAACAATGACGTGTCCATGTGTAGGAGTTCACTGGAGAATTTTACTTATGTGCTCGTCCCTGTTTTCCCATCTGTGATCGGTATGTATTACTCGTCTAACTTGAATGGTTTGTGAGATCGAAGGTAAGTAGCCGTGTTGCAGCTGTTTAGTGGGTTGCTGCTTCCAGGATTTGTTCAAAACATCACGTAACATCGTTTTGTAATTTTTATCTAGTTGTTCTTTCCAGGTGCTTTGTTAGAGTCCGGGTGGTGCAGATATACAATAGTAGTGAAACAGTTACTGCTTGGAAGACTTCTCATTATAAAAATGAATATATATATATATTTATATATAAACGACGTCCAGCTTTGAATCGATTAGAAGCTTTAATGAGAAAACAGAAATTCGAGCCGGCATAACAACAGCTGGATTACTGTCTACAACATAAAGATAACTAGACGAGACATGAATCCATTGAGTTCCTTTTCTAACAGCCTCCAAAATTATTATTATCCTTCTATTTAAGAAATAGTGAAGGATTCTATTAAGTATTTTATAATTATTCCTGTCATGCAGTTGGTCTATCGTCCTATTGGGTTCTAGCTGTGGTAGCAGTCCATGATATCGATTCTTCTATTTACAAAGGAGTTAAGAATTGTAATCAGAACTTTTATAGGTATCACTGTTAGATCGAAATTTTGGAGAAATAAAAAAAATTTTAACTCGAATTCCAACCCAACAAAATTACTATTCACTTGCAATTTGCACGGGAAATTGTTTTATTCTCTCAGAGTATTTAAAGTGAATTTTTCTTATAAAAACCTTGCTGTTATACGTAGTTTTGTTTCCTTACCGTTGCATACGACTATGTGTAAAATAATTTAATGCAAGATTTTACGAACATACAGTGAAGCAGATGCAGATCTGGTTAGAGGGTACAGGACTCTAAGGTTGGTAGGGTGGTTTGTTTAATGGCATAACAACATTCGAAGATTATTTAATGCCAATGCCGTCTCGGTAAAAAAAACAAAAAAAAACCCGTGCTACTATTTAATCCATAGCTATAAAAGAATAAGGGGGTTTCATACGTTTGACAAGGGTAACAGTTCAAAAATGAATATAATTGAATGACAGGAATTCCAACTTGCATGCAACGATGTCGCAGTCCAGTACGTTAAACACTACACCACATGTTTATTCTTACAAATAGTTACAAAGTTTGTTTGTTTGTTTATTTGTTAGGGTTTTATGGCATATAAACCTTTTTTGGTTATTCAATGCCAAACCCATTTTTAAACAAATAGTTTAATTTCAAACAATTCAATTTGGTATAAGTACACAGATTTATTGTCAAAACATTTCTTTTTCTAGCTATTCAGTTTAGTCAGACAGTTCTAATTCAAACAATTCCGTTTAGTATAAGTATAGTTTTTCCACACTCAGTTAAATGCCAAAACAGTTCTATTTCAAACAATTTAGTTTAGCATGTAAAACCAGCTCCATTTTGAACAAATCAGTTTAGCATGAGTACGCAGTTTAAATGTCAAAACACTCCTATTTCAAGTAATTCAGTTTAGCATAAGCACAGTTTAGTTCTATTTGACCCATAGATAGAGCTCTATTAGGAGCTACCACTCCAAGCCAGAGTTGACCTGGGAGTGATGGCAATGAAGGAGTGCTCCACATTCCCCAAAGCTCCAGCATTACTGAAAACTCACCATCAGATTGTTTAGTGCCATAACTAGGACAATCGTTTGGGGTGGTCTTACCTCTCTACAGAGATACAGTCGATGTATTCTATAGCCCCAGCCCAGTCGGCCAAATTTTTAGTCTATTTTCGAAAGAACATGAACAGTCACTTGAACTCACCTCTTAAATATTTAGGAAATGACTTTTTTTTTTTTAACATGATCTGAAATTCTGTTCTCCTTTATATAATGATACAAAACAAAAAACCTATTAGAACATGAATGAACAAGTACTACAGTAATTAGATGTGGTTGTGTTTATACCGAAATATCACGGAGCTTTTGAAGTAAAATATCTTAAAGTATTTTCAGTCTGTCCACTTTAAATGGTTTCATTAATATGCCTGGCGTTAAGAAAGACACTTTGTGAGTAGCTTACTCTTCGAGTACCAATAATGAAATCATTATTTCTGTGTGGTTTGGTTTGGTTTGGTTTGGTCTTATGGCATATCACCTATTGTAGGTTATTAACGCCAAATCCATTTTATCCACATAAACAGTTCGATTTTAAACAATCCAGTTTAGTAAAAGTATATTTTTGTTTACAAAAATTTCAATGCCAAAAGAGTTCTATTTCCAACAATTTAGTTTAGCATACAAAAATAGTTCCATTTCAAATAATTCAGTTTAGTATACTTATTTACCAACCCTTCTGCCCGGGTAGGATATGACACAAGGTCAATTTTTAAGCGGAGTTTAACAGGTCTGAATTCAGAGTTTTTCTTCTCATAGACTAGTTGCCTCTCCAAGGCTGAAGTACCTAGTCTGCCCTATTATTTACCCATAGCTGGAGGGAGAATAATTGGATTCATACCTTTCCCTAGGGTATTAGTGCTATGTGAAATGCAATCAATCACGTCTCGGATTTGAACTCGTGTCACCGTGTCCATTTCCTACGACGATAACCATTACACCACGGGTACCTCGTCAGTTTATTATAAGTACGCCGTTTAAATATCAAAATAGTCCTATGTGAAGTAATTTATGCAGTTTAGTTCTATTTAGATTGGACCCCATCTGGTTATACCATTCCAAGCCAGAATGGACCTGGGAGCGATGGCAGTGAAGGTGTGCTCCGCATTCCCCAAAGCTCCTGCATTACTGGAACTACACCATCAAATTGTTTGATGTCATAATCAGGACAACCCTTGTAGTGTTTTATACCTCGGCAGGGAAGCAGTCGGTGTATCCTACAGTCCCAGCCGACTGGGCAATACACAGAGTTACATGTAAAAACAGTTTTTTTTTTCAAACAATTCATTTTAGCATAAGTACGCATTTTAAATGTCAAAACAGTTATATTTCAAGCAATTCAGTTTAGTGTAAATACGCAGTTTAAATATCAAAACAGTCCCATCTCAACCAACACAGTTTACTTCTATTATCTAACCAATAGATAGGATTCAATCAGGTGCTACCACTCCGAGCCAGAGTGCGATGGTAATGTAGGAGTACTCTACATTCCCCCAAACTCCAGCATTACTGGAGCCTCACCATCAGATTGTTTAGTGTCATATCCAGGACACTTGTTGGGGGAATTTTACCTTTCTGCAGAGATGCTGTCGGTGTATTCTGCTGCCCCACCTGAATGGGCCACATTATATCTGTGATATACTAACACTGAATAAAACCGAAGGTAAAACAAAATAAATCCAGTTACACATACAATAATATCTTACCGTTTATATACATAAAGTAGAAACAATTATAATTATAACAAAGAATAAAAATAATTGTCCCAGTAGCTACATTTATACACATATTGTTCCATGAACCAGCAGCATGTAGAAGGGGTACAAAATAGAAACAGGCTTACTTCATAAATCTGGGTAATATAGTCGAGAAGCTTTACCGTTCCGTGACAGGGTGAAAACATCTCTACGGTTCATTCAAATAATATAGAGATATTTTACAGTTTGTTTAGGATGCAATGTTTATAACCAGATTCATTAGCGGTTTTTTTTATTGTTTTCTTTCTTTGTGACACTTGAATAGCCACTATCAGTTAAGCGGATGTCAAGAGTGTCTTGTTGTTTAAAGTTTTGTTTTCTTTTTCCTGAACTCACTAGTAGAACTTTTATTTACTAACACAGATTAAGGAAACATTCACTAGTATTTTGGAGAAGAGGGATGTCCAGTGACGATTTCATATAGTCTATCCATTAAGCGGATGTCTGATGAGTCTTGTCATTTAAACGTCTAATGAAACGTACTGAACGATTGCAGAGTTGAGCATTGTTTTGTCCGTTTTGTTGTATCAGAAATTCTTTCTCGTCTTTTAATTGGAATGTTAGAGACAAAGAAAAAAAGATGGAGTCAGTACGGATTTAATTAGTCTCTTGGCCTCATATCGATTTCCTGAAAACGTACTTACAGCGACAATAGCGTCTTGTAACTATTCAAACATCATTCCTGAATTTTAATTCAGTCTACACATGCATTCTCTCTGTCTCTTTCTGTCTCAGTCTGTCTATTTATCTGTTCCTATGTGTTATTGGCACAGTATGTGCCCGTTATATATATATATATATATATATATAGTTTTATATTCATGCGTATATATATATATATATATTGGCACTGTATATGCCCGTTACATATATATATATATATATATATATAATTTTATATTCATGCGTATATATATATATATATATATATATGTAATATCTAGTCATCGTCCGAATTCAAAGGGTACGGAAAATTCGTGTAGAGCATATATGAGGGATTTGATATAAAACTATGGAAGGGCCTGATGTTCGACTATTTTTATAAATTCCTTTTCAGGTTTTATAAGAAAACTCACTTACAGACCGTACAGTATACAATGTAACAGGAAGAAAACTCAACCATGGTTAAATTGTTATTATAGATTTATTTGGGCGAAAGCGTGTATGTTATCTGAAGAGACAAAGATTATATTCCTCGCCGAAATAAATTTATAATGGCAATTTAGCTTTGGTTTAGTTTTCTTCCTGTTACATAATATATATATATATATATATATATATATATATATATATATATATATATTGTCTTCCGCAGACAGACTGTTTCGTTGTATTACAACTTTTCAGTGTAGATAGACACGAAAGACGCTTGAAGCTGGGATCGAAACCCGCTCAACTTTACGTTAGACTCAGTATCAAACCGCTCAGCCAATAAGCGTACCACGTCAGCTAGGGAATTATAAGGTATTAAGTAGTAGCTTTCGCTTGTTTACATGTTATACCTTACCGGATACAAGAGTGCTCAATTCGTTCGAAGAGCTTTGCATTATGCTAGTGGTAGCCGTAAATTCCTTCGCCGGAATGCTCTACCCCCGTGTGGGACCGAATATATTGTCATCCACAGACAGACTGTTTCGTTGTATCACAACTCTTCAGTGTGGCTAGACACGTAGGACACTTGAAGCTGGGATTGAAACACGCCTAACTTTACGTTAGACTTAATATCAGACCGCTCAGGCAACAAGCGTACCACGTCAGCAAGGGAATTATAAGGTATTAAGTGCCTTGTTACAGGATGATCACAGTCTATACAATATATGTGTAGTTGCCCTCTCTAAATGTGTGTGGGCTTTCTCAGTGTGAACAGGTGGGTACTCTGCAGGTAGATCTGCTTGGGAGGAGGCAAGGTTTTTGTCCATAAAAGGCCCAATCGGCAAGGCTTAGAATAGGTTGACTTTACTTCCTGTTGAGGGATAAGACAGCCCCAGCAAAAACGTGGTATCTTGGGTATAACACTAGACTGTACCTGATCATTTCAAGTATTCCTATCTAATAATAATTATTATTATACGATTTCAAGTAATCATTTCTATTCAATAACAGTAACTTGTTTGCACCCTGTCATATGGTTTCAAATGATAAATAATAATTTTGTTTCAAATAACCATTCTTACAGTCCACGCTTTTTAAACACAATGCTTTAAAGTTATCAATATAACTAGAATAAACTATATAGTTTTATTTTCAAGTGCAAAAATAACAAAAACAAAATAAAATAAAAAAAAAAGCAAACAAAAACAAAAAAGAATTCTATTCAACGATATTATGCTTTTAAACTAGCAACGAAGTCTTTCTGAGTAAAACAAAAATAAGCCTTAAAATTATCGCGGACTGTTAATACAAATAATTTATCGTTATATGGTATCAAGTATTTCAATCAAACACGAATAATTTCCTAGCAGATATATTTGACCAATAGATTGAACCCTATCAAGTGCTACTACTCCATGTCAGAGTGGGCCTAGGAGTATTGACCATGAAGGGGTACTCTAAACTTCCAGATCCCCAGAATGAACTTTAGTGTTATACATAGGACACACCATTTTTATATTAGTTCTTAGCGCTCAACAGGAAATGCATCTAGCGTATTCCAGGTCCCTCTGAAAGTGCGACGTGATTTTTAACTGGAACTATAGTAGTTGTTGCCTGGTTGGTTGGTTGGTGCTTTATGGCACATTAACCCAGGTGGGTTATTTAATACCAAATCTTATATATATATATATATATATATATATATATATATATATAAGTGTGCGTGTGAATGTGTGTGTGATCCTATGTTAACCATGGTACTAGATGTGGCCTTAGTTCTGTGACTACCACATGCGTTTCTTGCTCGATGCTATATCAACTCCATCTGTTCCCACATCATGATTGAAAGATCCTCAAAATGGGTATGGCACTATCTATCAGGAACTTCTTCTGAAGGTTGGGTGGTCGGTTTGAGCATGTTGACCAGTCTTTGGATTTTCTCTTTAACCTCCCCACCCACCCCCAAAAAACGTTTTTGCGGAGGATTCTTCTAGAATGAAATAAGCTAACAAATCACAGCTCATTTCATATTAATTAACTTCTTTTTGATTGTTCAGAGTATCTCTTCATCGTATAAGATTTTGATTAGTCATCCAGTCACCCCACACCTGATGCGAGAAGTACATTTCACATAAACCAAAACAAAAATCAAAGGTTTGATTATTCTATCCGAAACCCAGATTTGACCTTGTAATCCCAACAAGAAGGCAAGAATCACTTCAGAGATGTCATGATTTTAAATGAGTATGCACCAAAAACCCTATCGTCCTTGAGAGCCTGTGATGAAAGTCAGCTTTGTACAAGTCCCTCACTGACCTTTTGAATTGACTTTTTAATTTCTTTTAAAGTAAATAAGTATGTTATATTTTTATAAAAGGAAAATTTACATTTTCTTAATAAAAAACGCCATGTACTCGCCATAAGTTTTTAGTGCCAGAAAACCACAAAAAAAAAAAAATCTAGCTAATCCTTTTAGGTATTTCTTTGTTTGCTGTTGATTTTTCTTTTCTCCCTTTGTGTTTTTTTTTTCCTTTCGTGAACTATCGATACCTTTATTCTTCAGTTTTGCTTGCTTTCACTGTGTTCACTGATGAGACGTGACCCCAAAAAGAGTCCTTTTCTTAGAACTTGTGAAGTATGCTCTATTTAAAGCTGTTATTTCTCTCTCTCACTCTCTCTATCCCCCCTCTCTCTCTATCTATCTATCTCCATATATATATATATAACTACAACAATATTAATATATACATATATATAATTACTAAAATATTAACATAGTATATATATTATTATAATGCGTAATTTTGTTTCATTTTCTTGTTTTATCTTTCTCATCTTTAATGTACAAAAATAGGATCTTTCAATGTTTTTGTCTTGATGTTGTTTTGTTCTGCTTTATATTTTCGGCTTTTTCATTATGTACATATTATGGCCTGTTTGAGGCCAGAAAGAAGACACAGAAGAAGAGGAAGTAGGTGGAACAAGTGTATTGAATCAACAGAACATATATACAAAATAATTTGGTTTGGTTTCTTTGTTTAATGGCATATCATCCTTTGTAGGTTATTTAATGCCAAAGCTATTCTCATAGAAGAACAATATATATATCATCATCATCATCATCATATCGTGCTGGCAGCACGGATATCCCTGACCCTCTCTCGCCACTCCTCCCTATCGTTCATCGCCCTAGGCAGGTCTTCAGGACAACATCCTGTATCCTCACACAGCTGCTGAATGTACGTTCGTGCTGGTCGTCCTGCTTTTGCGCGGCCGTGTGTGGGGATCCATAAGAGTACATCTCTTATGAGTTCATCTCTGCTTCTCCAGCAATGTCCTGCATGTCTGGTTCTCCTAACTTGAATAGATTTCGTGATAGGGGGCAGGTGGCCGTACAGTTGGTGTCTCGTGGGGTGCCGCTGCCAGGACTTGTTCAGGATTGCACGCAGCATTCTTGTGTAATATATATATATATATATATTAATATATATATATATATATATTTACCAACCCCTCCGCTCGGGCAGGATATGACACAAGGTCAATTTTTAAGCGGAGTTTAGCAGGTTTGAATTCAGACTTTTCCTTCTCCTTGACTAGTTGCCTCACCAAGGCTGAAGAACTTAGTCTGACCTACTATTTACCCATAGCTGGAGGGAGAATAATTGGATTCATACTTTTCCCAAGTGTATTAGTGCTATGTGAAATGCAATTAGTCTTGTCCAGGATTTGAACTCGTGTCACCGTGTCCTTTTCCTACGACGATAACCATTACACCACGGCCACCCAGAAGAACATTATATATACAAAACAAGAATGTTAGTACAGCAGGTAGAAGTGTCCATCCAAAAACTGCCAGGTTCGACTGCTAGGAGGAAGTCTCTCCGAGATTGAATAGACTTGGTATTCATGAAGGAGGAAATGTTCATGATCGTATAGATAGGTCATCATAATAGTATATTAATTGCATTATAATAAGAAATGATGATTTTTCTAGGTTGAATAAATTTGTATTAACCGTTGTATAAACCTTCTTGATCTTTAATAAAGAATATTTTTTCTTTTTAATTCTTTCACTTTGATTTTGTTTTGTTTTGTTTCTTGTTTCTTTTTTGTAAATTAATTGCATCACTGAAAATGATGCTTTTTCTGTGATGAATAAATCTCTCTCAATCTTAAACTAAAGCCATATTTACCAAGACAGAAATCAACAACGAAGGAAATATTTTCTTCAGAATTCGTGGTTTGTTAAAAAAAATGTATATGTTTTACAGTACCGACACACCTCTAAAATGAAGAACTTGAGCTCCCTCATCATGTAGTTTAGTTTAATAGCCGGTACCCACCCTTTTTAAGGGTAGACGTCTTACTCGTCTCCAGAGAATGCACTCAACGTATTCTACACGTGTGGTGTGACTACTTTCTCAACATGTGGTGTGCAGGGGCATTTTCAGGCTGTGTACTTTTATCTGTGTATATATTCGGTGCACTCTCATTTTGCCAGCAAACGTGTGTTCGCGTGTACTAGGCTATATCTATGAGTACCAGGAGTGTCTGTGCGAGTGTGAGTGCATGTGTGTGCACGCGCTTTGTGTGTATCTGCCGAGCCTGTTTTTTTTTTTTTTTTATATGGGTGTGTCTGTATATTTTCTATGCGCGTGTGCATGTGTTTTCTGACCTGAAGTGAAATCAAATAGTTTCGCAGCCACAAATCTGTTACTTTTCACTAGATTGATTCATTTCGTGTCAAAGTTATGCAATAATTGATAGGTCTTTAAGTTTATAGAGAAGATGACAGAATATATATATATATATATATATATATATATATATATATATATAATGAATAGTTTAATTTTTTGAGCTCAATCTTCGCATGGTCATTTGTTAACGATTACTAGTTATGACTGTTTGTTACTAAAACTACTCAATCAAGAGCATAACTTGGCAGCAAGCTTTTTTAAATGCTAAAGACACACATATACACATCATATGGATCGAGTATTCGCCAATGAACTGAAAGACCCGGATTCAATTCCTGGTCGAGTTATAACAAAGACTCAAAAATGGTACTTGATACCTCGTTGTTTAACACTCAAATAAATTATGAATCAAGGGTGAGGTGGAGCAGTCCAGGAAAAGGAGTTCGCCCTCCTCTACACCCCTGTATATTAGTTAATGAAAAAGGAACCTTTGGGTCACCCACGACTCTGGTCACCAACTTTACTTTATTTCATATATATATATATATATATATGCAAAATACGGGACCTTCATGAATTAATTCTATCCAGATGTTAAACGACTCATACGAGGACTTAAATAGATCAAGATTAAAATTGAGACACGAAGAGTCTCTTATTTAATCAAGCATATATATATATATATATATATGTGTGTGTGTGTGTGTGTGTTTGTGTGTGTGAGTGTGTTTGTGTATGAATGTGTGTGTGTGTTTGTACAAATATATATATATATATATAATGTGTTTGTGTGTGTGTGGACTGAAATATACACATAATGCAATTCTCAGTATCAATGGAGGATAACTCGGACAGTTTTTGGTAGTTCTAATCCCAAATAGTACTTAAAAAATCAAAATAATTTTAATAGATTATTTTTCTGTAAAATTCAAAATTCAGAAAGCTTGCTTACTTACTTAAGCTACTTGTTTAACACTCAGCATTACAAGGTACGGATCCAGGGTAAAGTGGAGCAATCCAGGGAAAGGAGTAACTCCCTCCCCTACGCCTTGGTGTTATAGCTATTGAAAAGGAGCCTTTGGGTCGCCCTCGATTACGATCGCCAACTTTACTTACTTAATTGTGTGCAAAAACATCAGCTCTTGCTCGTTTGAAAAATGATACCCACGAACAATTCATTTTCACATCATACATATTTGAATTAATGGGATCATGCATTAAATAACCAAAAAAGGTTGACATGCCGTAAAGCACACCACAACCAACAAATCAATTATACGTAACAGCTATAGCCGTAGGAACAGCAGTGAGGGAATTTACATAGATGTATAAGACTCATTACTGTGTTTGTCATTTCATTGTTCGTTCCCTAGAAGATGGTTCCAGTTGGGGCCGAAAGTATTAGAGAAAAAATTACCACTGTCTTGAATTCATTCCATTCGGAATTCAAACGACTCTTGTGAAGATTTGAACAAATCAAAGATGAAATAGGCATACACGAGATGTCTGTCCAATTTAATCAAACATGTTTAAAAGATAAAATGCTGCGTATATATATATATATATATATATATATATATATATATATATATATATACCATATCTATGAACATTAATGGTTTTGTCATATTCCTCATAAATACGTTGGAAACTATGCTAAGTAGTCACGACTTGCAGCGGTTACCTTCTTCACGCCGCAATCGACTATCTTATTTTGTTAATGTTAAAAGGTTTCCATTTAATTTCCAACCTCCGTTTTGGTTATTTCTCATTTAGTAACGTTTTTCTATGTTACAACATATATATATATATATATATATATATATATATATATATATATATATATATATAATGATGAGTGTGGTTATATAACCTTAACCAAGCAAAAAAACATTGCAGAATAATGCAGAAGTTTTGGGCAAATTTAAACAATTCTAAATTTCTAATAACTGCCGGCTTATAACTGCCATCTTAAATTTTTCCCATTCATTAAGGGCCCCAGTATATATATATATATATATATATATATATATATATATATATATAATCCTAACTATGGTATACATATTTTTATATTTTTAGTAATATATTTAGTTATGATAATATAATCTATGATTTCACGCCCCTAAAATGGAGAAACTGAAAGTGCATATTGAACATGTAATTTTGTGTGAGTTTATGAATAACAAAAACGTTACAGTAACAAGAAAGTTTGCAGTGTTTATATACAACGTGTTAGAACTGACTGACACATCTGAAACTGGTGTTCAAAGATTTATTCTGGCGATAATTTTTTTGAGAGATGAACCCAGATTATGATACTCATCAAACCTTGAGTATGATGCTTTAAGAGAATCGGTAGAATTCAATCCGCGCTAAAGAGGATTATCACTTCACCTTATCACACCATAATCTATAATCTACCACCACTTGAAAAAGATCGGTAAAGTGGTCATGAAAATCTAAGAAAACGCCCTGAATTCGTCAATAAGGGAAACTTTGTGCCTCTCCAAGAAAACACAAAGCAACATTCTGCAAGAATCACGCTAAAAAAATGTTGGATTTATGCTGGTCAGTTCTACAGCATCCAGCATATTTTCCAGTTCTACAGCATCCAGCATATTTTCCAGTTCTACATCATCCACCATATTTTCCAGTTCTACACCATCCACCATATTTTCCAGTTCTACAGCATCCAGCATATTTTCCAGGCGATGCATTAGATAATTTCCATCTTTTTCGTTCTCGACAAAATGATCTGAATGAAATTTTTTTTTCTCAACCTTACTCAAAACTATGCGAGTTTTATTTGAGAGGAAACAACAAGTTATTCAAAAATGGCAAGAAGAGATACAAAAACTGGCAAAGGTAAAATTTATTGTTATTAATTCATTGTTAAATTGTTCATGAATAAATTATATTTTACTAAAACGAAAATTATTTATGACACAACCCATAATATATATATATATATATATATATATATAATTGGGATTATAATACCGTTGGATTAAAATGAATAAAAAAAATGGTCGTAATTCGGTAAAAAATTAAGGGGTCAAAATCCGTAAATATTGAATATAAATTTAAAGAGCAAATACGAAAATATCAAAAAATTGTAAAAACTGATATTATTGTTGGTGCCTCAAACCTAACCTGATATTCGATCACGTGAAACTCAGAAACCTGAATTATTTAATTATCAATATTTCGCTTACTTTTTAAATTATCATATATATATACCAAGATAATCCTCGCTTGGCTGAGCGTTTGGGATACGCTGTTTCGTCGGGGTGGTTTTGTCCTGGTATTTTGTAGTCGGTCGAGCCTGCTAGGCACCCGTATCACATGTTCCAGTCAAAACTGTCAATTCCTCAAGCCTCTGAGGGCCGTTCCCCCTGGCCTTAACCCACTTCAGTGGGATTAGGTTTATTGACAGGCGAATAATGCGGCCCATTTTAGGGGAATGCCAAAGGGTTCAAGGTATTTTGGAGACCGCCTAGTGTGTGTGGGCCCTGAACCCCGTACCTTGGGCCATATTCTGGTGAATATGGGGCGCCAGATAAATTGCTATATATGTATATATATATATATATGATTGCCTCATTTTTACAGATAAAAGCCGTCTTTATCACGGAAACTAAAACATCTTGATTTATAACTAAATCGACTCATGAAAAATGTACAAGATGCGTTAGACAATACGGTAATAAGATATCTGTATGTGGTTGGACTATAGGGACATAGGCTCGTATGACACTTGTGAAACTTTCTGGGTGCAGCCCAGTGAAAAGCATATCAAGATAATTGGTGGCAAGGAACTAGGATTAAATCTAAAATAAATTGTTTATTTAAACTTCTCAAGTTAGATCGCATGTTTCATGTTTAGATTAAATTTCTGTCAAATACGTAAAATTTATTATTTCATCTGAAGAATGCTTTTTTTTTCAAAATATCCGAAACCAATTGTCTTGAGACTGGCATAAAGTATATATATATATATGTATATATATATATATATATATATATATATATATTACATGTCAGTGTCTGTGCCCCTGGCTTTCATGCTTTACGCATTCGTAGGACCGAGTTTGATATATATATATATACAGTGTGACCTACAAAAAAAACATAACCCATAAACTTTTTTATTACCTCTACAAAAATAAAGCAAAATAATTCTAATTTTGTACACTCGAACTTCTGGACATGTTAGTGAATACTATGGTCCCGATTTTTCAGAATCTACTTCATATCCTGAAAAAAAAAAACGAAAGGCTTGAATTAAATTTATGAATTTCAGTCAAAAATATATGGGTTCTGGTTTTTTTTTGTTATCTTGTATATATATATATATATATATATAAACAAATAAGGGAAGTTCCCTTGGCGTATTGGTTAACGTTTTGTACTGCGACTGGTTAGTGTGTTCGAACTTCAGTCGGGTCATTATATTCACTTTTGAGCTGATAACCTTGGAAATGATACACCCGAGTTGTGCATCACATATTACCACTATTCTCTTTCTACAGGGGTAGCTTTGATATCCCATTAAACAAACCAAACAAAACTATTAAAAACTTAGTATATATATATATATATATATATATATTATCGAACATAATAGACATATTTTGTCTACGTATTTTTTTATTCCTTTCGAACATATATATTGGTTTAACCTCAATTATCCAATCGGGAAACTTACAATGCACCTTTCTGATACAAGTTCCATAGCACAGCATTAAAAAAAACATTCATGCCGAACAACAGAATTATGGAAAATTCTTACCGAAAACAATGTTAGAACATCAAAATAATAAGCAAAAACTATAGATTCTCGAGGTACTACATATTAGAAACATACAACCCAAACTTAACAGAATTAATTTTGAAACCAATGCTAATGTACTTTAGCTACTGACGCTATTTATAGAAACAAATTTGAAAAGTAAACACCCCACAATACATCGGTACAGACGCTCATTCTTACAAAGTAGCCATGTCCATACAAAAGTTTCATCACTTTTGTAATACATCCTCCTCTCATCATGGCCCAATGGTGGGCAGAAAAAACTGGGGAAATAACTGATTATGGAAGATTTATCAACCAATTCCCGCTGAATATTGTACCATATTCACAATTAACGCTATGTGCGAAATGGACATATAATGTTCATAACGATAGAACATATAAAGAACATAGGAATCTAAAAATTCGAAAACACGTAACGACTTCTTGTTCAGGTACGAAACCTTTTTATTAACTTTGAGTTCAAGGTTTCGACGTAAGGAGGAGAGACACAATCTTCTATGCTGTCTTATTCATTTGGCCCCCATCTCGTGCGGCCCCCCATAGGTCGCAAGTTCGCCTCACACCTGCGAGCTCCAAAAGTCGATCCTTCTCGTTTGGTGTCTAGTACTCGACTATCTAACTTCCTTCAGATTCTCACACAAACCTCCGCGCGCTTCCGGTGCGTGACGTCACCCGCACCCTGTCACCCCGTTTCGTCTTTGACTATTGTGACATCTGAGTAACACCTCCATCCGCCTGTGCGCGCCCGCATTAACACCTGCCTCAATGTTGCACCCAACTAACCCATGTGCTGAGCCGAAAGGTTCCCAGCCTAACTAAACTCAAAGGCATGAACCGAAATCCATCGGCTATTATATAACAATATCATACAATCAATACAGCAATTCGAAAGGATTAACAAAAAAATATGTAGATAAAAATGTCTATTATGTTCAATCAAATATGTATTAATGAAGAAATACTACCTTAAAAAATATATATGCATATACAGATATATATATATATATATATATATATATATATATATATGTATATATATATATATATACATATATATATATAAAGTGAGATATATATATATATATATATATATAAATAAAGAGAGAGAGAGAGAGAGAGAGAGAGAGAGAGAGAGAGAGAGAGAGGGATTACTAGGTCGGTAGATAATGTCTTAATCATATTTTTATCATAATCACATTACTGTATGCTATTAGATATATGTTGAACAATTACAAAAAAATCCATTTCATTAATTTCTCATTAATATTCCAGTTCTAGAATTAATATTAAGTTGAAACGTTATTAATTAAAATTATACACATTTAAGAAAACACCTCTTGGTTTTATTTGCTACGCACACATCAAGTCTTTCATCAAACAGATATAGGGGTTAACTTTCATGTGCTGATGAGAAATTCACAGTGTATGGTGTTTCCGATTTAAGAGTTGGTTGGTGTGGTTTTATGTCATATAAACCATTGTTGGTTATTTAATGATAATTCCTGTTTTTACAAATATATTAGATATATATGATTCGTAAACAGATTTTGTAGATGCACACAGTTAAATGATCAAACAGTTCTATATGAAACAATTCAATATAGTTAATTAAGATAATAAAGTTAAATGGTTCCAAGTATTTCTATGTATCACTAACAATTGAATTAAAGATCAGTTGTTTGTTTACGCAGTTAAATGATCAAACAGTTCAAATTCAAACAATTCAATTCATCATGTCATTTCACAGTTTAAATGCCAGTTCTATTTGACTCAGATAAGACCCTACTAAATGCTACCACTCCAAGCCAGAGTGTACCAAGGAACAATAGCAGTGAAGGAGTAGTCGGCCTTCTCCAAAGCTCCAGCATTAATGCAGCCCGGCCATCAAATTGTTTGGTGTCATTTTCAGGACACTCGTTGAGGAGGTTTCACTCCTCTGCAGAAATGTTGTCGGTGTATTAGTCCCAGCCTGGGATAGTGTCGGTTAGTTGGCTTTCATGGCATATCAACCCTTGTAGGTTATTTAAGCCAAACCCTGCTTATATATATATATATATATATATATATATATATATATATGACTTGTAAATATATACTTTGTAGGTAACATTTTTAAACGACCCAAAAGTCATTTGTTCGCAAACAGTTAAGTGGTTTCAACTATTACTAATTAACATTTGTAATTCTATTTATAAAGGATTTCTACCAAAATATAAATGATTAGTACATTGTTGTATTGTTTTGATTAATTAATAATATTCTTTAATTAATGATTTAACAGTTATATTGACACATAAATGGGTCTCTAAAGATATAACTTCTCAGGGTTCATGTACACCGAGGAGTAATGGCAATGAGCAGGTACATCACATTTGACCATACAAACAAAAACCAGAATCTAATGGTTTTCTTTGGTGTAGTTTTATGGCATATCAACCATTGTTGGTTATTTAATGCCAAATCTTTTTTATACATCAAATATACGATTTCTACAAACATTTTGTGGATGATATTTTTAAACAAACCTGAGACAATTTTTTGCACTCAGTTAAATGGATTCGTATATTGCTATGTATCATTAATGATTCTATTAAATATCAGTCATTTTTTTATACACAATTAAATGATTAAGCAGTTCTATTCCAAGCAATTCAGTTTAGTATGAGTCATTTGTTTGCACTCACTTTAAATATCAAAGTACTTGGTTTAAATGTCACAGTCCTATTTGACCCATAAATAGGACCCTATTAGGTGCAACCACTTTAGGCCTGAGTGGACCTTGGAGCGATGGTAATGAAAGGGTACTCCGCATTCCCCAAAACTCATGATCGGATGGTTGAGAGTCATAGTCAGGACACTGGTTTCGCAAGTCTTAACCCTCTGTAGAGACACAGTTGGTGTCTTCGGCAGCTACAGCTGACTAGGATACCAGAATCTAAGTATTCCCCTCCAACACGAATATTTCTCTTAACTATTTTTTTTTCTGCACAATGTTAAATGGTTTAAGGTATTGCTATATAAAACAAACGATTTAGTTTAACGTCTGTGATTTTTTTGCACAGAGTTAAATGCTTAAACGGTTCTATTTGTTCAACAGATGTTACCGTAACAGGTGCTACTACTCCGGGTCAAAGTGAACCTCGGAGTAATGGCAATGAAGGGGTACTCTATAATCCTAAGAGCTCCAAGACTGGAGCTTCAACGTCAAATAGTTTGGTGTCATGGACAAGACATTCGTTGCGGGAGCAGGGGTCATACCCCTCAACAGAGATGCAGTCGGCGTGTTCTGCACAGGCCCAGCCAGCTGAGTGAGTTTTTGTGCATAAAAAAGACAAGTCTTGATTTTATATTTATTTCCATATAAAGGCAACTTAGTAGGATCCATGTTTTTTTTTCTTGGGTTCAATGAAAAGGAAGAGTATTTACGACCGTAATTAAGAAAATCTGGATAAATAGTAGTTTTTAAATTCCAGCCAGAAGTTGAAGCCTCTCTCGGTTGGTGTAATGGTTAACAAGCTAGACTAGCCAACCTTCGCGCGTGAGATGGACTCTCATTGGGCGCTCCATTCATTCAGCCTCATGCCACATCTAAGCAAAGAGCTTAGTAAATTATTAAAAGCAACGACACCAGTAACAACTTTCATCTTAAAATTCCACCACCAGAAATACACTTTACACTTTCCTGATAAAGTTTTAATCCTTATTTTGTACATTTTATTTATTCATCCATAGAGGCTATCTCTCTTGGTAGGTCCACCAGACGGCTTACAGGGTCCCTACAGAATTGATTAATGTCATTCTTTCAAATATTAATTAGTAAAATAGATCTGTTAGCAAATAATTTATATTCGACCAGACAGTATTCGAAAAAAAACTCATAGGAAGCAACGACATAAAAAATGTAAGCGTGAATACATAATGAAGGCGATTCCCTAAACTCTAGGTATAAAATAATCCCTGGTGGTTTTGGATGCCGTAGAATAGTTAAAGGTTACTCTAAGGAGGCATTTAGTAAACTCCTGTTTTGATAATTTTGGTTTTTGTCTTGAATATATCGTCATGTTGATCGCGCGTAATTCCTCATTTCTTTCTTGGCGCCAAACGGAAATACAAATACATGTTAAGACTTTGCAAAAAAAAAAAAAACAATTTTTTTCTAATATTTTTTCATTTACTTTTCTTTTATTTTTTTAGAAACATTTCTGTTTGCAGCTTGATAGAGAATATTCATTTTGGTCGACAATTTTTTTTAGGTGGGCCGACCGAAAAATAAACCACCCACCAACAAACGGAATTTATTTATTTATTTTTCTGAAAATGATTTTTTTCTTTTTGTCTGTCACATTTTCCACCACAGTTGGATGAGAAACACGCGTGCACACACACTCATATATACACACAACTCAGAAATGAGTCACAAAGAGCTATAATACGTACACGCACGCACACTCATATATTTGAATATATATACATATATATATATATATATATTTATATGAAAACGGATATAGTTAAATAATATCTATTGTGAAACTTTGCAGCCTTGGAGCTTTTTAACTAAGAAAAAATAGTTGGTTAAATAAATATTAGTATATGATATTTCTTCGGGCTGTACTCTTTTGGGGGAATATGATATATATATATATATATATAAATTTTCATACAGATATGTAAACACACCCACACCCATATATGTATAAATTTATATATATATATGTATGCATGGGTGTGTGGGCGTGTATATATATTGACAATTTATATATATACACGCCCACACAACCAAATATATATATTATCGTCCTTATATATATATATATATATATATATATATACAAATATATTTGTGCGAACGTACGTGTGTATGTGTGCGAGTATAAATTTGGATGGCGTACAACGGTGATGATTGATTGCCAGTTTCTCGCATATGCGATATTCAGACTATATATATATATATATATGTATATATATATATATATATATGCTCTATTACTTATGTTGAGCACTCTTAATTTACAAATGTAGCAATTTTCGTACTTAGTATTATATATATATATATATATATATATATATATGATCACTATAAAAGTGTACAAAATTAGGAAACCTGACTTATATTTTCATGAGAAAGTCTTTTTTTTGTTTACATGGAAATAAGCAATAAGGTTTTAGAATAGATGATGCTGAATAATGTCCATTTTTATACATCTGTATACAGATGAGTGTGCGTGGTTATTATAAGTCATTATATATATATATATTATATATATATATATTATACATGGATCATTAAATAAGTTTCCAGACTATTTTCGTATGGGCACTTTTATTGATGGTACACACATGAAACACTAGTCCCCTTCTAAGCAATGCATTTGTTGTACCGTTCCAACAACTTCTGGAAGGCCCCATTGAGGTCCTCTTGTATGAGCGTGTCAATGCTATTCGTTAAAGCCTCTTCATCTCCTCAATTGTCTAACGGCAGCCTCTGAGCTTAGGAATAACCAAAAGTCACAGGGAGCAAGGTCTGGTCTATAGGGACGGTGCGGAACTGTCTTGATTCCCATCCTGGTCAAAAAGTCTGTGACAAGGATGGAGTTGAGGACTGGTGCATTGTCCCAGTGGAAATCCTATTGACCCGATTTGAAGAGTGCTGGCCTCTTCCGACGGAACCTCTTCCCTTAAAACCTCAAAATAGAAAACCCTAATCCTAACCCTAACCCTTTGGCCAATCAACTCAGGTGTATTGACTTCCATACTCCTCCCACACCTCTCCTCATACCTCTTGGACTCCCTGGCATCCTTGAATCTCTTATGCCACTCAAAAACCGATGCTTGATTCATGCAAGATGCTCCAAAAGCAGTCTGAAGCTTTCCATACGTTTCTGTGGCATTTTTTCAAAGTTTAAAACAGAATTTTATTGCATATCGTTCTTCTAAAGTGTCCTCACGTCCAGATTACATTTTTGAAATTCACCAGCCGTGACAATCAGGCTTTAGTAGGGTGTATTTCAATTGCTGCTGTAGCTGTTCATTTAAACCTGAAATCATAAAAACTGGTCAGTCATCTCATAAGATGTGTAGCCATAACATACTGAATTCTCAAGAGTCTACGACAATTTTAAATGCCCATACGAAAAAGTCTGGAAACTTATTGAATGAATTACGCGTATATATATATATATATATATATATATATATATATATATATATATATATGCCGTCTATATAAAACAGTAGCAGTTTCAGAAAATTTTCTAAGTAAACAACAGAAATTATCTAAATTTTTAAGAAGCTTGATTTTTATCATTAAGTGTTTTCGGACTATTGTTTTTATCGTTATTTCCTCAACGTTTCGGCCGATATGTCCTAGGGTATTCTTCATGTGCTTGTCGAACTCGGGAACCTTCACGGAACTTTGAACTACGCCCTTTACTGAATCCACGGTGGTCACCTCATCTGATCCCGGTAGCCATAATAGGGTACAAGTGTTGAGTATTCCTGTATTGTTACTTGCCTACAGTCAGGATTAAACCAGCAACCTCCAGATGATTGTCGCCTTATAAGATTAGGGAACCAACGCCTATAACCTTTACGCTATGTCTCCTGCAGGAAAGTTCAGAGTGAATTTATAAGTCTCCAAAATTCACTCTGAACGTTCCAGCGCTTAATGTTCTTACTTGAATAAACAACAGATAAACAACAATAAACCACAGAAGATGTCGATAATCACGATGCACAGTTTAGTTTAGTTTTCTTGGGTTTTATGGCATACCAACCATTGTTAGTAATTTAATGCCAAATCTTATTTATACATATATTCTATAAATATATATATGATTTATAATCACATTTTATTGATAACATAATTAAACGAGCCTAAGCTCTTTTTTGCACACAGTTAAATTGTTTCAAGTATTGCTAAATAACAGTCAAAATCTAACATCAATCATTTGTTTGCAAACAGTATGTATATATTGAGAAGGAATTGAATAAAGGAAAACGTCTTTGTTTTCTGCAATTCAATGGCATTTTTAAATAGAGTTCTTAGAATAAATTCTGACTTAACCTTCCCGTTAGGATTGGTACAAGAATTCCAAGAAATCAGGAATTTTACATAAAGATTCAGGTCATGGTTGACTTCCGACGTCCAAAAAGCAATTGGTTCATTTTCGTGCTAGATATCCACGAAGGAGGAAGAACAGTAAAGTTAATGATTTTCATTGGTGAAAATGCACTTGACCAGCCAGGTTCAAAATCCTAGGTAAGGCTATTCATCCTCCACTTTACGCTAACACCCATTAGAAAGGCGTTGGTCCGTCACTCGCACCAAGTATGATCAAATAATAAGGCAGACTGGTCACTTTAACCATCGTACGGCAACTAGTCTAACATAAAAACTGAGAATCCAATCCAGGTGTTCCCCTCTTGATCTTGTGCCTCACCCTGTCCATGTCTGCGTGTTTAGATGTTTGGTAGGTTGGTTGTGATTTATGACATATTAAAAGTTTTTTTAAGCAAAATAATTCTTATATAACAGTCGGCTAACTTATATATATATATATATATATATATATATATATATATATATATATATATATATATATATATATATATATATATATAAGTTGGCCGACTGCTATCGGGGGTGATCCGAAAGCTACCTTTTCAGTAACTACTATCTCGAGGTATAGGAGAAGACACTACTCCTTTCCCTGAATTGCTTTACTACTTTGATCCGTAGCTTATAATGCTGAGTGGTAAGCATGAAGATATCAAGTATCATTTTTTGAGTCTTTGCGTATGACTCAACCCAGAATTGAACCCTGGTCACCCGGACCATTGGCGAACACTATACCTTCAATTTGTAAAGACAGTTTGAATGGCACATTATTTTAAACGAAAGTGAGTTCATATCTTCGCACACCGTTAAATGGTTTCAAATAGAACTAAGTTTTATTTTGACATTGCTAAATCCTTTCAAATCAATTTAAAATTAAACATGTATTTTGTCACAATTGAATGGTTTCAAATATTGAAAATGATTAAACAGTTCTATTTGACACATAGATGGGACACTGATATTTATAGCATTCCTTTTCCACTTGGCTGGGGCTATAGAATACATTGACGGCTTCTCTGTAGAGGAGTAAACCCCCCCCTCTCAAGACTGACCAGGATATGACTCTTTACAATCTGATGGAGCGGCCCTAGTAATGCTGGACCTTTGAAGAATGCAGAGTACCCCTTTATTGCTATCACTCCCAGATCCAATCTGGCCCGGAGTGGTAGCGCCTGTCTATGGGTCAAATATAACTAAACTGAGTACTATTGCTGACCTGAATTGTTTGAAATAGAACTATTTTTGACATTGAAACTGCGTACTTATGCTAAACTGAACTGTTTGAAATAGAACTCCTTTTAAATTAAAGTAAACTGTGTTCTTAAGCTAAACTTAATTGTTTGAAATAAAACTGTTTTGACATTCTAATTAACTGTTTTAATATTAAACTGTTAGTAAACAAAAACTATACTTATACTAAAGTGAATTTTTTGAAATTTAATTTGGCATTAAATGACCCGAAAAGGGTTGATATGCCGTAAAACGAAACAACCAACCAAGCAACCAACTATCATTCCGGGTAAAATGACCTGAGTGTAATAGTAATGAAAGTGTTGGTATGGCTGGTTTTTATGACATATCAACTCTTGAAGGTTATTTAAAGCTAAATTTTTTATACATATCATACATGATTTCAAAATGCAGTCTGTAGAAAATTTTAAACAAGAAAAAGCTCATTAGTTTGCATACAGTTAAATGGTTCTACATATGATTTGTAAATCAGTACTTTGTAGGTAATTTGTTTACACACAGTTAAATGGTTCCTAATATCGCTATGTATATCGAACAATTCAATTAAACATGAGTCATTTCTTTGCACGCAGTTAAATGATCAAACAGTTGTATTTCTTCAATTCGATTTAACGTAAGTCATTTGTTTGCACGCAGGTTAAATGTCAAAGTTCTAGCTGACATATAGATAGGACCTTATCAGGTGTAACTATTCCGGATCAGAGTAGACCAAGCAACCATAGCAATGAAGGGATACTCCACAATCCCTCAAAACTCCAGTACCGGAGCCTCACCATCAGATACAGTTTAGTGTCATATCCAGAACACTTGTTGAGGGAAAGGTCTTACCTTTCTGCAAAGATGCAGTCGGTGTCTACAACAGCCCCAGTCGACTAGTTTTACCAATAAAAAGATACTCCACATCCTCTAAAGCTCAAGAACAGGAGCCTCACCCTCAGATAGTTTAGTGTCATACCCGAACATTTGTTTTAGGGGCCTTACTCTGTAGAGATGCCGTCTCCGTATTCTGTAGCCGATTGGGCTGCAGAGGGTTTAGTTAAAAATATTACCAACGAACACAAAGTCTTGATTGATTGATTGGTTTTAACATGTCTACATTTGTAAAATAGAAATTTTTGTTAATTATTTTTGTAATCAATTGTTTTCTAGCTAAACTTGGAGTTCAAAGTTGGGGGTTTCGATTGGTAAAATTCAAGGCGAATAAACGTTATTTTGCGTTGACGTGTCACTGAAAGTTTTAAGGATGGGGTGTGATAAAAGCTTTTGTTAAGAAATAGTTTGAAGAACATTTATAAGAATGGGATTCGAAGCAGAAGAGGAGTCAGAGAAAGAGCAGTTGAAAAGCAGGAGAGGTGACAGACGAAGCCCCAAGGGAGGTGGCGGCGGGGTCAGTCAAGAAGAAATGACTAGGTCTGTGGCTGTCCCTTTCGCCTAGCACTGCATTTTCTCTCTAGCTAAATCAGTTTAATTATTTTCTACTCTATCTCTCTCGTTTCAGCTATTACTATGAAAGGCTAGTAGCAAATAAACTTTCGAATCAAGCGAATCAACGGACGGGGTTTTGAGTTCGTCTCTTTTTATCACAATGAGAGGCTATCATGGGGTCTGACTAAAATCTAAGGGGTAGTGCTACACTCTTACTCTATTTGGGAACGCGGTGTTAAACATTTTCCGTAGTTTCGTAAGCTTTTTTGCAATTGCCTCAACCAGGACTTGAATTCGGATTGACAGGTGTATTTCTTATGATGATTACAGTTTCCTCCAGAGCTTGCCCTTTCAAGTAACTAATCTCATATCCAATAATATACAGTTATATCGTATCCATATTTACCAACCCCTCCGCTCCAGCAGGATATGACACAAGGTCAATTTTAAAGCGGAGTTTAGCAGGTTTGAATTCAGACTTTTCCTTCTCCTACTAGTGACCTCACCAAGGCTGAAGAACCCAGTCTGCCCTATTACTTACCCATAGCTGGAGGGAGAATAATTGGATTCATACCTTTCCAAAGGGTATTAGTGCTATGTGAAATGCAATCAGCCTCGTCCAGGGTTTGAACTCGTGTCGCTGTGTCCATTTCCTACGACGATAGCCATTACACTACGGGCACCTCGAGTTATATCGTATCAAGTATTCATATCAAATACACATAATTTGCTAACAGATCTATTTAACCAACAGATGGGACCAAGCACTTCTGGTCAGCGATGATATGGGAGTAAAGACAATAAATGCCCTAGGATTCGGCCCTAATAATAATATTCAAGACACATCTTCGGAAGGGGGAATGATACCCCACTGCAGATTATATATATATATATATATATTGTCATCCACAGACGGACTGTTTCGTTGTATCACAACTCTTCAAGGACGCTTGAAGCTGGGATCGAAACCCGCCCAACTTTACGTTAGACTTAGTATCAGACCACGCAGCAAAAAAGCTTGCCACATCAGCTAGGGAATTATAAGGTATTAAGTAGGAGCGTTCGTTTGTTTACATTTTATACCTTACTTGATACCAGTGTGCCGAAAATTCCTTCGCCAGAGTGCTCAACCCCCATGGGGCAGCGTAAAGGAGGCCCTGAAACTGCTAATAACACTACTACTAATAAAGTTGTGTTCATTTTTTTTCAGATTTGGAAAAAGTATACAATAACAACTATTAATCCTCGATCACAATGCCTTGGACAAGAGAGGATAAATATTTTACGTCACTACTTATTTGGAGACAAAATTATTCAAATCTTTCTCAAAATAAATGCAACCCATTAATATGATAATGATTAATTAATGAGAGAAGAAACTCAGAGAAAGATTCAATGTCCTGAAACCTGATATAATAATAATTAAAACAAAATTAATTTGATATCTCTAGGTAAAAGGATGCATTTTACAGAACGTATTCCAAGTGACCACTTTTGCACTTTTCTCAGTAATAAATCATTATCATATTTGCATCTATTTTTAGACACTATATATATATATATATATTAGATTTTTTGTTTATATTTACGTTTATATATTTTTTATCATACATTGTGTACTCCTGGAGATTTATGAAAATCCTCTTATATATTCTCAAATTGAATCATCCCCAGCTCATCTTCTTTGGATAGTATATATATATATATATATATATATATAAAGTCAGTGTTTCAGCATTTGTATCTATGCCTACTGACTGTACCGCTTATATAGCTAGCTTGAAATAATTTTTTGTATAAGCATACCAAATATTTTTGGCAGTAGAAAAAAATTTTGATTTTTCACCTTATTTTTATTTGTTGGTTTGTTTTAAAAGCATATCAACTCTTGTAGTTTATTTAATGTCTGCTTATACATAAATTAGTTATATATGATTTGTCTACGCATAGTTTCTAGGTAATCAAGCAAGAGCTCGTTAGTTTGTAAACATTTAAATGGTTTCAAGTATTGTTACCGAACACTTATTCAATTTACTATAAATCATTTGTTTGCACACAGTTTAATGGTCAAACTAATCATTTATTTGCACACAGTTTAATGGTCAAACTAATCATTTGTTTGCTCATTGTTTAATAGTCAAACTAATCATTTGTTTGACACACAGTTTAATAGTCAAACTAATTATTTTTTTTGTACGCAGTTTAATGGTTAAACTAATCACTTGTTTGCACACAGTCTAATGGTCAAACTAATCATTTATTTGCACACAGTGTAATGGTCAGACTAATAATTTGTTTGCACACAGTTTAATGGTCAAACTAATCCTTTGGCTGCGCACAGTTTAATGGTCAAACTTATCATTTGCTTGCTCAGTGTTTAATAGTCATTTGTTTGCACACAGTAAAGTGGTTTCAAGCTGTGCTCACACTGTTTTATTTACACGCATTTAAATGGTTTCAAATATTCCAATCCCGCAGTAATAATTATGTTTAACTTTATTCATCGATTTGTACAGAGTGAAATGGTCTCAAGTATTGCTATCTAATAGGAATAATTCAATTTTTGCACACGGTTAAATAGTTTCACATATTTCTATCTAACACAAATAATTCTATAAAGTATTAATCATTTGTTTGAATACTCTGAAATAACATCAAATACTAGTCGGCTGGGATTGTAGAATACACCGACTGCATCTCTGCAGAAGCGAAAAACACCCTTGTTAACAGGTGACCTGTATATGACATTAAACAATCTAATGATGAGGCTTCAGTAATGCTGGAGCTTTGGGGAATGCAGAGTACCCGTTTATGGCTATCGCCCCGAGGTCCACTCTGTCTCGGAGTGGTGGCACCGGATATGGTTCTCTCTATGAGTCAAATAGAACTGTTTAACATCTAAACTGAGTATAAACAAATGATTCATACTAAATTAAATTGTTTGAAATAGAACTGTTTGATCATCTGTGTGTAAACAATTGACTGATTTTTAATTGAATTATCAATGGAAAATCATATATCTAATATATATCCCTAAACCGGATTTGGCACTAAATAGCCTACAATGGTTGATATGCCATAAAACCAAACTAAACAAAACCAAACTAAATGCCATCAAGTTTTGCCCTCAAACACTAACAGTTTTCCTTGAACACTGTTAAATTTTCCAATTATTGCTTTGTAAGACTAAAAATTCTATTTAAACATTAGTCATTTGTTTGCACATAGTTAAATGGTCAAACAGTCCTATTTGACCGAGAGATGGAATACTAAAAGGTACCACGACTCCGGAAAAAATGAAACTTGGAGTAACGGCAATGGAGGGGTACACAACATCGTCCAAACATCGACTTCATTTATTTCACAAGGGAAACCATTACGCCACACCTACTTCCACACACACACACACACACACATACGTGCAAACACCTGACTCAGACATGTACACGCATACTTACCCTCACACACACAAATGCATATAAACACGCGTACACATACAAACACGACCACACAACCGTATACATGCACGCACATACCCGCAGACACACACGCACGCACACACATATATTGGTTTCATGTCTTCTATAAAAATTGGTAACACATCGACAAACCTATGTATTATCAAGATATTGGAAATATTTGAAACTATATGTAATGATGCAAAAGTAACCGAGCGATATTCTAATTCATGTTTGTTTTTATTCTGCTCTTCTGGACAGAATTTGAGCCCTTTTGGTCTATCCAATGTTTTCAAAATGATTTATTCTCATCTGTTATATATATATATATATATATACACACACACACACACACACACACACATATATATATATATATATATATATATATATATATATATATATACTAATCTAATATCTACCAGCATTCACGGTACAAGAAAAAAAGAAAAAAAAACCGCCAGGAACAAGAGATAAAAATATCTCGAATCACCGCCCAGGGGAAAAAGAAAAATATCATAGGACAAAAAGAAAGAAAAGGCCAACCCCGTCACACCCCTTAAAAAATCAAGAGATATGCAGTCAGTTGGTGAAAAGAAAATTAAACCTTTCGTGAACACTGCAATGCTACAATTACAAGAGTGCTCAACACGAGTGGAGCCAATTATAAAATTAACTTAAATCGCGAGTCGGAAATCTCCTACTAAAGTTTCACCTTAACGGATCATCAGGAAGTTTTACGCAGTTAAACTTCCTGATGATCCGTTAAGGTGAAACTTTAGTAGGAGATTTCCGACTCGCAATTTAAGTTAATTATATATATATATATATATATATATATATATATATATAAGGGAATCTTTGTGATTAATGTACTAAACTGTGACAACTCCAATCGTATTATTGTATTCACTAATTTCCATGGGAATGTTACGAACCTCACCATCTATAGCTAAAATGGTATCTCTTCAGTTATTCCTCAAGGATAGCTTTGGCATTATATTACCCAGTAAGGCTGATATCCCATCAAAGAAATCACATCACACACGCACCCACCTCACACACACACACAAATATATATATATATATATATATATATAGTTGGAAAAGAGAAAAATAACTTTTTCTTTAATCAATAATCTGTAGACTTATTGACGTATTTCTCTCCCTCTCTCTTTCACACATACACGCACTCGCAAACACACAAACTCTCTCTGCTCCTCTTTCTCTCTCTCTCTCTCTCTCTCTCACACACACACACTCACTGCACACACACACACACACACACATATATATATATATACGATAGAATTATCAGTTACATGCAATTTAATAAGTTTTTAAAGCATTCTAAGTTCATTTTCTTCATTGTAAGTAAATGTCGACCGCACCGTGAGTTAATAGAGCTCTCTCTCTCTCTCTCTCTCTCTCTCTCTCTCTCTCTCTCTCTCTCTCTCTCTTCGACTCTACTGGCGTTAACGTGATTCACTTGATCTAACATTCCGTGACCGGTGTTGTGAGGTCACGACTTCAAGTTCCCTCTACCCGAAGCGGAAGAGAGAAATGAGTGTTCAGATAACCCCAGTATATATATATATATATATATATATATATATATATATATATATATGTGTGTGTGTGTGTGTGTGTGTGTGTGTGTGTGTGTGTGTGTGTGTGTGTGTGCATCACATGAATTGATGATTCTCCCTCTGTTTTCTCGTTTACCGGCTGGAGAGTGAACCCAGTCCTCCTAATAACGAAAAAGCTGCCCAATGTATATTTCTCTCTTAGCAAGCGGTGAAGGTCCTAATACTAGCCTCATCCACGCCATAGACACCCAATCAACTGATAACGTCACATACATTCTGGGGGGTGGTTAGTAGGCAATGTACATTCATTTTTGCCATGCTCCCAGCAATTGCTCTAAAAAAATTTCGCTATAATGTGCCACTTTTCTGGGTTACTAGTTCGTACATATTTATAAACTTAATGAGAATTTTAGTAATATATATTCATGTGTGTGTTTGTGGGTAACATATCTGTCAGTGCGGATAGTGGAGAGAGAGAGAGAGAGAGTGAGCATTTTAAGAACTGAATTTGAGAGTTGTTCCCAGAGGATCTGTTTGATATGAGAAGAGGGTAGATGAAGCCGCGGGCGTATTCGTTGGAACTAAAAGTCTCTCTAAGTTTATTTATTTATTTATTTTTTGTGAAGAAATCGGACGAAGGAGCGGTTTTGCGGCTCTGGGTAAAATGATTCAGCTTTATGAGACGATGGTGCCAGACTTCTTCACCAAAAGAAAATGTTGCTACCAACCGGGAAATACCACAAATATAATACTGCTGGAAATAGTGTTAAAAGAAAGAAGGGGAAAAAAGACTTAGGGCTTTTCAGACATTTGCAAAGATTTTTCTCCTTGAAATTCTTTCGATATACCAAAATACATTTTTTTTATATAAAAATTACCGTTTAGTTTTTCTTTTAATTATCTTTTTCTTTCGTTCTTCTCTTCTTTCTCTTTTTACTTTCTTTTTTATTTCTTTTTTCCTTCGCTGTCTTTCGTCTGCTTATTCATTTATTTATTTATTTATTCATTAATTTTCTTTCTTTTTGCCTTTTTTCTAAATAACCCTTTTCTTCCTTTCTTTGTTTCGTAATAGCTTTCTTTCTTTCTTTCTTTCTTTCTTTCTTTCTTTCTTTTTTATTCTATACTGAAACGTTGTTTGTGTGTTTGTTTGTTTCTTTCTTTCTTTCTTAGTTTATTCGCCTTCGTTCTTTTCACTTTTCTCTCTTTTTCTTTTCTTTTTATCACTTTTTACTTATTTCTCAATTCATCACCTTCTCTTTCTTTCTTTCTTTCTTTCTTTCTTTCTTTTTACATTTTCTCTCTTTTTCTTTTCTTTTTATCACTTTTTATCTATTTTTTAATTCATCACCTTCTCTTTCTTTCTTTCTTTCTTTCTTTCTTTCTTTCTTTCTGTTTTATACTCTATCTCGTTCTTTTATTCATATTACATTCCCTTTTCCTTTTTTTTCTCATCATTTTCATCTTCCTATTCATCATTCCTTCTTTTTTTCCTTTATTTTTTCCGTGTGTGCAGGGGGGGCGGTTCTGGCATTTTTACGCTCTTTTCCTTTCTTTCTTTCCTACTTTTCTTTTTTAATCGTAACTCATCTCAGAATAAATTATTGTATTCCTACCGACAAATCATATGCAATATATTTTATTAAGTTTTCTACTTTTTTCTTCATTTATTTCTTTAAAGCCTCAATATCATTGAACTATTGCGAATAAAAAGTTTTGAGAAAAATATACGGAAAGCTAAACACTTTCGGCCAATAAACAGGGAAACTAAGAAGTAAAAAAAAAAAATGGTTAAATATTGTTTTTTATTTACACAAATTATTTCCAGTGGAATACTATGCATTTAAAAAGGGATATTATTAGGCATTAGTTATTACCTACTTTTACAATATTGAAAATATGTAATCGAAAATAGCATATATATATATATATATATATGCTATTTTAACTCATTTTTATAATATTTATTTTATAAGTATTTAATCTAACTACATCATATGTGATGATTGTGTCATAGCCACGAATGAAACTATTTGTGAGGTATATATATATATATATATATATATATATATATATATATAATGTAAGTTGGCCGACCTTTTCAGTAGCTACTACACTAAGATACAGGAGAAGGTGCTACTCCTTTCCTTGAATTACTTCATTTGCCCACGTTCTGTACCTTAAAATGCTGTGTTAAGCGAAGAAGTATCAAGTACCATTTTTTTTAGTTTTTGGTATGACTTGATCCAGTATTGAACCCCTGTCTCCGGGATCATTGCCAAACAGCCTAACCCATAAGCCAATGGAGTTATTTTATAGCAGCTATATATTCATATTTGAATTGACAGCGCTGTAATATTTGGCAATAATTATTACCTGATAATACCTGTTTGTACTGAATAATGTTCTGCTATAGATAATAAAATGCTTTTATCGGTAGTTTAGAAGCAAACTATCTCTTTATATAGTTAACTTTTTGGGGGAGTACTTATTGATGGGTTGTAATATATATATATATATATATATATATATATATATATATATATATATATATATATATATATATATATATATACAAAGGACTATCACATTAATCTCAACGCAGAGGTCTCAATAGTCCAGTTAAAGATATGAACTGTCGGACTATCTACTGAGGTAATTTATTCTTATTAGTGAAAGATTGTTTAGAACCAGACATAATAAGCTGAATACAAGAGAATGGCGCACCAATGTGACACAGATTCCCCTAAACAACATTTCTCAAGTTTTGAAATCAGGGTCATTTCTTCTCCTTGACCGGTAGCCAACCAAAGTTAGAGAGCCCAATCTACCCAATAATCTTATTC